>LR812529.1:7485644-8085644 GCA_903798195.1 Danio kyathit | reverse complement strand
AGTAGGTGTAGATGTTAATAACTGTGATGGTTGGGTTAAGGGTTGAAAAAGGTGTAGACGTTAATAACTGTGATGGTTGGGTTAAGAGTTGGAGTAGGTGTAGAAGTTAATAACTGTGATGGTTGGGTTAGGGGTTGGAGTAGGTGCAGATGTTAATAACTGTGATGGTTAGGTTTAGGTTTGGAGTAGGTGCAGATGTTAATAACTGTGATGGTTGGGTTTAGGTTTGGAGTAGGTGTAGATGTTAATAACTGTGATGGTTGGGTTTAGGTTTGGAGTAGGTGCAGATGTTAATAACTGTGATGGTTGGGTTTAGGTTTGGAATAGGTGCAGATGTTAATAACTGTGATGGTTAGGTTTAGGTTTGGAGTAAGTGCAGATGTTAATAACTGTGATGGTTGGGTTTAGGTTTGGAGTAGGTGTAGAAGTTAATAAATGATGGTTGGGTTTAGGTTTGGAGTAGGTGTAGGTGTAGATGTTAATAACTGTGATGGCTGGGTTTAGGGTTGGAAAGGTGTAGACTGTAATAATGATGGTGTTTGGGTTTAGGTTTGGGTAAGGTGTAGACGTTAATAATGATGATAGTTGGGTTTAGGGTTGTGGTAAGCATAGGACGGGTTGGGCTTAGGTGTGGAGTATGTGTAGATGTTAATAACCGATGTACAGTGCCATTTTGCTGACAGCATTGTTTTGACATGTGGGTCTCCATAACTTCAAGTTATGCCTCTAACGTACTACATGTCAACCGCTTCATGTTACACCTCTGTCTTGCAGTTGCGCAGACAGACCCTACTCAAAAATTCAACAGTTACTTTTCACTGATATTTGAGGCAATATTTTAATGTGCTGTTAATGTTGTGCTTTTGCGTGATTAAAGTAATTTGAGCAAGCTTAAATCGCAATATTAGATCAGAAGATCAGAAAATACCTGAGTACCTGATCTCAAACAAGAGGTCAAAAGTGGACAAATGAGAGGGATCAAAATACCAGGAGTAAATGGGAATATGTTTCATTTGCTTATGATCTGATTCACTAAAATACATCTTATTATCAGGTGTAAACAGGACCTGAAAAAACACTGTTTGTGTAAAATCACAGCCATTTTACAATGTATAATGAATACTATATAAGGTTACCTGGAGCAGGTCTCTATCAATGACTACGTTTACATGGACACCAATAATTCGATTTTAATGCGATTAAGACAATACTCTGATTAAGAGTCTACCATGTAAACAGTGATTTTTATTTTTTATTTTTATTGATTTAATCAGATTAAGGTCATAATCGGACTAAAGAGAAATCGAATTAAGACATGTGGAATATGCCGATCTTAGTCGCATTATTGAAGTGCAGTACAGACATGTAAACACCTTAATCGAACTATTTCCATCATGTAGGACTTTAAGCCGCTTTTTGCGACATGGTAGTCCACACACCCACACACACACACCCAAACACACACGCACGGCTGATTGACACTTTTTGCTCCTACCGAGTCAGTGCAGACCACAGACACCTGCTGCATCGTGAAATGCAGAGTTTTTTTTTCTTCCATTCAGCATACGGTATGACCTTCCATTAAAACAACTCTTCCAGCAGTTCATAGTTGCATCCAATATCTCGTTTGTCACGGTGGGCATGCATGAAATCTTCGTGAATGAAAGTGAAAGTGCCAAACTGCAGTTAAAGTTGACAAATTAAAAATGAAACACTCGAAATTACATGAAACTCAAGAGGAAATGCGGATAGCGCGGTGACGCAATGACGTTAATCGAATTATGTGCTGTAACATGTAAAACACGATCATGAAAGAAACATTCAAAAAGCAACTCATGTAAACACCTTAATCTTATTATTCTCTTAATTAGATTAAAGCAAATAATTCGATTCCTAATGTCCATGTAAACGTAGTCACTGAGATCTTTAGTGAGCTAATCAGTGTGGCTGTGCTGAAATAAATAACAAACAACCACCTAAGGCACTGTTTACACCTGGAAATAAAGATTTTTGTGGAATAGTACTCTCTTGTATCAAAGCTCACCCACGAAAATCATGTACAGTATGATGAAACAAGAGTGAAGGCTCAGAACCCAGTCCAAACACATGTTGTCACAAATTGAATGCATGTTAATACCTGGTGGAAACGGTAATGCCTTTCGACTGAATCTTGAAATTGTGTTAGTACCAGGTGAAAAAAGGGCCAAAGTGTCCTGTTGTTAATTAACCTATGCGCACATAGGTTAACTAACGAGAGTCATTGTTCTGTAGATATAAATGATGTGTCTTGCCATTTGCTTATTTACATATTTTTTTGTTTTGCCCAACTTTGTTGCATTGCAGTAGTTTGCCTTTACTACTGTTTCCTCAAAACATTTATTGAAAATTCAAGGTTATTTTGTCACTACAACCACTAACCCTTAGCAATCTCATTTATTTTCTTTTCGCCTTAGTTCCTTTATTAATCTGGGGTCGCCACAGCGGAATGAACCGCCAACTTATCCAACATATGTTTTATGCAGCGGATGCAGCTGCAACCCATCACTGGGAAACACCCATCCACTCTCATTCACACACATACACTACCGTCAATTTAGCTTACCTAATTCACCTGTACCGCATGTTTTTGGAATTGTGGGGGAAACCGGAGCACCCAAAGGAAACCCACGTGAACACAGGGAGAACATGCAAACTTCACACAGAAATGCCAACTGATCCAGCTGAGGCTCAAACCAGCGACCTTTTTGCTGTGAGGCGTTCATGCTACCCACTGCACCACCATGACGCCCCCCATAGCAAACTGATGCATTGTAACTGCTTAGGACAATTTGAAAAAAGTCATCTTGGGAAAAATATCTAAGTCTTAACAGCTTTCAAAACATGATTAATACAAAACATAATTGCTATTATTAATCTCCTCTATTACAGACTCTGATTCATCAGAGCATGTTCACTTACACACACTCTAATTAAAATGTCAGTAAGAGGTTAACAGAGTTCACCGAAAGTTCAGCCAAATTCCTTCACTGAGCTGCATCTGGAAACAGTGTGCGATTGGCTGTTGTGTCTGAGCAGTCACAAATCTTTCATGTATGCGGAAAAAAGCGTAAACCTGTGTGTTCAACAATAGAAATGATAATACACGTGTGTTGGGGGGGGGTGTCTCACCTGCAGGTGTAGTTGAGGTTCCGTCGGATGCTCCTTTTGAAGAAACTCTTGCACCCTTCACAGGTAAACACACCATAGTGCTTCCCGCTGGATTTGTCTCCACACACCACACAGTCCACCACGCAGGCCTTGTCCTCCTCGCCACCTTCCACATCGCTGTTCCCTGCCTGGGGCGAGCTTCCCTCCTCCTCCCCCCTCAGGTAACCTTTCTCACCGATTCCATTAGCACTGCCGTTGGGGTTGGCCCATCCCCCGCTCACCATGGCCATCTCTGTGTACACCAGCAGGAGCTGCTCGAGAAACCTTCCTGCGTCGAGAATTCAGAGCCGCCCCGGAGCGAATCCCTTTAAGCTGCAGACAGTAAGCCGAAGAAGTCAGACTCTGAGGGAAAAAAACACGTTTAACAGCACTCTGAAGACCTCCGAAGCTTACCAGGCTGACATGTTTTTGCCGCCAAATGTCATATCAAAATCCTGTCAGGGGAACACTCATCCCGGTGCTTTTCTTCTTGTCCTCTAACCACAAAAAAGTCTCTGAAGATCCCAAGATTCCTTTGAATCAATGAGCAGCTGAGAGTTGGACAGCTTACCTCGCCCTTTTCACAGGAAACAATAAATTACAGATAAACGCACCCAGACTTCAGGGGAAAAGACGAGCTCATCCACATGCTGCACAGCTCAGAGACGGAGATGAAATGAAACTCTTTCTCAGCTAGCAGCCACTGTGTCATTACACTGGGAAAACCTACTCGACATGCCCCCTAGTAACCAACAAGTTAAACCAGTTCCTTCCGTACTAGGAAACATGCAGTCCTGTTTAGAAATGCTGAGGGTATTACAGGTCAATTGTGATGGTTCAATCAATCAGTCTTATTCTGGTTTAAATAACCTAAAAATCACATTAGATCTCTTAGTGTCTCCGTTGCTTCTCAGGGACAGCAATGAAATCAAACAGAGATCAAATGGAGAGTTTAGATTAAGCCTCCAGGTTCCAAGGATTTCCGTGTAAGAACACACCACTAATCCAGCAAGTGTGTCCTCTAGAGTTTCAGATGAGTTTTTCAGCATGTGCTCGGAACACACCAAAGTCTGTGAACTCAAACATGACTCATCTAATTCTTACTAAATAAGCGGAGACATCGTAATTATTTTACGGTTTAGGGTTTAACTGTAGGCCAACGGTCATCCAAATTGTCTACTTTTCTTTTCCATAAATAATTGTAGTTGTAATAGCTAAGTATTTAAAGTACAAAGTTGAGCACTGTGACCTTCAGTCCTCTGTGAAATGAAAGTGCAGCCTTTGAGCAATAACCTAAGGGTTATCTAACCTTCATATAATCCAAAGGAAACTGCTTTATTTACACTGCTTGTGAAGAGTTGATTTCCAAACAGAAGAAAGGCAGAGTCACAAACACACGGACGGCAACCTGGGTAATGATTGAGTCAGAGTCACCCCCACCCTGCTCCTCAAGGATCAAAGTTCAAGAAAGTTCCTCGGTCTGTCATCATTAAAACAACACAATACTGAACTCTCTTCTTACTTCGTTCTCAAAGTAGCACCTTTTGGCTGTGCAGAAGAAAATATCAGTGCAAATATATAAGAGAGAGTCCTTCTGTACCTTGTTTTGTTAGTGCCGGTTTGTCCAGCTGTATGGTCTCCGGGGCCTCAGCATTCCTAGGAGCCAAAGCAAAGCTCTTTTAACCATTCGCTGCTTCCCGTCCCTTGCCTTTCTCCATTCATCAGTAAATCATGAGATCCAGCGGTCAGGAGAGACAGCTGACCCGAGCGTCTGTGGTGACTGGCCAACAAGCTTCGCTCTGTTCTCTCTCTCTCTCTCCCTCTCTCTCTCTCTGAGTAGTGGAGGGTGAGCGAGCGTGTGTCTGTGTGTTCAGGGATTTGACACTGCTATTCAAGCCCTCTGGTTGCCATGGTGCTGCCTTCCTTATAAGGGTAATAGAGTCAAAGAGCAGTGAGTGGGCTGTAGCCACTCTACACAAACAACCAGGAATGCGTTACCACACACACGGTTAACCCCTCAAGGGATGACCATAGGTGCATTTAGCACACATCTAAGAAGGGTGAAGACTTCCAAAGTGAAGATCTCAATAGCAGACGCTAAAGACCAGGCGATTCAAATATCGCATTATTCAAACCAAATGGCATGACAGCGAATGCCCACAAATCAAAGTTTTTACACTTGATTGAGTTTCTCAAGCAAACTTGAGACAGCGACAACCAAAATATAAGCAGGCCACGTGTGTCATGTTATTCTACTAGTTATCATCTGTTAATATAAACAATGTCTTTGTTTTACTCAGATGTATTCTGGGAAGGCAGTTTATGCTGAGCTGCTGTAAATGTGGTGTATTGCTGCAGTGAAGAGCTTAGAGCTGCTTTGTTAATCTGATTTAGAGCTTCTTTAGATCACTCTCTGTGGAGGAAGCTCACAGAAATCTTTTGGTCGTCTCATCTGATTGTTTTGGCTTTTGCCCTGCTGAAAGAGACATCTTAACGCAACCAAACCTGACCTGTATTGTAAGTTACTTTAGGCCAGTGTAGAGGGTTTCCAAGCATAACTCTCTGTCCAAAACTCTTCTAAAGTCAGCAAACCAGTTAGTTCATCATGTAGAAAGTTAGATAGCACAACTTCAAATGTTTCTAAATATTTATATAAGTCAACATTAAATGTAAGTAAATTCTGTGCTTTTTCCACTATCATGAAATCCATACAATTAAAAAAAAAAAACAGTAGGGCGGTGCATGATTTCATCCTTTAAGAACCAATTGGATTGTTGGAATAAGGGTGTTGCTAACAAAAATGGAGGAAGATCTGAATGCTAGTTTGCACCGTTGTTGCTAGATCGGATACGTTTGCGGACGGAAGCTAACGAGAATTATTTATGTTATTTATGAAATTTCAGATTTATTGTATTTTATTGTCTACCCCCACCCCAACTCTAAAGCCAACCGTCACAGAAGCGTAAAAACAGTAGTTGTACCGAGTATTATTTATCTTATCTATTAAATGACCCAATAAATTGTATTTTTTAACCCCTACCCCCACCCCAACCCTCAACCCAACCGTCACAGTACTGTAAAAATATTAATTATTGTTATACAATGTCATAAAAAAATGCAGCTATATTAATGTGCATATCGCACTTCCGGCCGGCCGCATATCCGATCTAGACTTTACCAGTTTGCACTCATTTGTGAAGGATTACTGTCCACCTGATGATGACCAGAATGAGGAGTTAAATTTTACAGAAGGAATCATATCATATGATATTCGTTCAAACAACTGAGGCAGGGCGGAAACAAGACATGCACTAATAGCCCCACACTGAAGGACTGATAGCCCCGCCCTAAAACACTGATAGGCCCGCCCTAAAAGCATTCCATGTGACCAGAAGTTAAGAAAAGTAATTTCAAAGGTGTAATGGGAGGTTATGGAGTTTAATTGAGGGCAAATTAATTTTAACAAATAATGAAGTGCATGGATACATCGTTTATAACATTGCATACATATAAAAATATAAAAATGAGAAGTGTAAATTTAGGTCGAATGTCGAATTTAATATATTTGATAATAGAAATTGATACACACTAATATATTTCTTGCTTTATTATATTTCTATATCCATTCATTCATTTTCCTTCAGCTGAAGGCTGGTTTATACTTCTGCGTTGAGGGATTGGCATGACCCACGGCACTTGCCTTGCATGTAGCTGTGCATTTATACTTCTGCGCGCTGTTTGTGTTACTCTGCAATAACACTTCCAAAACGCTAGCTGGCAGTAGGTTTTTATGTTCCTCTGTGTTGAGTTTTTTCGTGGGGGTTTTGTTTTTTTCTGAATGCTACCTTTATGTAGCTACCTTCCTGCCGCTCATTCAGAGGCAGGAATCGGCGGACGTGCAACAACTGTCCCCCTTCATGGGACTCGACACCTGTAAACACTCGCTCCATCGGGCTCGCAGCTCTCAGCACTACCCACGCTTCTCAGCGATACCAAGCCGACCAATCACAGAGTTTGTAATACGCATCGTTGCGACATGTAGTTACATTTTTCGAGGAGTCAGCGTCGACGTCAGCCATGGCGAGGGCTATGCGGCAGCGTGATGGCTGCGCCGGAGCATACATGTGCGCTTGAGCAGCAGTATAAATCAGCCTTTAGTCTCTATTTCAGAGGTCGCCACAGCAGAATGAACTGCCAACTATTCCAGCATATGTTTTACGCAGTAGATGCCCTTCCAGCCACAACCCAGTACTGGTAAATATATCTCTATATAATAACATAATTATGTTTTGACCATTTTATCTTTTTATCGCTAAATCACATAGCGATTATAGTCTAAAAGTGTTTCTAAGAACTCAATACCTGCATTTTACACTAGATCTTTATTTTTATGAATTTATTTATTAATTACTTCTGTAAGATATACTCTTTTTTATTATTATTATTAATTGAACGTTTAAGATTTTTTACTATTTACAGCAAACCCTCAGATCCACCAATATAGAAAATAAAGTGAATTGTATGAAATATACCACAGAGCGGTAAATTATAAAACTATAAAAGCCACAAAATCAGGATTGAAAAATGTCTGATATAGTCTCTCTAAGGTTTGACCAAAATTGTTTTCCTGCAGTAAGATATACTCTTATACAAACCCGAGTTAATGCTATTTCTTTGCAATTTTTGTCTTTTTCAAGTCATGTTTCACCATTTGTTTGAGTGATTTGCATCCTATAAAATGCAGATGGCGTTATTTTGTCCTCAGCTAACTTGGCTTGATGTGTTTGTTTTCACTCTCTGTGTTGTCAGGTTTCTGGGGTTTAATTGTTGGTCTTTGATTTGGAATGCAGCCCCTCCTGGGGTGATCAGACTGATCAGTATCTCTCTCTCTCTCTCTCTCTCTCTCTCTCTCTCTCTCTCTCTCTCTCTCTCTCTCTCTCTCTCTCTCGATCACCCTCCCTCTGACATACAGTTGAACTCAAAATGATTCGTCCTTCTGTGAATTTTTTTTTTCTTTTTCAAATATTTTCCAATTAATGTTTAACAGAGCAAGACATTTTTCACAGTATTTCCTAACATATTTTCTTAAGTCTTATTTGTTTTATTTCGGCTAGAATAAAACCAGTTTTTACTATTTTTAAAACCATTTTAAAGTGAATATTATTAGCCCCCTTAGGCAATATTTTTTTCAATAGTCTACAGAACAAACCATCATTATACAATAACTTGCCTAATTACCCTAACTTGCCTAATTAACCTAGTTAAGCCTTTAAATGTCACTTTAAAGCTGAATACTAGTATCTTGAAAAATATCTAGTAAAATATGATGTGCTGTCATCATGGCAAAGATAAAAGAAATCAATTATTAGAAATGAGTTATTAAAACTATTATGTTTAGAAATGGGCGATGCGTGGCACAGTGGGTAGCACTGTCACCTCACAGCAAGAAGGTCACAGGGTCAGTTGGCATTTCTGTGTAGAGTTGCATGTTCTCCCAGTGTTCGTGTGGGTTTCCTCAGGGTGCTCCGGTTTCCCCAACAAGTCCAAAGACATGTGGTACAGGTGAATTGGATAAGCTAAATTGTTCGTAGTGTATGTGTGTGAATGAGTGTGTATGGATGTTTCCCAGTGATGGGTTGCAGCTGGAAGTGCATCCACTGTGTAAAACATATGCTGGATAAGTTGGGTGTTAATTCCGCTATGGCGACCCTAGATTAATAAAGGGACTAAGCCGGAAAAAATAAATGAATGAATGAATGTTTAGAAATGTGTTAGACAGAAATTGGGGGGAAAAGTATACAGGAGGGCTAATAACTCTGACTTCAACTGTATATAAGTCTATGTGAAATCTCCTGCATTTTATTCTGCCCTTAATTCTTTTCTTTTATCATCTGTATTATTGCAAATGACTGGATGAATAGGTTGTTTTCACATGACCTCATTGATGACGCATGAAATTCAGATGGAGTTCGGGAAGTGATTCTTCTACATATCGCTATCAGAACATCCAAATGTTTCTGTTTTATGTTGTTTATAATTGTTTAAATCGGCCAAAATAAGAAATGCTGAACTGTTTTTATAGACTTCCAAATGTTTTAGCTCATAAAGGGGGGAAAGTTTTAAGAAACTGGCTGAAAAACGGAAGAAAAGGCGGCATGTAATCAACATTTATTTAATACATCAAACTTTTTTGAATGTTATAATTCGTTTGACAGCACCAATAAAGATTATATACAGGCCTAGCTATGTGTATAAATATGTTAATGCATTATTTAAAAATCAGATACAAACACCACCACACTTATGCAAAATCCAGGAGAATATAAATAACGTACCCTGCCATGTAATCGCTGCAATGACATCTCCATCTTGTTTTGCAGTAATCAAAGTCTTTACTGGCGTTTCGGCGGAATAAAAAAACGTAATGTGAACATCGAGATACGCAGCAGCAGTGAATGTTTGTTGATGGTAAGTTCATTAGGTTCATTCCCCCTTACAAAAATAAATTAATAAATAATAATGTAGACTATGCGTCCATGCTTTTGTATGCTTTCATCTGTTATTTCATGATGTCTGAAAGATATCCGCATGGGGAAAAAAATAATGTTATTGTAATTTATAATAATCATGTTTTTGAACCACATAGTAAAGTGTATAATGTGGACAACTCTTTGTTAATGAATGCTACCGAATACTGTAGTACAGTAAAGCGATAAATAATAAATACTGTAACGTTAGTGTAAACTGTGGTGTACTGTGATGGTGTATAATATAGCGTAGAAAACTGAAGCCTATTGAATAGTTTGTTTATTACTACAGTTGTGTTGTACCACAGCAGCAATATAATTACTACGACAGTTTAATTCTAGTAATTATCTACAGTATGCTTCCAAACACTATAGTATTATTTACTATAGTATTTTTTCATGGAACGTAATAGCTTATACAGTGTCTACCGCCTCGATGACTGGCAAATATATTTTAGTTCAGTAGAAAACTTGGCAAGTCTTCATGATATAAGGATCATGCCCAACATACAGTTAAAGTCAGAATTATTAGCCCCCCTTTTAATTATTATTATTTTTTTTTTATATTTCCCAAATTATGTTTAACAGAGCAAAGAAATTTTCACAGTATGTCTGATAATATTTTTTCTTCTGGAGAAAGTCTTATTTGTTTTATTTCGGCTAGAATAAAAGCAGTTTTTAATTTTTTAAAACCCCTTTTAAGGTCAAAATTATTAGCCCCTTTAAGCTATTTTTTTTTTTACTAGTCTACAGAACAAACCATCGTTATACAATAACTTGCCTAATTACCCTAACCTGCCTAGTTAACCTAATTAACCTAGTTAAGCCTTTAAATGTCATTTTTAGCTGTTTAGAAGTGTCTTGAAAAATATCTAGTCAAATATTATTTACTGTCATCATGGCAAAGATAAAATAAATCAGTTATTAGAGATGCGTTAGTAAAACTATTATGTTTAGAAATGTGTTGACAAAACACATTAAACAGAAATTAGGGGAAAAAATAAACAGGCGGGCTAATAATTCTGACTTCAACAGTATGTGATTGTTTTCTATTAATATCTCCTTTGAAATACGCTATAAATCGCAAAAAATACGGACTTTCCTCTATGTCTCCCAATCATTTTTTTACTTCCTGCCCTGCATCTGAATTTGGCACGTCACCAGAACCATGTGATTGAAATCTGATTTTTCAAGAAAAAGCTTGATTTCACCAGTGCTGTGGCCTTACGACATTAATAGCCTGTCTGAGCTCTCGGTTTCAGGTGTTGAGGAATGTGGGCTTAAACATTAACCATTTCAACGACGTAAACCCATTTGACAGCAACGCGCACAGAACTCAACCTCTATTAGCGTCACGGTGCTTTCTGACCCACACGAGAGGTCTGCCTCCTGACGTTGCAGAACCTTTGACCTTAACAGAGAGAAGCATCAGACACTGACCAGCACACCACAGCGGGCCGCGCAAGAACATCTGCTAGGGCCACAGCGGATCACGGCAGGGCCAAGAATCAACATTCTCCACCCTGAGAAAAACAGAGGAAGCTGCCCTCATTTGGTGGGAAAGTCACACTTGAGCAATTGTCATTCAAATGAGTTGACCTCAGTATTGATTACAAGGTTTTTAAAGATGTCTCACACCAACTAAATATTTAGTCAAGTGTTCCCCTAAACAAAGGAGCTCTGAACAAAAAAAATACCAAAAAAGTACATGAATTTGCTTGTATTACATCTATAAAAATATATCACTTCTAGTACAAACACTAGTGCAAATTGGTTTTTAAATGAAAGAAAATAAGTCACACTTCTGTAGCTTTTCTTTTATAGTTGATTCTTCGAAACTAGTATTACAATTTTCAATTTAACAATGAATCCCATTTGATCCAATGCAACTTATCATAAAGAAATGACAAATTATTAAAAAAAGAAAAATGATAAAGCATTCAGCTAGCTCTTTGCTGGCAGCTAGCTCTCTGCAACTCACATGGTCACCCACTTATGGCCTGTTTTCACTGAGTGGTACAGTACGGTACGGGTCGGTAAGGGTCACCTTTATCAGGCTTGCGTTTCCACTGCCAAAAGGGTACCAATGGTGGGCCTGGTGTACGACAAAGTTTCAGACAATGTCATTCTCGCTCGAGGAAATGTCAAAGTAAAGCTGTTTGGGTCATTTACATATCATATGAGAAGCACTTCTCACAAAACAGATGCTTTATACACATAAATACTAGTGTATAAATGTTCATTACTGACCTTTCCATGAACAGGATTTGATTATAACTGCAGATCAATGAATGCGAAATAGCGTACTGTAATGTCTGCAATTATATAAAATAAATAAATAAATGCAACATATATGAACACACACAGACCCTTACAGTCTCTGATATGTTACCAATTACAGATAAACTACACACAGCATACATTTAGTAGCCCATCAGTGCAAACCTCTCCTCTCTGTCTTTAATCTTCAGCAGCACATGTAACCTCTGTTAGAGAGTAATTCCGTCATTCCTGAGTTAATAATAGTCCAAAAGGTGATGATAATAGTTAAACATGGCAGTTTGATCATGTTTTAGGTTGCTGAAAGAATCATTAGCTCCTTTGTTTTTTCGTGCGTCACTCTCATGTTTGTCCGTTTCTGAAATGATCGGATGTCAATAATCACACACACACATTATTATCATCAGCTCAAGAACTTCATTATTTCTAATATAAACGTGCCGCGAGCTCTCTGGAGAAAGCAAATCCGCTCGCGCTTTTAGACGGGCTCATAAAACAACAGCAGGACACATCAGATTTTGTTCTTCTTGGCTTTGTGGCTGATCATCAAGACGAGGACAAGGTTTATTTGAGCTCGGGTCAACCATGGCTTGTTATTATATGTATATAGTATAACGGTGTAATGTCTCGCCTGTGTATTAAAAAATGGCGGTTTTCTGTTGTTTCTTGTTCTTTGTTTCTTTCATTCTCCTTCTTGTCCACAAGTGAGTGACTCTGTAAACCAATAGCGTTCAGCTGCACGTCTAGCTCTGCCATTTGGTACCCTTTTGTCGTGCTAGGTACCCTTTGCAAAGGGTACCCAAAAAGTGGTACGGTATAGTTTGCTTTTTGGTATCATTTGACAGTGGAAACCACCATAAAATCGTACCGAACTGTACCGTACCACTCAGTGGAAATGGGCCATTAAGCTAAGCAGGTCTGTGCTTGGTCAGTACCTGGATGGGAGACCACATAGGAAAGCTATGTTGCTGCTGGAGGTGGTGTTAGTGAGACCAGCAGGGGCGCTCAAGCTACAGTCTGTGCATCCTAACACCCAAGTATATTGATGGGGACTCTATACTGCTCAGCGAGCCAGGGCCAGTCGTGTTTCCACAGTCACTTCCGGGGCCTGATAGGGTCAAAGCGGGGCTTTCTCGGGGCCATCGGCCAGCCTTTTTCAGCCCGCCGAATACCTTGTGCCAGATCGGGCCAACTGGGGCTTTGGGGCGGGGTTAAGGTCAAAGGTAGAGTTTTCTTGTGTAAGGTTAAAAGGTGGCAAGATGCCCATTTCACTTATGTTAATTTTGTGAAGACATCAGGGCTCTCCTGAACATTTGGGCTGAGGAGAATGTTCAGCACCAGATTGGCGGCGTTTGCAGAAACGAGGATGTGATCAAATACATTGTTGCTGAGTTTGAGAAAGTACAGATTTAGCGTATAAAGGTACAAGTCCGCGAAAAGTAAAAAAAAATCCTCCAGTAATCGTTGTCTGGCCTTCCACCAACAGACCGCCAACAGTAAAAAAAAAAACAATCACTTCAGTTGTCACCATTGAAGCTCTCGTAGTGATGCAAGGTTGTGCTTGTGATTTCTAATTTGAGTTTTTTTTTCCCGCTGAACTGGGCGGGTTGTGTGACGTTGGATACAGGGGGTGTTATTAAGGTTGGGTTTTTTGTGACGCGCAGTTAGCTATTGGCCCAACAGTGGAAACGCAATGTGATTTTGGCCACACTCCTCAAGCTCCCAGGGTATTGACCCAGCCCAGCTCGATGAAAGCCCTGGCTCACACTGACCCGACAGTGGAGATGCGGCTAGTGAGCACCGTCTTTCAGATGAGAAGTTAAACCGAGGTCGTGACTCTCTGTGGACGTTAAAAATCCCAGGTTGTACTTGGAAAAAGAGCAGAGGTTTAAACCGATGTCCTGACATTTTATTCTACCCATCAGATTATGCTACCAACACTATATTTGAATGGATTAGGTAGGTTAGGGCGATATTACAGCTTCATAACACACTACTCCACATTAAAATTTACACTGGTAGCAAAATCTGATGGGTAGCATATTGTGTCAACAGAACACCGGCCTTCTAACCATCTGGCACAATATCATAATATCCCTATATCATAATTGGCATCATCACTCTGTCTCCTCTCCACCAATTAGCTAGTGTGTGGTGTGCGGTCTGGCACAATATGGCTGCCGTTGCGTCACTAGTGGTGGATGAGGAGATTCCCCTCAAAAATTTGTAAAATCGCTGAGTGTCCAGAAAAGTTAAATAAATCAGGGGTTTTCAAACTGTGGGGCACTCCCCACCAAGGGAGCACCAGCACCTATTAAGGGGGGCGCAGGAATTTGAGGCATGTACTCAAGTAAATTATGATGACTGTAAATGTCAAGGACACGTTTTTCACTAAGTTGTGTATATTTGATTTTGTTACAAACTCAAATTATTTGTTATAATTTGTATATTAATTTCTGTTTTAACCACATAATACGCAATATAATGCAAAGCAGAGAATGTGCACCCTTGAAATTGTTGTAAGTTATGGGTTTTTTAAAAGAAAGAGTTGCTATTGGAGCATAACAGATCACATGTTTTGAGTTACGTGAAGTGCGGGACCATTGCATTATGGGTCAAACTGACATGGTGGCAGAGAGAAGCTAACGACACCGAGCGTGAGAAAGAGTTCATTAATCTGCATGGTCTAAGAGGGCGCACACGGTAATTTATATTTAATTCTGCTACATTTGTGTATAGTGTTGTATTATGTGAGTTTACATGAATGATGTTGTGTGTAAAGACTGATGTTACTGGATTTAGAGTTGTCGCACATGTTCATATGCATACCAGCGGACATTTTGATTGAGAGACTGTGAAAAGGACTCTGAGAAATGCATATTTTGAATGTTATATGTTTTATTTCTTGTAGTTTTCACGGTGTCTACTGAAAGAGTGAGAGAGAGAAACAAATAAACAGCAAGACATCAGTATGAAGCGTGGCTATCATTTTATTTAGACCAGTGCAGCTACAATGACGATTTTTATGCGTTCATTAGAGTGAATCTGATTAACGTTAGTTCCACAGCTAACTATCAGGCACATGTAGAGTTAATGCGTTTAAGTAAAATATATACAAATAAAATGGAGCGGGTGCTTTTTAAAATGAATGACGATGAATGACATCAGTAATCTAGCCAACTATTTATTTCTAGTTGTTTACATGAAGTGCTTTTTGAATGTTGCATCCCAAGGCTATCCACGTTTCCTGCAGAGTTTCACGTAATTTTGGGTGACTTTAACTGCTGTTCGGCAGTTTCACTTTCACTCATGAACATTTCATTCATGCCCCCATAACAAACTGGGGTGTTGGACGCAAATAAGAAGTAAGGACTGGTGGAAGAGTGTTGTTTTAATGGAATGTAATAACGCCGAAAAAACTTCCGCATTTCGCGATGTGTGTGTGTGTGGTCCTATACTGACAGCCGCGTGTGTGGATCTTGTCGGAAAATATGGCGAAAAGTCCTACATGACGGTAATAGTTTGATTGCGGTGTTTACTTCAATAATGCCACTAATATCTGCATACTCCACATGTCTTAATTCCATTTCTGTTTAGTTCAGTTATGACTTTAGTGGGATTAAGGTCATCAAAAATTGCTGTTCACATAGTGACTCTTAATTTAAAGTATTGTCTTAATTATATTAAAATTGATTAAAATATTGGCGTCCCATGTTTACGTACTCAATGTTCGACTCAACCACACCATCAGGGCTCTGCAAACTTGGCTTTGCGAAGCAGCATTTTCTGTATGTACGTACATCAAAAGCAAGTATGCTATGGCTCACACTTATTGACAGTGGAAGTTGATTTACGGTTAGCCGTGTCAGGAATCCAACCATGTTGTCCTCACAGAAACCGGTTCAGCCATCACACTGAATCAGGTAAGCAAGTAATATGTGAATGATGTTTGCACATGCATTATAATTTTGGCTTGCAGGAGGGGGGTTGGGGGAGTGCGAGTGAAATTAGCACCATATTCGGGCTTGGGGTGGGGGGGTTGAAAACCTGAAAGGTTGAAAACTCTTGATATTAATGTTTATAGTTTTAGGCAATGTTGAATATGTATCTGTAATTATTAGTACATCTAGTTTTAAAAATAAAAAACTTTATATGTAAACATTTAAAAATGGATGTTCAAAATAGTATTTTATTTTATGTAAACTACAATTACGTGTCATTTTGTGGACGAGTATGAACAACAATTCCTACCCAAAGGGGGATTTTTAGTTTTTTTTTAGTTCTTTATTGTTTTGTAAATGTACCGCTGTACCAAAAACCACTCGTACTAAAGATACTCCATTTTAATTTTACAGCTGAAATGGGGAAAACAGGATGGGTAAACAAGAAGAGAAGTTTAAAAAGGGTCAACTGGGGTTATTCTATGGGCTCTAATACGCTCAATGAAGACATCTTATTAGGTAAAGGGATTACAAGCCGGCTCCCTTCAGTGAAGCTCCATGCTGCCTGCTTTCACCTCTAAGGTTCTTACTCTCTTAATCCGCCTTTTACCAGAAAAGAGAGTTACGATTTTACGGGAGGTCAGTGTTTGTGTGTGGCACAGTGCTTTCGGGTCAGTTAGGGCTGTATGGGGAGACTCTAATGTATACAGCCTTGAAATGATGTGTTATGTGAAGATTTAGTTCACCCAAACCCTGTCATTATTCAAAAAGCTCAGATGATTGTGTCCATATGCACACTGTGTTTGTTGACAGACTGTAAACAGACTGAAATATAAGCTATTCTTGTTTATTGGTCTGTTCCCTATTACGATATATGTAATTGCTTCCCTGGACCACAGTCTTTTGCTGAACAGATATATTTTTGATTATATAAATACATGTTATGCATCAATTTTTGTTATATGACTAGAATCATGAAGATATTTTGTAAATTTCTTACCATAAATATATATAAAAAAAATTTGATTAGATGCACTACCTGACTAAAGTCTTGTCGCCAAGTATCAGGAACAACAAATAATAACTTGACTTCTAGCTGATCATTTGGTATCAGAAGTGGCTTATATTTAAGGCAAAGGTCTTTAGATTACGCTTATTTTACCTAAATAAAATATGATCATGCCTTGATTTTTAATTATTTAATTAGGATAGTAAGGTCTGACTTCACCTCCTTCTTTATCTTACCCCAGACATGCTCAATAATGTTCAATTCTAACCCAGACATGCTCATTAATGGCCGATCCTGGAGCACCTTGACCTTCTTTGCTTTCAGGAACTTTGAGTTGGAGGCTGAAGTATGAGAAGGAGCGCTATCCTGCTGAAGAATTTGCCCTCTCCTGTGGTTTATATTGTAATGGGCAGCACAAATGTCTTGATACCTCAGGCTGTCGATGTTGCCATCCGCTCTGTAGATCTCTTGCACTCCCCAATACTGAATGTAACCCCAAACCATGACTTTTCCTTTACCAAACTTGACAGATTTCTGTGAGAATCTTGGGTCCATGCGGGTTCCAATGCGGGTTCCAACAAATGATCAACTCCAAGTCAAATTATTATTTGTTGCACCTACAACTGGGATCGACGACAAGACTTTAGTCAGGTAGTGCATATGCATAGTTAAGACCTTAATTTGGACAACCTTAAATGTGATTCTCGTAATATTTTGATTATTTTTTTAACCCTCAAGATTCCAGATTCTCAAATAGTTGTATCTCTGCACTGTTAACAAATTCCTATATAATCTACAGTAACTTACTGTAAATCAGCAAGAGTACTGTATTTACATTTACAGCATCATTTCTCTTGCCCTAAATGTCTTTACACTATTGTTATTATTTTTACTGTTATTATACAGTATTTTCCACATAGACTGTAAAAGACATGGACGTAGTATCCGTGACGTCACCCATAGGTTTCTGAAGAGCGCAAACGAAGGCCTGGCCAACCGTCGCCATTTTGTTCGCGCTTCATCGCACCAACCGGGGGTTACCAAAAAAGTCTGAATCAGCTGAGATGAGGTGACGGCGACCAGCAAGAATTAGCTGTCACTCAAGTGGCCACGCTCTTACATATGCAGACTTAATATAACATAATATAAACAAAACAGATGAGTTCTAAAAAAATTCACCCCCTCACAGTTGTCATTCAGGGTGATATTAGCTATGTGCACCAAAACCATCTTCTGTACCAGGCTGTAAACGTGTTTTTATCAGCTGTAAAGTTGGCCAAATTAGCATTGCAGTCAGTGAATATCTGGAGTTCCTGGAGCCAGCCCCCATAGGCGAGTTGATGAATTGCAATTTCAGCTACTTCCATATTGGATTCACGAGGGAGAGCGGGAGGCTGCCGCTTGATTTTTCACAATGCAACTTTAAAATACAGTAACATACCGCATAACTGTCCTACAGTAAAACTATTAAATAACAGTATAACAGTTAAATAATGTGTAATCTACAAAAATCATTAGCAGTGTGCCACATATTGTCCTATCATATCAAACATCAATGAAGCTCATTTATTCAGATTTCAGAAGATGTATAAATCTCAATTTAAAAAATAAATGGACACTTATGACTGGTTTTGTTTTGCAGGGTCACAATTACTAGACAAGTTTAGATTTTTTGCCATATATCTCCCTGTTCTGCTTCCAGTAAAGAGCTACACACCCATGGAATGACATGTTTTCATAGACTTTAATAGTCTGAAAAGGAAGAGTAAGAAAAGAAGAGACCAGAAAAATCATGTTCAGTCGTTTGATCAGGGTCAAACCTCTTTTTTTTAATCTGAATAGCAGCATGTTTTTAAGCCAAGTGCTGAGTGTTAGAGGTTAAGAGTGAAGAAAGGGAGGGCCAGAGGAAATAAGAGGAAAACAGAAACGGAGTATGCGAGGAAAAAGAGAGCATCGGCCAGCCACAATCCGCTCATGCTGTTCAGAGGGAAGCGTATTTAAATGTGACATGATGTTTGGGGTAAATGAGGTGACCTTAACCCTGTGGGTCAGAGCCTGCTGTGTGTGCGTGTGTGCTTTTTGAAGCAGGGGCGGGGTCCTAATAACCCATCCCCCCCGGCTGTGATTGACAGCTCCTGTTTTTGTGAGTTTTTTCCCAGGGATCGGAACATCCCAAAGCTCTTAAAACACTTTACACGACACAGATGCTGCTGGATTTGAATTGACGTCCAATTCATGCCTCCCTCTTCCATGCCATAGATTATCCTATTTAAATTCCCTGCTTTGGCTGCTTTGTACAATGTCTGCATGTTTGTAGTTATAGAAAATTAATATATAAAAAATGTGTCACTTTCAACTGTGGAATAAGATAATGTGCTGTCTTTTATTTACAAAATGGAATGAGCTATATTGTTTATATAAATATATATATTATATTAAAAAAAAAAAAAAAATATATATATATATATATATATATATATATATATATATATATATATATATATGTGTATGTATGTATGTATATATATATATATTAGTGGTGGGCCGTTATCGGCGTTAACGTGCTGCGTTGATACGAGACTCGTTATCGGGCAATTAAAAAAAATATTGCCGTTAATCTATTCTCAAAGTTGGGTTGGGAGCTGGGTCTATTCTACGCAAGCTATGATGAGTTTCACCTTGATATTTTAGCGCGGATGTATACCTGACCAAATTGCACTGTAGGGGGCGAGAACGAGTCTTCGAACCTGTGTGTATTCCTCCTGTGAAATTACCACATCAACGTGACATACTAGCATGGATGCAGTTCACTAGAGTGAATCTGATTAATGTTAGCTCCACATCTAACTATCAGGCACCTGTAGAGTTTATGCGTTCGAGTAAAACATAAAAATAAAATGGAGCGGGTGCTTTTTAAAATGAATGACGGTGAATGAAAGTCAAACCAGTAAGCTGTCTGAAAAAAAAAAGTGCCCTTCTGAAATAAATCAGCAGGATACCCTTCTGGATCTTTCACTAACTTTGAAGACACTACTGACTTTAAAAAAAAATTAATCTATGCCCACCTATAATATATATGTATATATATATATATATATATATATATATAGAGAGAGAGAGAGAGAGAGAGAGAGAGAGAGAGAGAGAGTCTGCCAGCATGTTTCCATGTAATTATGCAGCTTATCTGTGATTGAAAGGGCAATACTATGTGGTTCCTTACATGATTTGATGTATTTAACAATATTTTTATTTTTAAAATACCTGTAGATCGATTGTTTTGTTCTGAAACAGGGATTAAAACTGTTTCAATGTTTATTTTTGTTCTTGCTGCAGTTCGCTTTCATGGCAAAGTTTCTAAACGGGCCAAAACACATGCGACTAAACTCTCCTCACATTGGGCAGAGTTTCAGGGTTTATTTTTCAGAGTCCCACAGATTCCACTTAGCTGTCATACGTCCTTATTTTAATTTATGATGATAAGCAATAAGACATTATAAGAGAAAAGGTGCACTTTAACAGTTGTCAAGTTTTGTAAAAATCTGTCTATTGAATCAATCTATTTTTTTTTTAAAAGGTGGCTAGAATTATGCATTATGCTTAAATTATAGAGAGAAATAACAGATGAACTGCAGTCAGATCATGAAGCAGATCAATGTTGATCTTTCTTTCGAGGTGTCAGTGCAGAAATGAACAAAACAATAAGCCTAATACAAAATATTAGAAGATTAAAATATGGAAAAATTATCAGATGGTAATTTTGGTCAATTTTCCTAACGAATAAACAGCACTCTTTAATATTTCAGCATGCTTTCACTTTTGTATTTGACATTTACCGGTAGGAATGACATAATATAGCCTGGTTCGTTGGATCATTTTGCTTTCGCACTACAATTGATCCGCTCCACAGTTTGTTTCAATCGAGCCGAGACCACCTCATTCAGGCGATCTCAGACCGATTGATTTGGCGCAGATCCAAGCACGATTGCGGGTTTTACACATGCCAAACAAACCGTGCTAACTTGGCAAACGAGACATGTTCCGGAACAAACGTCTTGGTGTGAAAGCACCCTTAGGGTCTTGGAGTTGATCATCTGGTCTTGGTTTGTTTCAAGATGTCCTGAGACCACTCTTCTTCAGTCTTTTCCACAGTTTGCTGATAGTTTATAAACATTTGTGTAATTTTGTCGCCAATGACTTTCCAGAGATTTTACATCAGGTTCAGGTCATGACTGTTGGCTGGCCATTTCTTTATTTCATTGTTGTCAACTTCAAGGAGCTACTTCACTCATTTGGCTGTGTGACAGAGTTCATTGCATGAAAATTGGTGGTTGATTGGATGATGAATGCAGAGAATGAGCCACATGTTGTTGAAGAAGCTTCTCATAAACATTTGCATTCGCTCTGCTATGTAGCTTTATAAGAGGCTCAGCTCCCGATGCCCCAATATACTTCAAACACATTTTTTTAATCATTCTTTTGAGGTTAAGTAGAGGTTTAAAGTACACATGAAATCAAAACTAAACATGTGATTTTGTTAGCTCACATTGTTTGTGGTAAACAATTCATCTGTGCATGTCATTAAAAAATAGTTTGCCCTTGTAATCTAAAATTAAAATGCACTTCCTGTTTGTTTTCAGTTAAATTCTCAGATTGCGTGTTTTGAGGTAATGGGTGTGGCTAAGATACTTAGCCACGCCCCTCCAACTGTCAGTTTTGACAACAAACAGAAATTATGAGAAGGAGGTGTCTGTTAGGTTGTAACAACTATCTCTCTCTCTCTCTTTAATCTCACTTAAATGTTTCTCTAGAAACTACGTCACAATATGAAAAAAAAAAACACGGTCACAGCTTCCCGTTCATGTGGACCCTATTATGCTTTTTTGAAAATGACTTTCCATGTAGTGTGTAACACAGCTCTAAGTGAAGTGAAATATCCAGCGAAGGCTTAAATCTGAAAGTGCACCGTGTTTAAAACTATTGATTCATCTATAAAAGAGTCGACTCATAGTGCTTCAAACGAATCATCTTGATAACGAGTCTTTAGCCTTTTAGGCATGACGTCGATACGGAACTTAAGCCCCGCCCAATTGTTGTGTGTGCAAACCTGGGAAAATTTAAACCTGCGGCCCCGCCCACAAACAGACAAACACTGTAGCAGATCCCGATTGAATCAAGTCACGAAGACGCTGTGCTCAGCTGGATATTATTGGAAGTGTGAGAGAAAGTTTGTGTTATTTGACCTACCCCAAGATGAAACTGTGAAGAGTCAGTGGTTGAGGTTTATTTTTGCAAAAATACCTCAGCATTATAGCCCAGCCTTGTGCTGTTCCTGTCATTTTTCTGACGAATGCTTTGGCCGTTTGTTAAAGGAAGGATCAGAAAAGACTATTGATGTAAGGGACTTTGTCAGAGCTCGACAGGAACTTTATCAGTACATGGATCAGTGGATCATGGATCAGTTTCTTCCTCCATTTCACAAGTGTAAGTAAGTGCGATTTAAAATGGCTGCCTCCTTATTTTCTCTAGCTTGCAAATGATGTATTTAATTGTGTTTTGTTACTTGTAACCGCTTGTACTGTATCAGGTTAACTCTTTATATTCTCATATCGTGTCTAATGCCACGTTAAAAACGCGATGCGTGCCGTTTTGTTTACGGATTTATATGCCTTTGTGAGCTCGCGTTCCACTGCCGTTTGTCATTGCTATGACCACCGTCAGCTGTTCCTACACACGTGCAGCGGTCAAGGTTCAAAATAGTTCAGCTTTTGCCGCTGTGTGGATTAATACTGAATGTGTGTCATGGTTAAGAATAGAGCAATATGCTGGTGTTTAACTGCACTGCTTTAATGCACTCTGTGTACTGTGGTGTTAGTAAGTTAACTACTATGAAGTGTGTTTCGGGCGGCCGCTGCAATCAGAATCAGAATCAGAAAGAGCTTTATTGCCAGGTATGTTCACACATACGAGGAATTTGTTTTCGTGACAGAGCTTCTACAGTGCAACAGAATTACAGAGACAGGACAAAAAACAGATAATAAATATATTTTAAAAAGTGAATGCAAATATACAAATTGACAAGTGTATGTACAGCTATATTACTATATACAACATAATATGTGCAGCTGTTATGTGCAAATTGGCATGTAAAGGGTGTTGTTAAATAAGTGTATGTGTGTCTAAAAAAAAAGTGTATAACAGGTAGTGATGTTGGTTCCACAATTATTATCATCAAGTGTTCATAAGATGGATTGCCTGAGGGAAGAAACTGTTTCTGTGTCGGGCTGTTCTGGTGCGCAGTGCTCTGTAGCGTCGACCAGAAGGTAAAAGTTCAAACAGGCAGTGGGCTGGGTGTGAGGGGTCCAGAGTGATTTTGGCAGCCCCTTCTGCTCGCTCTGGATAAGTACAGTTCTTGGAGAGTAGGGAGGGTTGTACCAATGATTCGCTCAGCAATCCGAACTATTCGACATAGGATTCGATCGGATCCTATACCAATGTTGGCAACCCCGGGGTTTCACAGACCATACCAAAATGCTGAGGACCTGGGGGGGAGGGGGGAGGGGGTGACAAAACGGGAGGGTGGCTGGAGATGGGTCTGAAATATGGGAGACTCCCAGGAAAAACAGGAGTGTTGGCAGGTATGCTCACACATGCACTCTGCACTCTGACTACTTCAATATTGTTGATAAGCCGTGGTGGGCAATTCACTCTGTCTCGCGCTGAACGCTGTCGACCAATCGCAACAGACTGTCATCGGTCCAATCAGTGCAGATTAGCTTCGCGCTAAGGAGGGGTTTGGGAACAAATGAATCGCTGAACGAATCATATGGAAGTCGTTGGGATAATTAGGTAAAAATAAATGCATATTATAATATGCAATGAAAGTGTTTTTTGACCTTGCATGCATATCAGTATGTTGTTGGAGACCCATAAAACCGAAATATTTTAATGTATAATAGGGGCTCTTTAAAAGGCTAGGTGACAGTATTTTGCTTTCAAAAACTGACACCCCTGCACTGCCAGATGAAGGGTTGTAAGTATGCATCACATTACTCTTGTGTACCCCCTAAACACAACAATGTTGGTGGCTGTGATAGAAGAACAGTTTCTTAAACCTCTGGCAGTATATAGAATTGACCTATTCAACGGCACAGAAAAAACAAGACGGTATGTGTGTCCAAAGCACAAAGAAGTAAGGTGAGTTTGCTCAGAATGAGTTTGTGAGTTTCATTCAACTTCCTCTACAGAGAGACTGGCCTTGACACTCTGAGAACTATCTTCTCAAAAAAGGAGTTTAGGAGCGAAAACAAACTCTCATAAATTGTTTGCTTTGAGCTATTTCTGATTTTGTTCCAAATGACGTTATTTCAGTTCATTCTTTGATTTCATTTGAAAAATACGTATATCAAGGCCTAATTGTATTGAGGCCTTAAATCACAGGTGTCAATTCCAGTTCCTGGAGGGCCGCAGCTCTGCACAATTTAGTTCCAACCCTGCTCCAACACCTGTAGGTTTCAAACAAGCCTGAAGGACTCAATTAGTATGATCAGGTGTGTTTAATTAGGGTTAAACTGTGCAGAGCTGCGGCCCTCCAGGAACTGAAATTGACACCTGTGCCTTAAACCATGACCTCTTCACCTTTCACTTACATCTTTAAATGTTTTGGATTCAGTCTTTCTGCAGTGTGACAACAATGTAGCGTGAAAAATAGCACAAGCAATGACAATATAGCAACAATAATGTTTTATATTGGTCCCAAGTGACTTGCTTTCATCACTAAAGTGAACTGTGGACAAGTTCATCGTCCACACAACATGCTCTTCAGCAAAGGTTACTCTAGTCCAGGGGTGCTCAACCCTATTCCTGGCGATCGACCTTCTTGCAGTTTTCAGTTGTAGCCCTTAACAAACACACCTGCCTGTAATTATCAAGTGCTCCTCACGTTCTAAATAATTGGTTCAGGTGTGTTTGATCAGGGTTGGAGCTGAAATCAGCTGGAAGGTCGATCGCCAGGAACAGGGTTGAGCACCCCTGCTCTAGTCATTTGATCCTCTCTGCTGATTAGAGATTTGGTCACTGCATGGCTTTCAGTCCAAGATGCTGGATGTCATGATACAGATTCTTACCCTTGTCAGAGAATGATCAGTTCCAGCTGACATTTGGTTGTCCTGCCAGGCACATAAGTTTGAAGGAGTGGGCTCAAGTAAATTGGTGCAGAGTCAGCAGTTGTTTTGTTGGCAAGTGACAGCACCTTGAATTTGACTCGAGCAGCGATTGACAACCAATGTAGCCTGCTGAAAGATGTGGTTCCTATTGGTTAATTAAACATCAGGCTCGCCGCTGAATTCTGAATCATTCACTATAGGAATCAATGGTTACAGTTTTCAGCTTTTTTCAAAATATCTTTGTTTTTGTGTGTTCAACAGATGAAAGAAACCCATAAAGATATGGAACCACTTGAGGGTGAACACATAGTGAAGGTTTGTTGAATTATCCCTTTAAGGAATTTACCACAAAGCTCCAGATTACCTCGATAACTGGAACATAATAACAATAAGTGGCAGGTATCTGAAAGAGTTCTTGCATTTTGATCAAACAGAGATTTTCTTTACCCAAATATTATTTTTTGAAACACTGTGCTTAACTCATGACAAATGCATAATGAACATCTCTTTTGCTCCTGTTAGGATCATTTCAAAAAGGACTAAGCAATTACCTCTAAATTTAGGAAATTTGTTCTCACATTTTGTAGTTTATATAAGTACAAATACATTTTAGCGCCAACTCTTTTGGAGAGAAAGATGAAGGCGGTGAACAAGAATGAATACAGTCTTGGTGAGTATTTAAAAACAGTTTCAATGATCAATATATTGCCGCTTGATGACTTGAGGGCTGGATCTGGGTCTCGAGGGGTCTAGTTTTGATCTTGACTACACCTCTGGTTCTGGTTGAGTGTTTTAAGCAGTTATTTACTGATTCATGTTTGTAGACACACCTTAGGTCCTTCCTTCAGAGCAAGTCTATTAGACTTAGGTGAAATTGACAGCGTGACTGCTACGAAATTTCCTTATGGTTGAAAAAGAAATGAGGTTTTCACAACTCACTATGACATGTCACATCACTTTAGAACTGAGGTAGAGCACAGAGCTATCAAACATGTAGGCTGTGTCTGAAATCGCAGACTTCCATACTATATAGTACACTAAAACAGTATGTGAGCTGAGTATTATGTCCGAATTCATAGTATTCAAAAAAACAGTATGTAAGAAGAACCCGGATGACCAACTACTTCCGGCGAGATTCTGAAATGAGCATCCCATGGATGCTATGCTATCCCATGATGCACTGCGAGAGAATTCACGAATAATGGTGAAGCGATGCAACTGGTGCGGAGTAGGTTACATGATCATGGCAAATGCCATATGTAGTGCGTTCGAATACCATTCATACTATATAGAACGTGCATTTCTAACGGTCGTGTAGTTCAAATTCAAATGTATTACCTACTCGAGTAGTAGGCAATTTCGAACGCAGCCATAATCTTTATTTTCATCTAGCGATCACTAAAACTGGGATCTTCAGCAGCAGGCGTGTTTAACGTGACCTCGTGACCCCCTTTATTCAGCAGCTCCTGCAGCAGAGAGCAAATCCTTTAACCCCGGGGGTGTGACACTCAACCTTTGCCACAGCTGCAGTCAGCTGGCCCGGGCGGCACTGAAAGACAGGGATCAGTGAAAAGAGAAGACAAACGTGCGAGTCAGGCTCATCTGACCTCTCTCTCTCTATTGTTTGTCCCTCCCTTCCCCCTGTTTCTACTGTGAGAGCGATCGCGAGGCCAAATCTTCACAGCAAGAGTGATCCGTGCTGGGAAATACACACCACCTCTGGCACACACTGACCCATTTTCTGTGATCCCTGTTTTTCCGAGACTCACAAGCAAAAAAACTAATGAAAATGATTATGCAGCTGCTTTGATGGTTAAGAGCGAAAGGTCTCAGACATGAGGGTGTCAAAGCAGCAGAGTTTATAAAGTGATCTCTGTCAGAGCAATTGTGAACTGTGTTAAGACGAACAAAGCCGACATAATGAGCATACACCTATTGTTGGTGTTACCCCTGACCTCGTGCTGCAAACTATCAGTTCACAGTAGTTTTTATATTGTCTATCAAAACCTTTTCTTTAATAAGACCTTAAAATGCTCATAGTACTAAACCTAAAGAAATAAAAAGGACTCTAGACTGTTTTTAATGATGTACACTTGATAATTGAGAGCTAAGTTATATCATCATAATGCCCAAACATATGGCCTTTGCACTTGACCACGTCTAAGTACCCTGCTGATAAATCCAGCTTAAACCAGCCTAAGATGGTAGGCTGGTTTTAGCTGGTCGACCAGCCTGGTTTTAGAGGGGTTTTGGCCATTTCCAGGCTGGTTTCCAGCCATTTCCAGCTTGGTCTTAGCTGGTCAGGCTGGGAGTTGACCAGCTAAAACCAGCTTGACCAGCCAAAACCAGCTATGTCCAGCTTAAACCAGGCTGGTCAAACTGGTTTTAGCTGGTTTAAGCTGATCATTTTGGCTGATCATTTTGGAAACCAGCCTGGAAATCGCCAAAACCCCTCTAAAACCAGGCTGGTCGACCAGCTAAAACCAGCTAACCAGCTTAGGCTGGTTTAAGCTGTTTTTTTCAGCAGGGTATACTGTGTTTTTCTTGAATTTTAATTGGTCCAAGTGTTCGAATAGGTGTGAAAGCTGCAAGATTGTAGATTTATTACCTAATTGGGTGCACTTACAACATAGTAAAACTAGAGCTTAAGGGCGCACTCATTCTATGCTATCCGAACCGTGCCCAGGCCCGTTTCCGGATCGTTTGAGAAGTGTGAGTGCTCTGAATCAGGTTCAGGCATGGTTCACTTGGCCGGCCCTGGCCTGGTTGGAAGAGGTGTGCCAAAGCAGTTCACTGGGCTTTGGCGTGGTACGCTTGTGTGTGAGTGCAAAACGCGCCTGAGCCCGAAACTGAAGACGAGATGTGACTTTTAAGGGATTGTTTCATATGGATTTAGTAATCATTCTTACTGTTCAATGAACGCAAACTGTCGTAGTTTATTAAAGACGCAAACCCCTCACTGCACGACAGCTGCACCTTCAGCAAACCTCCTAATTCCTGCAGCACGAGGACTTTATGATTGTTTATGAGCGTCAAATGTGGCTGATCTGTTCAGCGAAATATTTTACTGTGTGTCATCGCATATCAAACGACTTAAACGATATAACTAAAGAAATCTCCACTGTGCTGAGCAAGAGCGCTTCTTAAACCGAACAGCGCATCATCGATGACGTAAGCATGCCCAGGCCCGAATGTAATGTGAGTGCGGGCCATCGGGGGAGACGGGAGGGGGGACAAGCGTGCTTTGGCGGGGTTCAAGGCAACTGTACATAGTGTGAGTACGCACTTAATCATACATTTGTATTTCCTTTCATTTGTTGCTCAACAGGTTCTTCACAGGGGTGTGTTACATCCAAGCGGCAACCTCCCGTTCTCCCTCGGGAAGCCAACACGGAAGTAACTAAAACTGCAATTCATCGACTCGCCTTGGGGGGGCTGGCTCCAGGAAGTCCAAGTGCTTTCTGACTGTATTGGTAAATTGGCAAATTTTACAGCTGATAAAAACATGTTTACAGCCTGGTACAAAAGATGGCTTTGGTGCATATAGCTAATATTACCCTTCATGAAAACTGTGAGGGAGGTGAATTTTTTTATAACTAATCTGTTTCGTATTTATTAAGTTATATTAAGTCTGCATAATTAAGGGCGTGGCCACTTGAGTGACAGCTAGCTCTCGCTGCTCGCTGTCTCGTCACCTCAGCTGATTCTGGCTGATTAGCCGCTGAGCTCGGCATGTACATCGTATTTTTGTTTTGGTTAATGTTTCTTTACACAGTCATTTGCCTTTTGGAATTATTTCCTGCAATTATCAGATACTATAGCATGCTGTGTGCACTTAATTGTGCTTACAAACCGTTCAAGTTGCCTCCATTTTCCAGGTGAGTGAAATTATATATTTATATACCATCTCTATAAATGTATTTGTTTTATTTAAGATCATTTTTAATGTTCTTTAGAGCTGTAATGCACTCCAGAATCTGACAGATTGATTAGCTGTAGGCTCTAGAACAGTCATCTGAAGCGTTGTCATACAGTGTTATGCCTGGAGTTTATATATAGCCTTGCATTTACTAACACAGACTATATTTGAAGTGTTTGTAAGTAATTCGCGTTTTCCTCCTGTCGAAAAACGTCATAAGAACAATGTTTAGTGGCTCAATGTGTTACAACAGTGTTTTTAATAGTCGAAACACTTTATTGATATAGTGTACAACCACATGTGGTCAGAACACAAACGAGTCACAGGTCATGAAGTATTAAGCGTTCTCCCAAAGTAAAACGTCTGTCTAAGCCAGGTCTAAGCAAAATGCCTAGAATCCAGCATGCGTCTGTAGCTCCGCTAACTCTCCGCCTCTTTGCCCTTGTTTGGTATTCCGCGATTGGTGCGATGACGCGCAGACAAAATGGCGACGGTTGGCCGCGCCTACTTGTAGCTTCTTTTGCAGTGTTCAGAAACCTATGGGTGACATCACGGATACTACGTCCATATCTTTTACAGTCTATGGTTTCATCACCACTATTGTTTGTACTTTACACGAATGACTGTCAGAGTACATGTGAATCAAGGTATATAATTAAGATGATTCTGTCATTCTATCATTGTCATTCTGTCTATCATGTCTTCTGCATGGTCATGAAGAGGGTCATGGCCCAGTGTTGGCTCATATTTACAACTTAATATCTCAAAAACTAAAGAGAGATGCTTATTGATTTTCGCCGTAACTCTATTTGTAATGCACCTACTACTACTATAAATGGTACTGTTGTGACCCGTTTCCACTGAGTGGTACGGTACAGTACGGTTCAGTACCCTTTTATGGCCTTTCCACTGTCGTACCGAACTGTATCATTTTTTCGCCACCTTTTACCAAAAGGCGGAGCTAGACACGCAGCTGAACGCTATTGCTTTACAGAGATACGTCATTCGCTTGCACAACAAGCCAGAATGAAAACAAAGGAACCACCGTATTTTAAATACACAGCCGAGACCTTACACCATAATAATATATACATATAATAACGAGCCATGGTCACCCCGAGCTCAAACAAACCTTGTCGTCATCTTGATGAACAGCCACAAAGCCAAGAAGAACAAAATCTGCTGTGTCCTGTTGTTTTACGAGCCCGTCTAAAAATGTGAGCAGTTTCGCTTTGTCCAGAGAGCTCGCTATCTCGTCTATATTTGAAATAACGAACTTTTTGAGCTCATATTAATAACGTGCTCGTGATCATTGAAGCGCTTCGATATCCGTTCCTGACAGAAAGGAACAAACGCGACACTGAAGAGCAAAAAAACAAAGGAGAAGCCTGAAAAAACAGGAGCAAATGATGCGTCTGCAACCTAAAACATGAACAAACTGCCATGTTTAGCTATTATTATCACCTTTTGGACTATTATGAACTCAGAATGATGGAATTACTCTCTAACAGAGGCTACACGTGCTGCTGAAGATTAAAGATGCAGATGAGAGGTTTGCACTGACTGTGCGCTATATTTTGTGTTGTTTTTGAACCTAAATAAGGACTAAATGTATGGTGTGTGTAGTTTATCTGTAATTGGTAGCATATCGGAGACTGTAAGGGTCTGTGTGTGTTCATATATGTTGCATTTCTTTATTTATTTTATATAATCGCAGATGTTACAGTAGGCTATTTTGCACTGTCATTGATCTGCAGATATAATCAAATTATGTTGTTAGAAAAGTTAGTAACGAACATTTATACACAAGTATTTATGTGTATAAAGCATCTGTTTTGTGAGAAGAGCTTCTCATATGATGTGAACGACCCACAAAGCTTTATTTTGACATCTCCTCGAGCGAGAATGACATTGTCTGAAACGTTCTGTCGTACACCAGGCCCACCATTGGTACCCTTTTAGCAGTGGAAACGCAAGTCTGATAAAGGTGACCCGTACCGACCCTAACCGTACCGTACTGTATCACTCAGTGGAAACGAGCCATTGTTGAGACAGTGAGTCAGTATAAATATCTGTGCATCATCCTGGGTGATAAACTGAACTTTGAGGCCAACACAAATGTATATGTTTAATGGTTGTTTTTTTACATTAACTAGATGTAACCTTACATGGGGGGGCTTATATGGGGTGGTTCACCCAGGGTGCTATTCAAGCTAAAACCGCCACTGCCCAGTAGCATTCGTTTTAAAGACAAAATGCAGCCAGGCATACCTCTGGCTACATAATTTGCACTCTCCAGAAATGTAGACAGGTGTACACGTATTGTTGGTATTTTCATACTGCAGAGTGGCTACAAATTCAACAAAATACTACTCACTTTATCATAGTAACTTTATCATGTTCATTGACACTTTTTCATATGAAAGAAATTTACAATCAAATGGTGTCGGCTAAAAAAAGCTTTTGTGTAATTGTGCATCCATAGTTTTAACCAAGTGTGCCACAAGGCTGTTTTTGAGTGAAGGTTTCGGCCGTTAGATCGCCCCCTGGGGGCTGGCTGCAGTACAAGTCATAAAGCCCGCCTCCTCCGTGTTAATGAAGGAAACATGAGACCAAATAAAAAAATTAATTACACTTGCAATAAAATGTTCAGAAAGATGGTTCTGGTCAGTTAAGGCACTGGTTATCGTGCTGATATAGCTGCAGATCTTCATTTTTGTAAAGAGTATGTTTTGAGCAGTAATTTAAAGCTGGGCGTGTCATCGTGATTGACAGTTGTGATTGACAGTTTCTCAAAGCAGACGTCGGAGCTTCGGCAGGAGACTGAAGTGGTATTATTCGATTTCTGTGTTATTTTACCATGATAAAATGAGTTGCTCAGCAGTAAACTATAGTTTCTAACATACAGGATCTGGTGGAACACTGTTTATTCGATAAGGTCAGGGCTTTATCAGTTTGCTGATACACGCCTAACCACCCAGATAGCAAAATACACTCGGGGCAGTTCCGGCTAGATTCTTGCCTGCCGGAGACTTACCCCTCAGCCCGACTCCGTCTGCTGTACCTACTCGCGCACATTACTCGCGGGCCGATTCGGCTCGGATGCGGCAGCGTCAGCTCGCTAACGGCTGCCGCATCTGGCCCGATTGACTCGGGCAGTGAGTCCATAGGCATCCGGTCAGATGCGGCGGCCGTTAGCGAGCCGACGCTGCTGCATCCGAGCCGAATCGGCCCGCGAGTAATGTGCGCTGCGGCCCGGAGCTGGCGCGATAAAATTTTCATTATTTAAACCCTCACCTTTGTCAATGTTATTACAACCATTTGTGTTGATAAAACAGCAAACCAGGCTCCTATGTAAATGCAAAGTGTACATTAGCGAGTCTTTGTTATAGTGCAGACACCGGCGGTCAAGTGAGAAGTTTGGGGGGCGTGGTTGATTTGATGTACAAGCGTTTGGTTGGAAGTTCGATTCTGCAGCTCCTCCTCTGGCTCATTCAGGCAGTCCTTCTGCGCATGCCCAGGCTCCGATTTCAGCAGTCTTTTGCGACAGTTTGTGCCCGTCACGACCCACGAGGCGTTTTTTCCTTCACAGCGTTTAATGGAAAATGGCGCTCTCGCAACATCCATATTTTATACAGTCATTTATTAACATTCAGCATAACATTCCCATTCATCTTTTGAAACCATTTTAGTGGCTTTTTTTGGAGATCATCAAAGGATTATATGCTTAGTATTTCTCAGCCAGTTGTTACGAAACCTCTGACTAAAAATCCACTTAGCTTTAGCCTTCGGAAATGTTTGAGATGCTAAGAAATGTGTTGTAGAGTCTTTCAGAGTACGGTTTCCTCTCTCCTCCACTCCATAGCTTCCACTGTGGCGCTGAGCTCAGCCTCTTGGGTAGCGTGTCGCTCGTTCATAACTGCAATCTGCTTCTCCAGTCGCCACAGCTGCTCCTTCTGCTTCTTTCTGGAACTTCTGTAGGTACTTGAGACTTTACTGATGAAAGAAAAATGACTTGATTGATTCTAGGATTCACTTAAATAGTTGATATTGACATTCTTCTACAAAAAATTAAAGTATACTTAAGAAGTCTTTTATTAAGTAGACTTAAGTAAAGTTTATTTGAATCGAGTATCAGGTATAAGTGAACACCTCGTCTATCAATATACTAGTACAACTTGTATTCATATTTTAATATTGATAGAGACTTTTTGATCAATAAATCCAGGCTTTCATCAGGTCAAATTTAAGACCCTTTAAGTTTTACACTTATGCAAAGCTAAACACTAACGCCCCATTCACATGGGGCTTCAGCGTCAATGCTTGACAGAGGGCGTGTCACGCGATTGTCATAGCAGCGTCAGCCAATGAAATTAATCAGCAATCAGCTACTGTCTGAGCTGGTGTATTTGCATGAAGCTATCTGATTGGCTGACGCTTCCGTCAGCACTTGAAAAGTTGAGAAAGTCCCAACTTCTGCAACGAGCAATGCCACTAAAGCGGCACCGACGGATCCACAATGCAGTTCGGCAACGCCTGACGTTACCTATTGAAAGTGAATGGGAAGCGTTGAAGCTGGTGCCCCGTGTGAATGGGGCGTAAAGATTTTTTCCCTAAGGAGTTGGGCCAATGTAATTTGTTTTTTGCTTGCCACAACAACAAATCAATGTGTAGTTGCTTCTTAGCCTCATATTGTAATGTGTCAAATTTTTTAACAATGTTTTTTTTTTCTAAGTAAGTTTCATTACTGTTTATAAATATTATGTCCACTCCCTCTTATGTCTGTATATAGTCTTTGTGTAAATGGAAGATGACATATAGGGATATATTGCCCTGTTATTATCCTGAGGAACTGTGTGAATTATCTAATTTAATTTAGAGAATTTTCTGTAAAAAATGTCTAACAGCTTGGATTGTATCTCTTTGCAATAATAATAAAAAAAAAGTTTTATTTAGATAGATTGTTAGTCACAGTGTCAGCCTGGGGTGCGTTTCCCAAAACCATCTTTAGCCAACTAAGGTCGCAAGTTCCGTCATTACAAAGATAGTTTGTTGATTTGCCGTTTCCCAAATCCATCGCTCCAACGAACATTCGCAAACTGCGTCGCAAAGTCGAGCACTTGAAACGACACCTGTGGAGCTGTAGCTAGAAATATAGTTCCTGGCTGTGTTCTATTCCTACTTACCCTCCCTCTGTCCTATTCATTTAGAACATTCTAACATTCAAAGTTGGAATTATTAAAAATAAAAAAGCATTAAGGTCATCTCTCTTAGGTGTAATTTGCTTTCAAAGTATGTTTACAGTTCAGTTTTAGCGATCTTCATGTTTACAATTGCGCTCACTTCACAGTGCACTTGATGTCATTGTAAAGACAGCCTCATGACAAAAGCTATAGGTGACTATTTTTTAAAAGCGGAATTTATGTTACGTCTCCAAAGCTTGTGAAAACAAAAAACATAGCATACGTTATGCTTTTAATTTATAGCAGGTTATTTATTAAGTATCTGTACTGTATATGACATGGGCCTGCTGGTTAGAGCATATCTGCAGTGGTTTGCACGTGATCAAACTGTAAAAGCAGACTATTCAAAAAATAAATAAACAATATCCTACTTAATAATCATCATCATCATTAATATTATTATTAAAATAGGACTTTTTTTCATTTTCTAATAAATATTAAATTAAATTTCTTAGTAAATAGCCTCATTATTTATTTATTTATTTATTTATATATATGATTTATATACGATATTAGAATACGTGTTAGCTTTTGTAAGTGATTTTATGTTTTAGAATAGAATATGTAATATTCTCAATAATATTTGTAAAGGAAACACAGGCCCTATATGTGCCGTTTACATATATTTCAATTAATAAGCAAAACGAGTGCATGTTTTTATCAAAACTAATATTGGATTTCATTTTAAATGCGTGTGCGTGTAAAACAATATAATTTGCACAAAGAAATGATGGGGTTCTTCTCTAAAGAAGTTGTTACTCCAGCCCGTTTTATGGGCGTTTTACGTTATAACTAACGTGGTTCAAATGATGGATCTGTGACAGAGAAACTAGGGGTTTTGGGAAACACTCGTCACTACATTGTTTTTTTCCAAAACGATGCATCGTACTATGATAGTTCAGCCGCGAGTTACGTCGTTGTTTGGGAAACGCACCCCTGATTGGGTAGCTTTACATGGACAGATGAAAATTAAGACCTGTTTAAAATGATTTAAGACTTACAACACAATTTTTCAATCTATTTAAGACTTTTTACGGCCTAAAATTTTGTTTTTGAAATTTAAGACTGTTTAGGACCTCGTGGACACCCTGAAATCAAAAGTGGGTGCTGTATACCTAAACAAATTGCAATGTGATCGCAGACCACTGTGTATGAAACAATTCAATTGTATGAAACCGTTAAACAAAAAGAACTATTCAGCTTAATAGTGGAAAAATGGCTAATTTTGTGTGCATGTGTGAAACATAGAGCAATATACAGGGACTTACACACTTGCAGTGGTGTAAAGTAACTAATTACAAATACTCAAACTACTGTAATTAAGCAGTTTTTTAAAAAGTAGTTTTAAAAATGTGTACTTTTACTTTTCCTTGAGTACATTTTTTAGTGCTGTATCAGTACTTTTACTCCACTACTTTCCTTCAACCTGCAGTCACTACTTTATTTTTTCTTGTCTGTGGGATTAGAAAAATCAGTCCTGTGATTCCCGTCCAATCAAATCGCATATAGAAGGTAAATCGCATCATAATGAACAACCTCAAGAAATGGGCGCTTTATAATATCAGCAAACTGTTTGGAAGCATTAAAAGTGTATAAGATGTTTAAAATCTTTACACACATTGACCCAGAGACTGTTTAGACGCATGTCACTGATGAGAAGATGACGGATGTTTACTGTATGATGACCGAAATGGCCTTAAACACCCAGCAGGCACAAAATGACGTCAGATTGACGATGTACCCTAACATCATGGGAACATTGCATGAAAATCCAGCCTGATCTCACGAGGAAACGTAAGTATTTTACGTTTTGTCAGTTTAGTGGCTAATTCGTACGAGTTCAGTCGTACGAAAAAGTAAGATTTTAAAAAGGAGGCGTGGCACCCAACCCCACCCCTAACTCCGTCATTGGGTGATGGTCAAATCGTACTAATTTGTACGAATTAGATCGTACGAATTCATACGAATTAGCCACTAATCAAAAAGTTACGAATTGGCCGTGAGACAGCGTTGGAAAATCAGGTTGACGTCAGAACTCAACATCAATGTCCAACGTCCAACCTACAACCATCCAAATATCAGCGTCTAATGATGTTACAGCTTGACAATGTGTGACTGCAGATGTATACTCTTGTTATTAAGCTAATAATGGTGTTGTTGGTGTATAGTTGGTTTTGGATTACTTGTAGTAGCGCGAGAGACGTGCAATCTCCTCTTTGTTAATCCTCCTGTGAGTGGTGCTGTCTGTGAGCGCTGAGTCCAGAGACTCTCGTAAAGCTGCCACTCTCGTCCTCAGTGTCTGTTCCCTGCAACATCACAGGTTGAGCAATTGGCTTTTCAATTGTATGAGTATCAACTTGTACAGTATGTGTTTTTCATGCGTTTTGTTTTCTTACCTTTGCAATGCTGCCTGTAGTTCTCTTAGGATGGAGTGGTTTCGAGGACCAGGAATTTCCCCTCCACCTTCAATTTTTGCTAGATTTTCAGCAGTTCTCTGCGAACAAGATCAGCTTAGTCACTTTTCAATTGTTTTACAAACATTGTATGAGTATCTGGCAACTCATGGGCTGCATCCACAAGCTTATGTAGTTGATTTGTCGCCTTTGCTGCTTTATCAGGCAATGACTTTGCCGATAGTGTTTGTCTCACGAAGCTGATTTCAGAAGAACTTCAAATGCAAAAAAAAATTACACTAATACCAGAGTTTCTTTCTAGAAATGACAAAAGTTGAAGAAAAATGGTCAAATTTTACACTTACACTTAAATGGAATTATAAGTATGGGATTGTGGGACATTATATATGGTAACACTTTATTTTGATGGTCCATTTGAGTATTAGTAGACTGTCTGCTTAATATCTGCTGATCCTGCTCCTTCAACAGACATTTAACTGACTATAAGAAACTTTGCAAGTACATGTCAACTTACACTAACCCTAGGTCTAACCCCATCCCCAACCCCAACCAAACAGTCTACTTATAATCTAATGAGAATTAGTTGGCCTGTAGATGCAGTTGTAACCTCCCAAAATCGACGGGCAGTATTCAAACCCAAAACACAAGTTCTTTGCTGGACCAAATAATATATTTATTTTGGGCCACTATAACCAAGCAAAATTCAAACCCAATTCACTTAAATACTAGTTTCACTTTTATTTTATACAACAATCTCAAATATTAAAATTCCACAGAAGGGGAGCAGCAGGTAGGGAATAAAATGTTCACAAAGTTCATAATATATAAATTATTAGCAGACTGCATTAGCATGATTGGTTAAGGAAATTAAAATGACAACCACTAGGCATTTAACAAGGGGGTATCAACCGTAATTGTGCAACACCTCATCATTTCACATCAACCCAGAGTTGTAATACACCACACAGTAAATCTCATAAATATAAATGCATAAATAACACCAATAAATAAACACCCCACAACAATCAAAACATAAGCTACCATCAATACCACTCCAGCTAAATATCAAGCCGTCGTCATTCAACATTTCATGTATAGAGCGTAATAATAGCCTGCGATCACCTCCGACACACACACACACACAAAATACAAGCGCCGGGAGAAACCAAACTCACTCAAACTCCCGGCGAACAAAAATGCATACACAATGTGGCCCACACAGTATAACACTGTGCTGCTGGCCCGCTTACCCGCTACCGGAAGTGGGATACAGCGTTGGGAAAGTCAACAGCGGCCGCCACACTTTAGTCCGGGGAAGCCCCAGTACTATCAATTATCCCTCCCCGTCATTCGCTCGCGCACAACAATATCATGCCCACGTCCTGGCACGGTAGCCTTGGCAAGAGACTCAGCAGCACCTGCAATCAAACACAAAAACCCCCCCAATGACCTAGAAAATTCATCCTTTTAAAGAATTTCCCTTATTACAAATTGAACTCAGGTGTTGATCTCCTTGAAACGTCATAGACGTCAGTACGCACCATATGATTTGGGAAGCACCGCTTACACAATGTAACTTAAATTCAACAAACGGACCATCAAAATAAAGTGTGACCTTATATATTCTAAACTAATAAAAGTACAAATGCTATCACTGGCGGTACCCTTTTAAAAGGTACACATTGGTACCTTAAAGGTACATGTTAGTTCATGAAAGCTTTTGAAAGGGTCCAGGTGACAGCTTTCGTACCTTTATTTCCGAGAGTGTAGGTAATGAAGGACGCATCTTTGCTGCCTTTAAATTATTGTTAGATGAAGGAATCTCAGAAGAGAAGATCTGACATGATTATAAGAATCAGAGGTATCTGAACTCTGTCCCTGCAGAAGCAGCTATTTTTCTTTTTCAGATTACCGATGCAACAACTGCAACACCTAAATTGTTAAAATCCTGACAAAAGTAAATGAACTTCAGTCAGCAGCTCGTTTCTTGTGGAGGCACTCGATAATAAATGTACATTCAGTGCCTTTCAGTGCAATTCAATGCCCTGATACACTCAGGGAGAAGGTCATTTTCATTCAGACGCCATTCACACTTCTGAGAAGAATATAAATATAATTGAAATATGTGCTGCATGCTTATATATATGTATTATGTATTGTATTGAAAATGTTTGCACAAGCTCTACAGCTCACAGGGCATAATTTCAACAGATAATGTCATTAAAATAACACAATTTTAATTTAGTTATTTTGTAGATCTGGTGATGTAATACTAGTTTGAATTAGTTTCTTGTCTTTGTATTGCTATTTCTTGCATTATCTTGAACACTGCATTAGCATTCACTTCATAGAACAGAGCAGGCTGTTGGGAGTGAATGTAAATGTCACATTCTTTTGACTTTCCCTGCAAAAACGTCCCTAGTCAATCAATCCAGGGGTGTTCATAGACAACATAGGAAGTCCGAAAAGGTCAGGAAGTTTCATTACAAGCAGGAAACATAGTATTTTGAGACCATGCAAACATGTCTAGCCCCCTAAACCAGCTGTGTCCCATCCTGCACCTGGAGGGCACCTTTCAGAAGAATTTCAGAACTCCACTCCTAATTAAACATGCATGAATAAGTTGATCAGGCTTTTCAGTTCACCAGAGAGATTTGCTGAAGCTACAGTAATCTGTCAATGAAGTTCTGCCTTTGATATGGTAAATCATCAGATTCTCCTATCCACCCTCTCTTCACTGGATATTACTGGAACCTTGCACCACTGGTTTGAGTCTTACCTCACTGGAAAATTTGTCTTGGTTGCCTAGAGAGGAGAGGTTTTCTGAAGCTCACCACCTGGTCACAGGGATCAGTTTTTAGATACATTCTCTTCTCAGTTTCCACATCGCCAGAACCCATCATCCAATCACAGTTATGCCCACAACATACAGCTATGGTTTTCATTTCAACCAGATGATCCAATGATGGCTGCATGGATACTGCCTCAAGGACATCTCGCTTGGAATGAAAGCTAATCACCTGAAGCTCAATCTGACAAAAACAGAACTTCTGATCTTCCTTGCAACTCATCAACTATTATCTCTTCTAAGTTAGTCAGGAATCTTAGGGTGATCTTTGATGATCAGCTGCCTTTGAAGGATTGCATTGCAAACACAAGCATGTAGGTTTACACTATCATTACATTAGGACATTAGAAGGATCATACCTTTCCTCACAAAACGCACTGCAAAACTTCTTGTCCAAGCAATTGTATTTTCTATGCTCGTCTACTGCAATTCCCTCCTGTCCGGAATCACATCTTGCACCCTTACCTATACAATTGATCCAAAATACTGCAACTCTTTTGTTTTCATTAAGCCCAAGTGAAACCATGTCCCACTTCACTTAATCTCCCTGTACTGGCCTGATTGAAGCCTGAACTTCCTCAACAGGGTTCTCTCAATGTGAAGGAGCAGCGGCCAGAGCTTAATTTGTAATTTGCAAGGTCCAGGAACAATCGGGGTAATGGATCCGGCATGTTACCAGAGAAGGGAGCGGTGTCTGTCATGGACGAAAATGAAGAGCAGGAGGGGGGCAGCAGGGTTAGGGGGGGGAGGCTGACAAAAGTGGGTTGGCTTGGATTGGTTGTCGTGGACGAAAGTGAAGAGCGAGGGGGGGGGGGGGTCACGGACGAAAGTGAAGAGGGTTGGGGAGTCGCGGACCAAAGTGAAGAGCAGGGCGGGGGTGCATGTGAGGAGGGGGATTGGTAAAATGAGGTTCCGGCACAAATTAAGCCCTGGCAGCGGCTATACTCCAGTTCCTCCCAGGTGACAGAGCTCCTCAACCTGTCTCTAAGGGTACACCCTGCCTCCCTGTGAAGGAAACTCATTTCAGCCTCTTGTATGCAAGATCTTGTTTTTTTTGGTCATGACCCAAAGCTCATGACACAAACCTCATGAGTAGATACGTAGATTGATTAGTAAACCAAGAACTTTGCTTTTATGCTCAGCTACTTTTATTTCTCTAAACAATGTCAAAACCTTTGTATATAGTTGTCTCTTTATGAAAAGTTGCATATAATGCATTATTCGCATTTGTAGACTCATTTTGGACAAAGGCGTGTGCTAAATCAGTGGTTCTCTACCACATTCCTGAGGGACCAGCCAGCTCTTCACATTTTCCTTGGCTGTTTCTCAATATGCATTCATACGTTTTTTTGTGATCTTGTGTTCTTGTGTAACTTCATCATCAACCACCAAAGTTCAGTTCCAGTACTCAAGATCGGAGGACACATGAAAGATGCGTTTTTAATATCAAGTATGCATCGATGCAGACTTGAATGCAAAACTCGCTCGAGAACTCCCAGAAGACATTGCAGCTGAATTTTAAAGCTGAATTTTTATTGTTAAAGTTCGGTGACACTTTATTTTGATGGTCCATTTGAGTATTAGTAGACTGTCTACTTAATATCTGTTGACACTGACATTTAACAGTCCTTCAACAGACATTTAACTGACTATAAGAAACTTTGCAATTACATGTCAACTTACACTAACCCTAACCCCAACCTAACAGTTTACTTATAATCTAATGATAATTAGTTGCAATGTAACTTAAATTCAACAAACGGACCGTCAAAATAAAGTGTGACCTAAAGTTCAAAGATAGAACTTAATTATCTCAGGAGTTTCCCTCAATGAGTTAGTAAAAGTAAACATTAACATGAAAATTGTAATAAAAGCATAAACACATTAAGGGTGTTTATTTGCTGAAATTCATATAAAAATATGTTTTGTTTGTATTATCAAAGTATATTTTAAACACAGACTCATTGTGAAAATGTACCCTCATAAACATTTCTTGAGAGAGTACATTTCTATGTAGCCAAAGCTATGAATGGCTGCATTTCGTCTTTAAAATGAACGCTACAGGGCGGTATGACGCCTTTCCTTTTCGTGCTACCAGCTAACCGATTACCTCCGTATGGACAGCTTTTCTGTTGTTACCAGTTTGCCCAGTAGCTCGCCATGTACGTCAGCAAACTTGAGACGCAGAGCGGAGTTGACCTCAACCACGGGGTTTGAATCTGGCGAAGAACCCCAAAAAGCAGAAAGCAGGTAAAACAAAAGGTCAAAAATAATATAAAATAAACAAGTAAATAACAGGGTGAGTATGTGGTAAGATCTGAAAGCGTGGTAAAAATCAGGTTGCCGCGAGGGCTTTTCTTTTTCTGGATTGCTTTTGAAAACACTGTCGGTTGGGTTAAGGGAAGTGGGTCGGCGGGTCACTCAGTGCTTTTGTAAACTCTATCGGTTGGGTTTAGGAAAGGGGGTAAGAGGGTGGGAGGATCGATCGATCAGTCAGTCAATCGACAGCGGCCTCTAGTGGATTTACGTGAGAAGAACAGGCGCGAATGGCACTTGCGAGAGAAATTTGAGATCTCAAAAAGCGTACACAGCGGCCTCTGGTGGATTCATGAAAACAAAAAAACGTAGCTCCTGGGGCGTATTTCACAGTCTCCAGAAATGTATATAGGGGTACGTATCAATAATGAGTCTGGGTTGTATATTTTTAAGGCGTTTGTACAAGTTACATATATTAAAAATAAAAAAAGAAAACAATAAATTGTTGTATAAATACTGTAATGTTTAAATAATTTTTCAATTAAAATGTGTGAAGGTCATGAGACCATCAGGAAGATCTCAGCATCTCATTTCTCACAGGACCCGTTCTCTGTTCTCACGGTCTCCCGAGTTCATTCTTCAGAGGTAACGTGGTAAGATCGGTCTCTACAAGAATGCAAGTCAATTCTCTGCATTCTTGGAATTAAGAAACAGCCCTTGTCTCTTTAACCAAACATACCTGATTTAGATCATCAGCTCATTAGCTGAGAATGCAAGACCTGAAATGGGTGTGACAGACAAAGGAGACGTCCAAAACGTGCAGTGCTAGTGGTCCTCCAGGAACATGGATAAAGGCCACTGTGCTGAATGACTAAATGTAAATACATGTAATCTCTGCAGGAAATTGGCCCTCCATTAGCAGTGTTAGATACTGTACTCCCGTGTTAAATGTTAAGAAAATGAATCACAATGTGCTTGTTATTAACGAAATGTCAGCTTTTAGCTTTTATTTGAAAGCACCTGCTGTGTTGCTCTCCTCTCCCCAAGCTCATCTCGCAGACTGTCCAGGATCAGAGAAGTAGCTGAATCCTGCGCAGTCTGGACCATTAAAGCCATGTCCAAACACCGTCTCTCTTTCTCCAGGAGCCGGAGATTCCCCCGCATCTCTGACATCTCTTCCTATGTAAAATGAAAGATCTTTAATGAGACGCTGTAAAATAATTGCAATAAAACATCACACATATATAGTTAAAAAAAAGACTATACAATACACAAGACATTACAGCGAGAGAATGACATCCGATGCGGTACAGAGTTTGTTGTTGTCTTAGAAATAAGTTATATTGATTACATATTATATATATTATTTACATAATGCTTTCAGCATATTATAACAGCTTGTCACCCAGTGATAAGTACAGTTATTCTGCAAAATTTAAACGTTAAAGTGAGCGGCGTTCATCTGACAGGTCCATTTGCGATAGCATCCTCCCAATGGATATTGGATAAGATGAAATGGCCAAGCTTCCAGCCCGAAATATACAACTATCTCATTGAAGCTCCACATGATTTTACAAGAGAGAAGTTAGAGGCCTACAATTCTTTGGATGCCTACAATTGTGTTCTGTGTGGTCATGTGCAAGAAATAATGTTCCATGATTACCAGATTCAAAACTTTGTAGTACTAAAAACTGAGGTTCTGCCTAGCCAAAGTCAAGGAAAGAAGACGGAGCTGTACAAGGCCTGAGTAATCATCAACAAGCAACTGCATCAAACTGCATTCTGACAGCGAACTGCACCTGTACGGCAGGGTATGTGAACTTAGATTTTTACATTTCATTCTTAGCATTCAGTGTCCGCAGTTTAATTACCCGTATTTAAGATTTTGCTGAAATCATTGCTGCAATCAAAAATGAGTAATGTGTATGATTCAGCATAGCGTGAACTGACCTGATATAAAATGAGAACTGCAGAGTCGAGCATTTTTAATTAGGTCCTCACTCCATTCAGCTCCCTTTTAACCAAAGACGTCTGCAGTGGCATTAAAGCAGTGTGGTATACGGTAAAAGTCAAGTTTTCTATTTTTTGACTTTCGATTTTGGCATCCTACCACACAGCACGTCATTTTTGCTATTGCAACCGGTCTTTTTTTGCAACTGGGAACCCATGTGACGTCATGTGTGACGTAGGTTGGTAATTCCTCTATAGACTGATGATTCTTCGGGGGAGGACCAGACGTGAGTTTCTGCAGATTTTGTGTGATTTGAGCATTTAGAAATGAAACTAAAGAGACAGTTGTTGTTGAATTTTATTGGTGATTCCAAATATGAAATTTAATCCTAAGCTTGGCAGGCAGTTTTGGAGAATTTTACATTTCAAAGATGACTGCCAAGTGAATTGACTTGCCTTAAAGGGAGTTTTGTAAAAAGTCATACATTCAAACATTATGATCTTTGTCAAACTGGGGAAAGACTGAACCCAAAAAGTCGAGGTGAATTTTCATGGTTTGGGAGATGTTTTCTGCAGCAGGATCTATTGCAAAGCCACATAGCATAGGGAATGCAACTGACCCTTCACATGCTGTTTGATTGACAGGCATCTACCGCCGATATTCTGTGGCCCCAATATTGTCCACCATGTTGTCTGACAGGCGTCAGAGTAGAATAGTGCTGCATCCCAATTCACATACTATCCATCCTAAATAGTATTCGAAAATAGAATTAGTCTGTCCCAAACCGTAGTATGTTGAAAAGAGTATGCCAAAGGTTCCCGGATGGTGTACTATTTCCGGTAAATATTCGAAGTGTAGAAGCGTCCATACTCTAATCGCTAATATTGCCATCAATACATTGCACGTTGGACGTGAAATTGATTAGAACTACAAACTCGGGTAAAAAGTGTAAACAAACTACAAAAATGGCGGACACGCCTTCAAGTAGAAAGGCTTTGGTAAAAAGATGTTTGTATGACAGTTAATCAATATCTAGCCAACCAAAACATATTTAAACTGCGTTTTCCATGTTACATTTCATCTGAAACAACAATGTGAATTTATATCAAGATATGTTTGGACATTAACTTCTGAATTCATAATTACCCAAAGAGCTGAGGAGATTTCCTTGCAAGAAAGACTCGTGAATGGCAGATTATTCTGCTGCTGCTTCTCCAATAAGATAGATGATTAAATATGAAAGAAATGTGGAAGATGTGTCGAGATGATTGACAGGGGACGTAACTAAGCAACATAATGATCTGTTAACGTGGAAGCAGTATGTCCCAAAGCTTGCATACTCTTCTGTTGCACACTCAAAAGTTTGTACTTTTCCATCACAAAATAAGTACATACTTTAAGGGGCGTAGTATAAGTATGTGAATTGGGACGCAGCATTTCATTGGTGATTAACATTTAAAAAATGGTGAAAATGTCCTCATATGGGACTCCCGATGCAGACAGTAGGTACCCAGAAAGGCTGGACAATATAAATTTCATCCTTTCCAAAAACCTAGTGAAATGTGTGAACTAGATACGCTTGTGTGGACGGCCTCACCAACTGTCAATCAATGGTGCTGTCACTAACGTTACTGCTGAACAAATGACTGGAAACACAAGGGCTGCGTCCGAAACTGCATACTTCCATACTATACAGTACGCTAAAATCAGTATGCGAGCAGAGTAGTATGTCCGAATTCATAGAATTCAAAAATCAGTATGCGAGAAGTACCCGGATTACTTACTCCTTCTGGCGAGATTCTGAAGTGCGCATCCCATGCACGCTGCGCTATCCCATGATGCCCCGCGAGAGGATTCATGAATGGGAGTGAAGCGACGCAACTGACGCAGGTAGGTCACGGGATCATGACAAAATGGCGGATGTAGTACGTCCGAATTCCATTCATACTTCTCACATTCATACTGTATAGAACATACTTTTCTAATGGCCGAGTAGTACGTTTAAATTCAAATGCAGTACCTACTGAGTAGTAGGCAGTTTCGGACGCAGCCAAGGACTCAAGACTGATGGACTTTTCTTTTTATTGGAGTGGCACAGCCAGAATAACCATCATAATCTCACGGCAATTTGTAACTTTTTGATTTAGTGACCAATTTGTATAAATTCGTACAATCTCATTCATACAATTTAGTACGATTTGCTCATCCCCCAATGATGGTTGGGTTTAGGGGCGGGGTTGGGTGCCACACCTCCTTTTTAAAATCATACCTTTTCATGCAACTAAACTCATACAAATTCAAAATCCAGTTTACAGAGTTACTTCAGTTCAGTGTAGTTTAAATGTCACTGCTGAAAGTCCAAACACTGAAGAGCAATTATGTGTTATGGAAAATATTTACATTGTAATTATATTGAAATAATTCGAACTTCCCATGACTATACAGTACTTGTAGGGTACAGCTTCATTCAGTGGCGCATTGGCAGTGGTGGCACCTTGCCATTGGGAGTCTCGCGGACGAAATTAAAGAGCGGGGGGGTTGGGGGTTGGGATTTGGCATTGGGTGTCCCGCAGTGTAGAGGGGACATTGGCTTTGTCGCGGACGAAACTGAAGAGTGGGGGTGGGGATGGGGGGGGGGTTGCCCTGAGTGATCGCCCATATTGCCCATGCCTAAATCCACCACTAGCTTCATTGTTATTTTCGTTTCAAGCTACACGCTTGAACATACACGTTCACATGCGCAATATATCATTCGTATGAAAAATGCAGATCTTTTTGTCAGCTTCTGTCTAAGGGTGCTTTCACACCTGCCTTATTTAGTTCGGTTGAATCGCACCAGGGTTCGTTTTCCCTCTTGGTGCGGTTCGTTTGGGCAGGTGAGAACGTAGCAATCGCACTCGGGTGCGCACCAAAAGCGGACCAAAAAAGCGTACCGAGACCTGCTTGAAGAGGTGGTCTCGGGACGCTTTCAAACGAACCCTGGAGCGGATCGCTTGTGGTGAGAACGTGATCCAAACTAAAACAGACCCAACCGCAAAAAGTACTGCGCCTTTTTGGACTAATCCAGCTGCCGTAGTGCGATTAGCTGTCTATCTTATGGGGTTTGGAGGAAAAATATTTGTTGACAGCGCTTTACCAACAGTTTTAAACAGAGAGAGAGAGAGAGAGAGAGAGAGAGAGAGAGAAACATTACCTGATGGATCATTGGTAATATTTCCGGAAGATGACCATCTCGCAGTTTAGCTAAATTAATTCACGCCTTCTCCTAACGCCTTCGCCGATTGCAATGCATTAAAACATTGTTTTCCAGCCCCAGCCGCGCTTCATTCTCGAAATGTATAGTTTGTCTAAAGTGATGCATACAAACTACATAGTATACTATGACCAGGGATACTGCGTCAGCCAGCGCAGCGACTTTGTGTGTCTGCCGGTTTGTTTATTTGCGGTAGTTCCACGTGAATTCTGACTAATTGAAAAGCAGTTTAGGAAATACATTCAATAACATCTGGCCAGTGAGTGATGTAGATTTTGTCACATGACTGCATTTTGGTTCGTTTCAGCTGGTTCAGACCAAAGCAATCAGTGTGGTGTGAAAGGGACCCAAAACGGCAGAAAAATGCTACAATGTATCATTTGTTGCCTTTGGTCCGGACCAACTGAACCAAACCACATATGTGAAAGCACCCTAAAATCAGTAAGTAATTTTTCCAGAAATAATTCTGTGGAGTGCACAAATTGATAGGAGTGTGCAATAAATAGATTTGGGGCAGGATTTGTTTATCAAAAGCTCATTCAGGAACATGTGCTCACTTCCCTGTGTTCATCACCTAATCAGCCAACAATTTTCACGCAAGTAATTGATTAGTCATACAACAAAACAGAAAAAGAGTCTTGAAGCTGATTATATAAATATATGTAAAACTTTTTTTGCTTCAGTCAGGATTTTAAAACAGTAGAACGTAGTGGTGAACTTTTCAAAATGGCTCACCCTGACTGTGGCCAGCTCGTATAGTAGAGCTGCTTTTTCCTCTTTGTTGTTTTTGGAAAGTGAACTGGCACGACCTCTGACCCCTGCGAGTGTGCCAGTGTCTGGACTGATCTTGTCTTTTCCTGCTTTGCCCCGCTGCGGGATACACACAGCAGCCCTGTCCTGCTGCAGCCTGGAGATCCGCTGCGTAATTACTCCAGCTTTATCCTCAAACTCCTGCTTCGACAAGCTGAAGAATACAAAAATAAGAGGGAGAAAGATCGAGAGTGGCTTTTTAGATCCAAGATGACGTCTGTTTCGTTATCAGAACAAAATAAGGGGATTAATTGAATTGGTTTGGGAAGGCAATTGCATGTTAATCCATTGTAATTAATGTAATTAGGATTGAAGATTAGACCATAGCTGTGTTGTTGTTGTTGTTGAGCTTGCGCTAAGATTCAAACTACAGACCAGATTCTTGCAGACTGGATGGATTATCAAGATATTTATCAATGTAATGGCTATGGAAACATGGATTGTGACTGCAAAAACACATATGATAAAATAACCTGTTTAGCCTGGCATCAGCAGCGCCCTCTGGTGGACTGGAGGACTCACACTTTGAGTCCTCTTCTGTTAACTTTGAAAGGTCAGGCTGGGGTGTGCTATTTGTTGCTGTAAGAGAAGAAAAACAGTATTTGCATGCGTGGCTGTACATTAATATGTTCATGTGTCACATGTAATTCAAAGAGTGTGTGGCACCTGTGTGCTGTTGTTTTCTGGCTTCATAAAGGGACAGCAGGTCACTGTAAGCCGCCTCACACTCCTCGCTGTCAATCAAATAGCCATTATCAGCATACCACTCACACGCTCTCAACACTCCCTGTACCAGTTTTAGGGGCCAAAGGTCAAGGTTTACAATGTCGAAAATAGTCAAGGAAATGGTTTGAAAATCAGGTTTATAATTAGTTGTGATCTCTTTTTTGTTTATATAAAGCAGGGGTGTTCAAACTCAGTAGCAGAGGACTATTGTCCTGCAGAGTTTATCTCTAACTTGCCTAAGCGCACAAGATATGACTAGTAAGACCTTAATTAGCTGGATCAGCTGTGTTTGGCACTAGAACTACAGAAGAAGTCATGAGCTGCATGTGGCACACTATAGACTATGCACTTACACACTCAACAGTATAGTATATGTATGTAGTGTCGTCCCAAATGTAACACTAATGGTTTTTTACTAAGTGGAAATTCAAACCGTTTCCCAGATGACGTTTGTCGGTTGCCAAATTAGTGAAATAAATATCCAAACTACCAAATAATACCTGCCATAACCCCATTCACCATCGGGAGGCGCTATAATCACTCTCGTAGGAGAAATTTGCTTTCACAATCCAAAATAAATAAAGTTATCTAACATGTGTGCCCCTTCCGCTATGTGGGCAAAGCTATGGTCATTAAGTGTGTAGAGCAGGGCTATTAAATTGGCGGCCCGTGGGCCGAACCCGGCCCCCCGAGGCAACTTGTTCCGTCCCTCCAAATAGTGTGACCAAGACATCAAAAATAAATTTAGTTCAGTCAAAAAAACGGCCTTTAACTGCGCTTTAATTCGTCACGGTTAATTAATCGTAAAGGCTTCTCTAAGCCGCATTTATGTTGCACGGAACGAAACTGCTGCAATTAACCAAAGTTATGCCAAGTTGCCAACTGTGCGCTAGTTTAAAGTTCCGAGCTTGTACACCGAGGCTAATACGCACCAACACTGGATTAACTATAGCAGTGGGCCGTTCCCATATCACGTCTTTTCCGCGTGCAAGTTTGTTATTTCTAATGTAAGAATATATGCCAATATGCGTGCGCAAGCGGAGCAACGCGCTCGCGCCTTTCCGGGCACACGCAGTTGAAAACATCTCATGCCGTAGGGGTGAGAGTTGTGCGTGCCTTTTAGTGCAATGTAAACAAAAGATATTTTAGACGAATTATTATTAAAATGATTATGTATTGTATATGAACGCAGATGATAACAACAGTTAATCTAAATAGCTACTTAGCTAATATAAAGCTTGAATTTACATTAGACTTGATAACTGTGAAACCATGATTATTCTTCAGACTATATAATCGCACAACCAAAATCTATAATTGTTGCATCCATAATTGTTATGCAGTTCAAAACATAACATATGAATGTGTCTGAATGTAGAAGAAGCCTACTTAAGCAATGCTTTTATTGTGCTCAGAAATACAACACTTGAATGTTTGTTTAAAAAGCCTATTGTCAAATGCAGTGTTATAATGTAGTTTCAAAATACAATATATTAACATTTTAATGTAGAAAAAGCCAACGTGGCTGTCTTAAGAATCAAAAATACAACATATGGGCTCTTATATGCTGTTGTGTCATCACTCATATTGCAAGTCATATCTCTCCGGCCCTTTGTTTAGGATACTTTTCATGAACTGGCCCCCATGACAAATTAATTAAATAGTAATAGAGTGTCCAACATTCCACACTTATTTTTAATGGTTGAATAAGGCCCAATCCCAATTTTATTTTTGTACCCCTACCCCTTCCCTAGCTCATTCCCAGCCACTAGACTATTCTGACAGGATATTCGAGTGTCAGAATGTTGTGGGACTGCTGTACAGGAGTTATTATTAGGGATTATAGATCGCGAAATTTAGTGTTTTTTATTTTAGCGTTTTTTTAAAGCATGACTGTAAAACACGAACAGGGTTATAATTGTATTAAAACGTATGCGTGTTTGTCGTAAAAATTCGTAATAATGACAAAAAACACTAATTTGTGCATCTCCTTCTGGGTGCAGTCACGCTGTCGTTGTGGCTGGTGTATTCTGGGAAATTTTCTTACCCTTTTGTTTCGAGTGTGGTCCTGAAAAATCTCAGTTTCAAGGGCTATCTAGCCCTTCCCCTTAGCCCTACACCTTCAAGATAAAGAGAATTGGTGAGGGGAAGGGCTAAGGGGAAGAATTGGGATTGGGCCTAAGTGCATCATCTGGGTATTTAACGTGCAGTTATTTATTTTTAGAGTTTTCAGTGTGAATGCACTACTTACACTATTTATACTACTGCCTAGTCAGTACATGGATGGGAGACCACATGGGAAAGCTAGGCTGCTGCCGGAAGTGGTGTTAGTGGGGCCAGCAGAGGGCACTCATCCTGCGGTCTGAGTGGGTCCTAATGCCCCAGTATAGTGAAGGGGACTCTAAACTGTTCAGTGAGCGCCGTCTTTCCGATGAGATGTGAATCCGAGGTCCTGACTTTCTGTGGTCATGAAAAATCCCAGGATGTCCTTCGAAAAAGAGTAGTGGTTTAACCCCAGCATCCTGGCCAAATTTGCCCACTGACTTTTGGCCATAGGAGAAATGATCGTGCCCAACTGAGCCTGGTTTCTCTTGAGGTTTTTTTAAATTCTTTACTTTCGCCAATTGGTAAAGTTTTTTCCTCGCCGCTGTCGCCACTGGCTTGCATGGTTTGGGATCTGTAGAGCTGTGCATCGATGGATTTGCTCTTCAGTGTTTTGACTCTCAGTAGTGATTATTAAACCACACTGAACTGAGCTAAACTGAACTTAAACACTGAAAACTGACACTGTTTCAATTTACTATAATCTTCTATGTGAAGCTGCTTTGACACAATCTACATTGTAAAAGCGCTATAGAAATAAAGGTGAATTGAATTGAACTGGCCTCTGTACATCATGGCCTCCTTATAATCCCCATATCACAATTGGCTTCATCACTCATGTCTCCTCTCTACCAATCAGCTGGTGTGTGGTGTACGGTCTGGCGCAATATGGCTGCCGTCTCGTTATCCAGGTGGATGCTACACAATGGTGGTGGATGAGAAGATTTCCCCCAATGTGTAAAGCGATTTGAGTGTCTAGAAAAGCGCTACATAAATGTAAGGAATTATTATTATTATTATTATTGTTATTATTATTATTATTATTATTATTATTATTATTATTACAAAATGGCAATGAATAGTGCACAAGTATGCAATTTGGGACACATCTATTTTCAATTTAATAATTTATTTTTGTTAAAATCCATATTATATAAATAAATATAATGCCTTGAATTTTCTAAAATGTGTGTATATTTCATTCTAATATAATTTTGTTTTTGTTGTTGTTGTTTTTTATTACAAAACACAATTCTGAGATTTTGTTTGTACCTTAAATTGCCGTAGTGGTCAAACTGACGGCATGTATTCAGCATCTGCTATTTATTCCCTTGCCTTTGAATATGCATGCCTCTGTTGCCTAGCAACTTTCTGCCAAAAACATATCATTCTGATAACAAAAACAGAACTTGACAGATGCGTCTTTCAAAACAACATTGTCACTGCAGTGAAAAAGCCTTGCTCACAAAGCACCGGACAAAGTGAAGTGGACTCTCAGGCAATCTAGTAACTCCTACACTATTATAGGCTCTATTACAAAAAGATTGTATTTTTAGGGTAATGAGTAAAATTATGGTGGAGCAGTGGCGCAGTGGGTAGTGCTTTTGCCTCACAGCAAGAAGGTTGCTGATTCGAGCCTCGGCTGGGTCAGTTGGCGTTTCTGTGTGGAGTTTGCATGTTCTCCCCATGTTGGTGTGGGTTTCCTCCGGGTGCTCCGGTTTCCCCCACAGTCCAACGACATGCGCTATACTGTAGGTGAATTGCATAAGCTAAATTGTCCATAGTGTATGTGTGTGAATGAGTGTGTATGGGTGTTTCTCAGTGATGGGTTGCAGCTTGTAGGGCATCCGCTGTGTAAAACATATGCTGGATAAGTTGGTGATTTATTCCACTGTGGCGACCGCTGATTAATAAAGGGACTAAGCCAAAATTAAAATGAATCAATAAATGAGGTAAAATATGATGACGGACCTTCAGCGCTTAATTCTAAAATCTCAAATGAAGCTTTGAATCTAAATATGATCTGACAATATGACGTCTTGTGTGAGCAGTCAGAATGACTGCTAAAGCCATTCGAGTTATATTAGAATTCAGGTAGTTGATGGGCTATATGCACAGCTAGTGTTTTTCAGGCAATGCTAAACTTCCGGTGAATGGTTTATGTGACTATTTTCAATTTCCTAAGGGTGCTTTTACAGCATCGATGTTGTAATGTAAATAAAATATAATCAGTTAAATAGACTTAAGCATTCATTTTGTTGTTCAAGCATAAAACGAGATGAAAGACGTGTAAACGCTAGCGCCGACAGTAGCAGAAGGCTAGCGCAGAAACTCCATTGAAAATACTGGGTAAGATAAATTTCCATATTTTAAATGGTGTAGAAATTTTGAATTTAATGCAGTGCTTCTTGTCCAGCCTGAGACCCACTTAATATTGTATATCAATCATGCAGTGAAGATCATTGACTTTTAAAGAAATCAGATCTTAAAAGGTGACCGGAAGCTCTTGGGCTAGCTGACTGAAAATTAAATCTCGGTGTGCATAGAGCCCATCAAAGCTGGAGCTAAACTTTTCAGTGCAGTGGCCCTCCAGGACTGAGTTTGAACATCCCTGAACTAAATTTTTGATCCTAGATCAGTACTGACAAGAGGTGAAAACCGTGACGCACCAGTATGCCAGAGCCATGTGTAGAGCCGAGCCGTCTGCCTCCTGCCTGCTGAGACTCATGCTCAGCTGCTCTGATTCTCCTTTCCTTCTGACCAGCGCAGCATTCAGACGCTCATTCCGAGCTTTCAGTCGCTCCAGAGACCTGCTCAAAGAAAGCACAACACCTCCAGCATTTCAATCATTAATCAGTAATTACCATGTAGGGTACATTTTAGACATGTTTATAGTTCATCTTACATAACTTGAGTGCACAGAAACCTTGATGTTTGCCAAAACTTGCTGTAACCTTGCTAAAACATTATACAGTGCTGAGTGTGCCTAGCACAAGTAAGTGGGCTTGACAAACCACCTGAAGAAAACACACTCTTTTATCTCGGTGACACTTTAACCGACACTTGCACCACCTGTAGAAACACTCTACTCTCTATAACAAAAACCTTCCCCCTCCTTAAGCACTTAATTCTCTGAGCACTAACAGGTCCTTTGTGTAATTAGCACTTCTTGTTTGTATAGACTGATTTCATGCAGCCGCCATTTTAAAAGCGAAATCGAGGCTGCGGTGGGAATAAACCCGGAGGTATCGCCTGGAGTCACACAGGAACGTTGTGTACCTGGCTGTATATCTTATCAGCAAAGATAAAGTGACACAAATTTACCACTTCCCAGTGACCCGAAGGTCCGTTCTGAATGGATAGTGCAAATAAAAAGGGATATCAGACCTCATTTTCAGCTAAGGGAAATGGCACTAGTTAGCTAACGTTTTCTTTCCCAAACACACGTTTTAGATGCCATTTATCAAACTCAAGTTAACTTAACTGATTCTTTTACTATATTAGACCTGTCACAATACTGAATTTTGGTACACAGACAAACACAGATGAGCAAATCGACTGATCTTCGTCGCTTTAAAATGCTCCAGTGTCCCTGTATTTGTGTTTGCACTCGGTGAAGAGCTTGATGACCTTCACGGCCAATCACAGTCATTTCTGTTAAGCACTGGTGAATATAGCAAATCAGCTGTGTTTAAGAACGCACTCAACAGCGCTTAAATGTTAGCGGGAAATGGACGTTTTTAAAATTTCAGTAAAGGGACAACAGTATTACAGACAACACGAGGGTGTGCTACAGAGGACTGCATTGTTTTATCGCTCACTGGGTTACATAGGCTGAAGCAGGGAGGCGTCCCCACTGTGTTTACCTGGTGCCATGAACTGAAGCCTAGGAGGCCACTTAGGCGTATTACTCTGAAAGAGATTGTGATGTTGTTTGATGCCTATTATGCTTTTAATTGTTTAAATTAAACTGAACTGAATGATATTAAAGTGATGTTTACACCACATCTGCATTTTGAAATCGCGGCAACAGCTGAAGGTTTGTAGTCCTCAGTATGTTATTGCAATGTTTACAGTGCTGATCCTATACTTCCGTGTTTCTTCCCACCACAGCCTTCACTTTTTTTTAAATGGCAGCCACGTGAAAATAAGCGCATCGCTGAATGCCTCCTCAATTGTAAGTCACTTTGGACAAATTTTGTGTTTGCTATACGTTTCAGGTGTCCCAAATTAGTTTAATCGAATCTGAATCAAATAAATAAATCTGAATTATTCTAAAAAGGGCACATTTATTCCAAAAATGGAAAATATAAACTATTTATGGCTATTATAAATTCAGGATACTTTAGTAAAAAAGTTATAAAAAACAAAAAGCCTCTTTACTGTACTCAGTCTACCCTACTAATGGCTGTGTTATACTCAATGTGTAATAAAAATGTGGATTCTGCAATGAAAATGTTTGATGTACTTGAATGTTTTGGATGCGCATCATGGCCAATGCAGTTTAGAGGAATAAAACTAATAAATCCTCACCTCTGCATTTTTTCAGTCTCCGCCTGAAGGACAGAATCAATGGTGCTGGGAGGCAACGGGGAGTCTGGCCTGGAGCTGGGTAGTTTGCGGGACAGCAGAGGAGAGCCGGGATATGAAGGAGAAGAAAAACAAGGACTCGAAGTTCGACTGGAGGACAACGATGGACTGACAGGAGGAGAACAGCTCACTCCATACAGCCATTTCCTCTTCAGATCCACTACCTGCCAAAGGATTTGTTTGGGAACACAAGTTTTATTACGTTGGCTTGACAAAACCAACATGCTGAAATTTTATTTAAGCTTTACTTTTTCTCCCTCTCAAAGAAAGCTAAAACCACCAAACTTAGCTCAGAACTTCAGTCTGTTTTTCTAACTGATCACACTTAACAGCTTCTGTAAGTTGGATGATTAAAATATGGAAAAATCACACAGATTTTCATTAAAGTTGAGTGCACAGAAACCTTGATGTTTGCCAAAACTTGCTGTAACCTTGCTAAAACATTATACAGTGCTGAGTGTGCCTAGCACAAGTAAGTGGGCTTGATAAACCACCTGAAGAAAACACACTCTTTCATCTCTGTGACACTTTAACCGACACTTGCACCAGTTTTTGCACATTTGCACCAGACACTGTCTTATAATCGTCTCTAAAAAGAATAAAAAAGTAAGACATTTATTCACACAGGTGAGTGGGGTTGGCAAACCACCTGTAGAAACACTCTACTCTCTATAACAAAAACCTTCCCCCTCCTTAAGCACTTAATTCTCTGAGCACTAACAGGTCCTTTGTGTAATTAGCACTTCTTGTTTGTATAGACTGACTGATCAGTCAGATTTTCATTAAAGTTGTCAATTTTTTTAAACAAAATCCACACAGTATAAGATGGACTTTATCTGTCTAGCTGTCTCATTGTCTATAGAACCATCATATTGACGTTGTACCCCAACATCATGGGGACATTGGATTTTGTTTGGAAATGAAAATCAAGTTGACGTCAGAACCCAATGTCAGGCCGACGTCAATGTCCAACGTCCAACCTAAAATCCACCAATATCAACGTCTACTCATGTTACACCTTGACGTTGTGTGGACGTTACCACTATGACATCAATCAGACATTGGGTTGTGGTCACTTTCCAACACAACCTAAAATCAACCAAATATCAACATAATTTGACGTCGTTATTGGACGTCAAAATAACGTTGTCCTTAGACGCTGGCTAGACATTGAATTTTGGTCATCTGACTTCATGACCTAAATCTAACCTAATATTAACGTCTTATGATGTTGGGTGCCTACTGCTTCCTGTGAAAGAAAGCTAAAACCACCAAACTTAGCTCAGAACTTCAGATTGTTTTCTAACTGATCACACTTAATAGCTTTTGTAAGCTGGATGATTAAAATACGGAAAAATCACGCAGATTTTCATTAAAGTTGGCTAATCTTTCAAACTAAATCCACCCAGAAGACTGAACTTTGTCTGTCTAGCTGTCTATAGAACCAATATAAGCTGGTCAGGCCTGTTTTAGATGATTTAAGAGAACTTCAGAACAGCTAAAACCAGCTTAGCCAAACTGGAAGACCATCTAAAACCAGCTACTTCCAGCTTAAACCACCAGAAAAGACCCGCAAACCAACTTTGGCTAAACTTAAACCAGCTAGTTTGTTGGTCTTGGGTGGTTTAAAGTGTTAGTTCCCCCAAAAATGTAAGGTCTCCATTCCTTAAGACATTAATTCAACTTTGTAACACAAATACATGTATTTTAGCTCCCTCATCCTCCATAAGTGAAGTTTAATTTTAAACTAATTTCGAGAGGAGCATGTGCTCATGATTGACCCAGCTGGCCCACATTAGCTAATCATGATCCTCCAATCAAAGGATCCCAAGTCACTATATAAACTCATTTCCTTTCTACAACTATCTTCGTCTAGAAGAAACCCCCCTCCTCCCCTTCTTCTACCTTTATCTGTAATGGGCGGCATGGTGGCCTATTGACTAGCACTGTTGCCTCACAGCAAGGATACCAATGGTGTCGGGTCCTCGCTGGGCCATCTGGTGTTTCTGTGTAGAGTTTGCATGTTCTCCCCGTGTCCACGTGTGTTTTCCCTGGTTTCCTCCCACCGTCCAAATATGCTCTATATTTTAGATAAAACAAGCCTTAATCTTTTTTCTAATGTCTTACTCTCAGGAAGTTCACCTTGGTCTCAGCAGCGGGGGAGTTTGAGATCAACCTGAGCTCAATTTCCCCTCGCCCCGCCAAAGGGGAGAGCCCTGGGCCCGAGGATCCTTTGAGCTCAGGGCTCTCTCCCGGGACAGCATGCCAAACAAGCTTTGTATAAATTATGAGCTAAGTGTGAACTCTTGAAATAGCAATGGTCGGACTTGATTGGAATATTTTGTTCGCACATAAAACAAAATTAAAAACTTTTATTCAATAGTTTCTTCTCCTCAGTGTCAGTATAGGGAGCACATTCACGAGCTCAACATTTGAAGTCATCAAATCCCTTCATCAAAGCTGTCCTCAAACTATCGAACGACACCCATTCTTGTCATAGGACAATTTTGAAAACGTGTTTTGATGTACAGCGGTCCCTCGCTATAACGCGGTTCACCTTTCGGGTCTCGCAGTTGGATTTTTTTTTGTGCAATTTGACTTCTTTTTTTTTTTCTTCTTTTTACAGCGCATTGTGTTCTGCATCCTGATTGGCTGTAGACCATTGTCAATCAATCTCCTCCATGTCTCCTGTACAGTACAGAATGAAATCAACTTGCCAAATTAACATAAATCTTTGATTGCTAGCAGTGCGAGTTTCAGCGAGACCATCGCAAACCGGATGCGCCGCCGCGTCACAACGTGCCAAACAGCGCCATGCAAAAATAAAGCTAACTACTTCGTGGATTTCACTTACTGCGGGTTATTTTTAGAACGTAACTCCCGCGATAAATGAGGGACCACTGTACTTCAAATGTTGACAACTATATACCCCGGATGCCCAAGTACGACCTCCTCTGTTTGAAACGAAGCACATTCACCTCTTCAGCAGCACGAAGAGCACTGCACTCTCGTGAATGTGCACCCTATACTGACACTGAGGTGATGAAACTCTTGAATAAAGTTGTTCTTTTTGTTTTATGTGCACACAAAATATTCCAATGGAACTATTGAAGGCATATGGTTTATTTTGGGGATATTCCTGGTACCTTTCTGGACTTTGAACGAGTCAGGATCATTGCTGTCTATAGAGAAAAAGGGAGCTCTCGGATTTCATTCCAAATATCTTTTCTTTGTGTTCCAAAGATGAACAAATGTCTCAGGGGGAAAGTCATGAGGGTGAGTAGTTATTGGAGTGTGTCCTACTGGATCAGGTTGAATACGTAGTGGATATGCATTCGCGAGGGGTTGTTGATAGAAATGAGAAATATTTATATTAATTATTAGTAAATTACCTATTACATTGTGTGTTATAAAGGTGTACACCTACCCTAACCCTAAACCAAACTATCACAGAAGCATTGGCATTACAAAATCCACTACATATTGGACCTGATCCAGTACGTGCTACAAACTGCAGCGGACATCTTGAATTATTGACAGAATTTTCTTTTTTTTTTGGTGAATTAATCCTTTAAGCTGGAAGCTATTTCAGCTTTTAAAAATAAAACATTATAATATACGGCATTATATAAACTTTTTTATATATACATATATATATAAAAGCATATAACATATTTCCGATTGATAATAGATCTGTATCATCCATGAAATTTAAGAATGGTAAAAAATGGTTCTATTAATGACTGATTAGGACCGTCCCAAATAACCTTTTCCTGTAGAAACTTTTTCTCGTCCTCCAGATCCACCAGGGTTTTTTCGGCACCCATGAGTTCATCCTGTCGGCTCTTCAAGGAAGCGTTGAGCTCTTGGTTGTGTTTGTAGAGCGAAAGAACTTCCCTCTGATACTGACGTCTCTCATCGGTGGGCAGAGCAGATGGGTACGAGATGCCCAGATCCCTCTCCATCTCCTCCAGCACCTGGTCAGAGCTCAGACATCAGTAAATGCGGATGCAGTACAGTATCCTACAGCAGGGGTCTACATGAGCACCAGTGGTGTAAAGTAACAGATTACAAATACTCAAATTACTGTAACTGAGTCTTTTTTTTTTCATCAGGAATGGGTTAGGCTATATAAAACGTCTGGTAAAAAGGTTTATGTGACTTTTTTCCATTTCATAAGGGTCCTTTTACAGCATCGATGTTGAAATGCAATTAAAATACAATCAGTTACATAGACTTAAGCATTCATTTAGGTGTTCAAGCTTAAGATGAAAGACCGTGTACATGCTACCGCAGTCATTAGCAGCAAGCTAGCACAGAAACTCAAGTGAAAACACTGCACACTCAGAAATAAAGGTATATGAGCTGTCACTGGGGTGGTAGCTTTTCAAAAAGTACAAATTTCACAAATCATCATTTCACAGCGTAATACTCACTACCCTTGAGTATCCCACATTTAAAAGGCCTACTTTTTACTCATACTTTGAGTAATATTTACAAAAGGTACTTTTACTGTACCTGTGCTACATTTTTGGGCATGTAATGGTACTTGAGTATGGTTTTTAGTACTCTTTTCAGCACTGATGCGCACCTGTGTGGCCTGAACCCAGCTCTCTCGGGCCGCAGAGAGATGTTTTGCGCTGATTGCTTCAACATTGTGTGTTTGCAGTCTGAGCATCTTCTTCCCTTCGCCACTAGAGGTCTCTAGAGCAGAGAGAAGCCTCTGCAGTCGGCTCCAAAGCTCACTGCTGCCCCCTGTGGGAAACATGTTTTACATTTGTATCATTATTTAGGCACTCAAATGGTTCTAAATATTTATTATGAATAGCTTTTTTTGGTTAAACGTAAAAACAAGATATTCTGAAGAATGTTGGGAAGAAGCAGCTATTGATATACTATGCAAATTAATGCAAATTCTTCAGTATATCTTCCTTGGTGTAGACTCAGAGGAAAGAAACTCAAACAGTTTTGGAACTAGTGGAGGATGAGTAAATAATGGCAGAATGATAATTTTTCTGTGAACAATCCCTTTAAATTGACATTCTCTTAGCATGTTTACTAGCAAAAAAAAAACTATTGTGGGAAATTATTCTGAAACATTTTATCAATAACTAATAACAATTACTATTTAGCTAAATTACCTATAAATAATTTTTAAAAATCAATAAAACAATGAAATGGTTGCTATTTTATTAGTAACAATAGTAATGTTTAGAATCTTTATGACCTTTAGACATTTCATTCATTCTCTGATTATTATTGAGTCAAATTTGGAGAAATTATGATGCTTATTTAATTATTTTCTTATTTCTTACTCTTATTATTAATAATAAAGTTCATTATATATATATATATATATATAAACTGTAGCTTATTGTCATTTATTAGGCAAATAACAACCTGGCCAGCACATTCAACTTTCCTTAATCAGAATTTGGCAATTTCATGAAAAAATAATTAAAACATTTACTTGTAAAATGTTTTCTCTATTTTAAAACAATACAGTGGCGCAAGTCTTCTCTTACGTCAGATTGTGTGTTTTCTTGCACAGCTGGATGTTGGACTCATGAAATATAATTGTTAGCCTTGTGCCAAAACTAATTAGCTGAAGTCACACCGAAGCGACAGCCTATAGAGGATTCCGCTTAGTCTTAAAGCCTTATTTGAAGGGTTATTTTCACTATTTATGATGGCATAGCAGTCAAAATAGGACAATTGAGTTCATGTATGGGACAAATTCTGGACCTTGGTCAGTGAGGGGTGGGTCTTCCAAACCACCCGAACCCCCCTGGCTACAGGCCTAAAGAGTTCACATGCAAAAACCTCCAAGTGCCATCTGAGATGTTTTCAAAAATCTATTTTTTTTTTTTTCAGGATGTTCTGTGTAGTTTCAGTAATTTGACTCTTATGGCAAAGAATAGGTTATTTCCATTGACTTTAAAGTAAAAACTGAATATACATATGAGAAAAATGCTAATTGTAGAGGAAAATTTCAGACAGTTGAAGTCAGATATATTAGCCCCCCGTTGATTTGTTTTGTTTTTATATTTCCCAAATGATGTTTAACAGAGCAAGGAAATTTTCACAGTATTTCTGATAATATTTTTTCTTCTAGGGAAAGTCTTATTTGTTTTGGGGGGGGGTTTTTCAGCTAGAATAAAAGCATTTTTTAATTTTTTAAACACCATTTTAAGGTCAAAATTATTAGCCCCTTTAAGCTATTTCTTTTTTCGATAGTCTACAGAATAAATCATCGTTATACAATAACTTGTCTAATTACCCTAACCTGCCTAGTTAACCTAGTTAAGCCTTTTAATGTCACCTTAAGCTGTATAGAAGTGTCTTGAAAAAATCAAGTCAAATATTATTCACTGTCATCATGGCAAAGATAAAAGAAATCAGTTATTAGAAATGAGTTATTAAAACTATTATGATTAGAAATGTGTTGAAAAAATCTCCATTAAAAAGAAATTGGGGAAAAAAATAAACAGTGGCGCAAATAATTCAGGGGAACTAATAATTCTGACTTGTACTGTGTATGTTGAAGTCAGAATTATTAGCCTTCCTTTGAATTTTTAATTTTTTTTAAAATATTTCCCAAATTATGTTTAACAGAGCAAGGAAATTTTCACAGTATGTCTGATAATATTATTTCTTCTGGAGAAAGTCTTATTTGTTTTGTTTTGTTTTGTTTTTTCAGCTAGAATAAAAGCAGTTTTTTATTTTTTAAAAACATTTTAAGGTCAAAATTATTAGCCCCTTTAAGCTATATATTTTTTCAATAGTCTACAGAACAAACCATCGTTATACCATAACTTGCCTAATTACCCTAACCTGCCTAGTTAACCTAATTAACCTACTTAAGCCTTTAAATGTCACTTTATGCTGTATAGAAGTGTCTTGAAAAATATCTAGTCAAATATTATTTACTGTCATCATGGCAAAGATAAAATAAATCAGTTATTAGAAATGAGTTATTAAAACTATTGTGTTTATAAATGTGTTGAAAATATCTTCTCTCCAATAAACAGAAATTGGGGAAAGAAATAAACAGAGTATACATTTTTTTTTTCTTCCTAATTTCATCTATATTTATTCTCACAAAACACTCATCGATAATGATGTTAAATAATGATACAAATAGTCAGTGTTGTGGGACACGCATTACAAATAATGCGAGTTACGTAGTAATATTACTTTTCTAAGTAACAAGTAACTCATTAATTTTAAAAATAATTATATATAACTCAATAATATTTGAGTTACTTTTTATAAAATGTAATGTGAGTTACTTTTTGGTTTAATTAATTAGTTTTTTTAAAAATAAGTTGCTGAATTAAAATGAACGTAGTCACGATGAATCATGCAGTCAATGAGAGAATGTGTTCGTTATTTTGAACGCATCGCAAACACACTGCTTTAAACTTTCAATAATCTGTATATGTGGCATGTATAGCCCTGGGGTCAGGAAGTTCTCAGATAACATTATTCTAAAATATTATTTTTGTTTTTTCGGTGGTAATTGAAGGTGTGTGTTATACAGTGCGTGGTTAATTGCAGAGCTCCTCTATTTAAAAAAGAAAGAAAAAAAACAAGTTCTGAAAGAGATCAAGCCTAAGCAAAGGTAATGAACATTAATGCAAAAGTAACTCAAAAGTAATGTAACATATTACTTTCCATATAAAGTAACTAAGTAATGCAACTAGTTACTTTTTGGGGGGAGTAACTTAATAATGTAATGCATTACTTTCAAAAAATAACTTCCCCCAACACTGATAATAGTATTAGTAATAATAATAATAATATATGGTGGTATTTACTCTCCTAACTAAAATGCACAAAATCCAACAAATTTCTCAGGAGTCTTAATTTAGACAAAAATGATCAGCAAGTGTATAGGAAACGATATGATGTGGCCAGTGAATATAACTTTAGCATTTAATAAGCAGCTTTGCATTTGGAAACAAAAGTCTGGCAGGCAGTAAATAGCAGGCTGTCCATTCCGACACTGCATTTACTGTGATTGAGGAGGAGGCATTGTAAAAACAGAGCATGCCTTCTGAGTCCCTGCAGAAGCTCTGGGTCTCCGACTCCACAGATGCTGGGCCAGTTTCCACCGCCATCAGGCTGCAGGCCGGAGATCTCGAACTCTGTTGCGGGACGCACCCACTGACCTGGACTTCACTCTCAGACGCTTTCGTCTCTCTGTAAGAACATAGAGCCATACACCTCTAGTATGAGCAGAAATACATCACGTACAGTCACACAAGTACACCTGTTTACCTACTCACTAACACAAATATATAATCAGCTAATTGTATTGCAGAAACTCAATGCATTTAGGCACGTAGACAAGCATTTAAACTGAATATGAGGATGGGGATTGATGAAAGGTGATTTAAAGGGATCATCATAACATCATATTTTATCATTCATTCATTTTCTTTTCGGCTTAGTCCCTTTATTAATGCCACCGCCAACTTATCCAGCACATGTTTTACGCAGCGGATGCCCTTCCAGCTGCAACCCATCTCTGGGAAACATCCATACACACTCATACACTACGGACAATTTAACCTACCCAATTCACCTGTACCGCATGTCTTTGGACTGTGGGGGAAACTGGAGCACCCGGAGGAAACCCACACGAACACAGGGAGAACATGCAAACTCCATCATATTTTATATCTTTTTATTTTAGATATTTTAATTTATATACATTATTTCTTTCTTCTGTTGAACACAAAAGAAGCTATTATGAATAACGCTGAACATCTGTAGCCATTGACTTCCATAGTATTTGTTTTTCCTATGGAAGTCAGTGGTTGCAGGCTTTCATCTTTCTTCAAAATATCTTCTTTTGGTATTAAAGAGACTCTTGGAAACACTTGAGGATGAGTAAATAGTGGGTAAGTTGTAATTTTTGGTTGAACTATCTCTTTAAGCGGGCAACCCAGTGGCGCAGTAGGTAGTGCTGTTGCCTCACAGCAAGAACGTCGCTGGGTTGCAGGTTCGAACCTCGGCTGGGCTGGGTCAGTTGGCGTTTCTGTGTGGAGTTTGCATGTTCTCCCTGGGTTCGCGTGGGTTTCCTCCGGGTGCTCCGGTTTCCCCCACAGTCCAAAGACATGCAGTACAGGTGAATTGGGTAAGCTAAATTGTCCGTAGTGTATGAGTGTGAATGTGTGTGTGGAAGTTCCCAGAGATGGGTTGCGGCTGGAAGGGCATCCGCTGTGTAAAATCATGCTGGATAAGTTGGCGGTTCATTCCGCTGTGGCGACCCTGCAAGGGACAAAGCCGACAAGAAAATGAATGAATGAATCTCTTTAAGCGACGCTGAACGTGGCATGCTTGGCAGACGGGCTGGTCTGAGTGTTTCAGAAAATGCTGAGCTTTACTGGGATTTTCAAACATAACCAATTCCTACGGTTCTGTGGACAAAAAAAAAATGTCTTTCAGAGAAGAATGGCCAAACTGTTCAGCTAATAAAGAGATGATAGCAACTCAAATGACCGCTGGTTACAGCTATGGTCAGCATAAGTGCATCTCTGAACACACACCAGCAGCAGAAGAACACATCTGAGTCACTATCAATGATTACAAACTAGGAAAATAGGATACATGATCAACAAAATGAATGACATTTAGATATTTGGGTCAAAATGTGGCGTAACCTGCATGAAAACATGAATCCATCCTGCCTTGTATTCATGGTTAATAGGCTGATTTTTTGATTGTTGACCATGTTATGAACACAGCAGATCTTGTGATGGCTACATCCAGCATTCATTCATTTTCTTTTCGGCTTAGTCCCTTTATTAATCTGGGGTCGCCACAGGGGAATGAACCGCCAACTTATCCAGCATATGTTTTACGAAGCGGATGCCCTTCCAGCTGCAACCCATCACTGGGAAACACCCAGACATTCTCATTCACACACATACACTACGGGCAATTTAGCTTACCTAACTCACCTGTACCACATGTCTTTGGACTTGTGGGGGAAACCGGAGCACCCGGAGGAAACCCACACGAACGCGGGGAGAACATGCAAACTCCACACAGAAATGCCAACTGGCCCAGCCGAGGCTCGAACCAGTGACCTTCTTGCTGTGAGGCAAATGTGCTACCCACTGCGCCATTTCATTGCCGCAGAAGGGTCAGTTCACTCAAAAATTTATATTATCAATAATTACTCAGCTACATGTTGAAAAAAATCTGAGACCTTTATTCATCTTTGCAACATCTAGATGAAGTTCAAGAGCTACCCTATATCCTCCATAGACAACAACAGGTATTAAAAACATAAACAAAACAGACCATAGGACTTCAGTGATTCAATTGAAATATTTTCTAGCTTCAAGAATAATTTTGTGCATACGTTTACGGCACCAGTGTGACATGCGTAAAGATTATGCACCCTATGCTGACACTGAAGAGAAGAAACATCATTATTTCTGGTTTAAAGGTACTCTCAGAGCTTGATAATATTCCAATGGAACAACAGAAAGCATATGGTCTGTTTTGAGGATTTGTTTTTGTATCTTTCTGGACTTCTAAACCTTGATGTCTATGAAGGATAAGGGAGCTCTCAGGTTTCACCCAAAATATATTCAAGAGTTCACACTTAGCTGATGATTAATATTAAAGTGGGCATGCTGGAGAGAGCCCTGAGCTCATAAGATCCTCGAGCCCGGGGCTCCCTCCCGTTTGCAGGGCAAGAGGGGAGTTTAAGCTCAGGTAGGTCTCGAGAACACCCCCTCCCCCCCATGCCTTATTTAGGGCTAATGGCAAATTAGGGATTGCTATGTAGAGATATACTGCTGGTTAAGACCTTGATTATAGTGCCAATTTGGATTGATCAATTCACCTATGACGCATGTCTTTGAACTGTGGGAGGAAACCAGAGAACCCGGGGTAAACTCAGCCGAGCACAGGGAGAATGTGTAAACTCCGCACATATATGTCGACTGGCCTGTTAAGGACTTGAACCAGTGATGTTCTTGCTGTGAGGCAACAGTGCTAACCACTGTGCTGTGCTGCCTTATTAAGAGAAAGGTGGAGGAGTAGAGGTGGAATGGGGGCATTCTTTAAGGCGAAGATAACTGAGGTAAAAAATTCTGGTTATTTATAGTGAGTTAGGAATCATCTGATTGGTAAATCATGCGTTAGCTAATGCAGGACCAGCCGTGATCAATCATAAGCACGTGCTCCTATCGAAATTAGTTTATAAATAAACTTCACCAATCAACAAAGGTTTTAGGGGATTGGAACAACATTAATTACATGAATTACTAATAACATAATTTTCATTTTTGGGCAGCACGGTGGCTCAGTGGTTAGCAGTGTGGCCTCACAGCAAGAAGGTCGCTGATTTGAGTCCCGGCTGGGCCAGCTGGTATTTCTGTGTGCTCTCCAGGTGCTCCGGTTTCCCCCACAGTACAAAGACATGCGCTATAGGTGAATGGAATAAGCTAAATTGGCCGTAGTGTGTGAATGAAAGTGTATGGATGTTTCCCATACTGGGTTGCAGCTGGAAGGGAATCCGCTGCATAAAATATGTTGGAATTGTTGGCGGTTCATTCCACTGTGGTGACCTCTGAAATACAGACTAAGCCAAATGAATGAATGAATTTTCATTTTTGGGTGAACTAAGCCCAAATCATCTCAACCTGGTTTCTTGAACAGGACAGTGAGTTCAATAGATAAAAATGGCCTCCACAGTCACCAGATCTCAATTCAGTAGAGCACCTTTAGGATGTTCTGGAACAGGGGAATGTGTCGAGCATCTTATTGAATCTAAGCCACCAAAACATATGACATAAAAGGGGTGGCCAGTGAGTGTTGGAGTTGTTTGAGACAAGTTTTACCGTGGTATTTGTAGGGAGTCCATCTTTCTGTTGAGGTCAGAGATGATCTGCAGTAACGTGTTGACCTCCGTCTCACACTGTGCCAGTTCAGAGTCCGCTGACACCAGACTGTCCGATTTCTGCTGGAGCATGATGTGCAAAAACATACAACATTTACATTAGATTAGACTAGCTTACGTTAGGAACAGACAGAATCTGCGGACATTTTTTGCTATTTCAGCTGAGAATTTAGTAAAAAATCTGCGGATTTATGAGGAATCATTTTAGGAGGTATCATTACTAAAAACTCAATATATGAAATAAGAAATAATACATTAAATTTTTTTACAATGCAAATTCAATTGGATCCACTTATTTGGTACACAAAGCAAGTCTCTCATATATTATCTCTACTAAAAGAGAGAAAATATTCATTTACAAACAGTATTGTAAATAAATCATATGAACATTTTAATATTACTATTATTATATCACAATAATATTAGGGAAATTCATTCAAAAACTGAATTATTATAAATCTACACACATTTACACAAGTAAAAACATAGACTCAATGATGGGCTACAAATTTGTGGAAATCTGCAGATTTCTGCACGCACAGATTCCGTGTGGGCCTAGTTATGACACAAGAGTGGTCTAAAAAATAATTAAAGGGTTAGATCACCTAAAAAAAATATTCTATTATTAAATACTCCCCTTCATGTCATTCCAATTGCCTGAGAACTTTGTTCATCTTCAGAACACAAATTAGAATATTTTAGATGAAATCCGAGAGCTCCCTCATCCTCCACAAATATTAACGATCAAAAAACATACAGTTGAAGTCAGAATTATTAGCTCCCTGTTTATTTTTTTCCCCAATTTCTGTTTATCAAAGAGCAGATTTTTTTAACACATTTCTAAACATAATAGTTTTAATAACTCATTTCTAATAACTGATTTATTTTATCTTTGTCATGATGACAGTAAATAATATTTGACTAGATATTTTTCAAGACACTTCTATACAGCTTAAAGTGACATTAAAAGGCTTAACTAGGTTAATTAGATTAATTAGGCAGGTTAGGGTAATTAGGCAAGTTATTGTATAACGATGGTTTGTTCTGTAGATTATTGATAAAAACTATAGCTTAAAGGGGCTAATAATATTGACCTTAAAATGGTGTTTAAAAAATTAAAAACTGCTTCTATTCTATCCGAAATAAAACAAATAAGACTTTCTCTGGAAGAAAAAATATTATCAGACATACTGTGAAAATTTCCTTGCTCTGTTAAACATTTGGGAAATATTTAAAAAAGAAAAAGAAATTTAAAGGGGGGCTAATAACTCCAGAAAAGGAAATAAAAAAACATTCAATGTGACTTATGTGGTTGAACTGTAAACCTAAAACAGCTCTAAGAACTCGTTTGTGTGCCAACCAAACTGTTCATTCGCCTATCTTTTCTCTTCCGTGTCAGATCAGGGTGCTGTTTACTACAGTAATTGTGACGTATTGCTATTAGAGTCAGCAGCACAACATGCGAGCTTTGTATAGCACATAGTAAAAGTGCACCTTGATCTGGCGTAGAAAACATTGGCAAACTGAGTTGTTTTTACAGTTTGTTTTGGTTCACAGAAGTGTTTTTGGGGCTTCATATAAGTAACATGAAATGTTTTGACAATGTTTTTGGTTCCTTTTCTGGACTTTGAACATCTTGTGATCATTTCTGTCTAAGGAGGATGAAGGAGCTCTCAGATTTTATCTGAAATATCTTCATTTGTGTTCTGAAGATGAACGAAGGTCTCAGGGGACTGGAATGACATGAGGGTGAGTAATTAATAACAGATTTATCATTTTTGAGTGAACTAACCCTTAAACACGTCATTGGATTAAAAATGTCCATCCATGTACCTATATGCTAAGGCGTTCTTAGAACTAAAAAGTGAATGTCTGCTGTTTTATTATTATATAATTTATGACTATTATACTAACTTGAATTACAGATAACTTACAATAAAATGTTGTTCAGTGTAAAAGTGTTTTTATACCAAACCTTTGTTTGTTAAGCACATTTAGGACAAAAATAATTTGACGACATATTAAGAGCTACCCATTACAGCACTAAACCCAATTACATTTTCTTTTTATTTACACAAAAGATGTGCTCTCTGTCACTCTGACAGCTTTATTTGCACTGTACACTATCTGACAAAAGTTTTGTCGCCTATCCAAGTTTTAAAAAGAACAAATGATAACCTGACTTCTAGTTGATCATTGCTATCAGAAGTGGCTTATATGAAAGGCAAAGGCCTCTAGATTACGCTTATTTTACCAAAATAAAGTATGATCAAGCCTTGATTTTTTAATTATTTAATTGGGACAGTAGGGTCTGACTTTGCTTAGACAAAAGTCTTGTCACTTAACAGAAGTAATGTACAGTATAGAATATAAAGTCATGCTGCAGTGGAAACAGAATGAATATTGTGTCTGACTCCATCATGAGCTTGGAGGACTGCATCCATACATCTCTGCAGTGACTCAAATAACTTCTTAATAAAGTCATCTGGAACGGCAAAGAAAGCGTTCTTGCAGGAGTTCTTCCCAAAGTTCATCAAGATTCTTTGAATTCATCTTCATGCCTCCTCCTCCATCTTACCCCAGACATTTTTGTTGCTGTTTTCAAACTACTTATTGAAAATGAGCCGAATCAACACAATTTTTTTGGGGGGGGACGACTAATTGTTTTGTTTTATGTTCAATGCACTTAAATTTGTAAAAACTACTAAGTTAACTTTAGTTATTTGTGTTGGGAAAACATGAAGGAATTGTGTGGAACCCTGCATTTTGCTGTTTGTTCAAACTACTTATTTAAAATGAGTTGAAACAGCACAATTCTTAAGTTGTTTTTGGCACAACCTATTTGTTTTCTGTTGAATCCTGTTAAATTTGTAAAAATGATTGAGTTAACTGAATCGATTTGTGTTGGGACGAGATGAAGGAATTGTGTGGAACCCAGGATTTTTTAAAGTGTATGCATATGAAGTCACATTTGTAAATTCAATGTGATACACTAATGTAGGAGATTAGATTTTTAACCAGTGGTGTAAAGTAACATTACAAATACTCAAACTACTGTAATTGAGTAGTTTTTTTCAGGAATTGTAATTTACTAAGTAGTTTTAAAAATATGTACTTTTACTTTCCCATGAGTACATTTTTACTGCCGTATCTGTACTTTTACTCCACTACTTTCCTTCACCCTGATGTCACCACTTTATTTTTTCTTGTCTATGAGGATTAGAAAAATCAGTCCTGTGATTCCCGTCCAATCAAATCGCACATAGAAGGTAAATCACATCAAAATGAACTACCTCATGACATGGGCGATTTATAATCGCAGCAAACTGTTTGGAAGCATTAAAAGTGTCCAAGAAGATGTCCAAAATCTTTGCACACATTGACCCAGAAATTGTTTAGATGCATGTCAATGATGAGAAGATGACGGATGGTTACTGTATGATGACCGAAATGGCCTTAAACACAGAGCAGGCACAAGACGTCAACATAACGTCAGATTGACATTGTACCCCAACGCTGTGGGGATGTTTCATTTTGTTTGGAAATTAAAATCGCGTTGACGTCAGAAACGTCCAACCTAAAATCAACGCCGAATGATGGTGTGTGGACGTTACCACTATGACATGTATCAGATGTTGGATTTTGGTTGCCATACCTGACAAATAAATGTCAGTATCTGACATCAATATGATGTTGGTTTAAGATGTTGGCTCGAAGTTAGATTTTGGTCACTTTTCAACACAACCTAAAATCAACCAATTATCAACGTCATTTGACGTTGTTACTGGACATCAAAATATGTTGTCCTTAAACGCTGGCTAGACATTAAATTTTGGTCACCTGACGTCACAACCTAAATCTAACCTAATATTAACATCTTATGACGCTGTGTGCCTGCTGGACAATAACTAAATGCACTACAGAATGTTACGTTTACACACATCCACAAATTACATGTAAACGCATCAGCTTTTTTACAGCGTAATACTCACTACTCTTGAGTACTTTTGAAAGGTCTACTTTTTACTCATACTTTGAGTAATATTTACAACAGATACTTTTACTCTACTTGCACTACATTTTTAGGCAAGTAATGGTACTTTTTCTTAAGTATGATTGTTTAGTACTTTTTCCACCACTGTTTTTAACCCATCTATTAAAGGAAAATCTAATTTTCCACTGTGCATCAAAACAAACTGCCATACAGAACGATATGGATGTTGTTTTCTACATCAGTCTTTGTTTCGAGCGGAGGAAAAGGAGGAAACAGACACATCCTGTAACTGCACTTCCTGCTGCTGTATGCAGCTCGGTGTAAGAAATTAAACTTCTACAGTTGTATTCCTCTATAAATTTCATTTGTTTATCAGTGACGTTCCTTTTGCTGCAGAACTATCTGTCAACAGTTGTTGGGGTTTCACAAATGACATTTCGCAATTAAAACAGTCTTGCTTTATGCTAAAATTTGTACATGACCACTGAAAATATTTTATTTTTAAAAGAAATATGAAGTTATACTCAATCTGTATGGTTGAAATATCAAATCCAGTACATTCTGGATTGTAAAAATGCTGGGATCCACACAATGTTGTCCCAACACAAACCAATTATAAGTTAAATGAACTGTTTTTACAAATTTAAGTGGATTGAGGAGAAAACTATTAAGATATCACAAACAAAACCTCAAGAATCGTGTTGATTCGGTTCGTAAATAAAAGTGGTTTGAACCAGCAGGAAAGGTAACACTTTATTTTGATGATCCATTTGAGTATTAGTAGACTGTCTGCTTAATTTCTGCTCCTTCAACAGACATTTAACTGACTATATGCAAGTACATGTCAACTTACACTATCCCTAACCCCATCCTAACAGCCTACTTATGATCTAATGAGAATTAGTTGGTAGATTCAACGTAACGTAAATTCAACAAACGGACCATCAAAATAAAGTGTGACCGCAGGAAATGTCATTTTTGAGTGTACTTCATGATTTACAGAGCTACAATAACAGTTTTTCTGCATTTAGGATCAGCGTGTACGCAGCATCATTGTCACTCACCTCAGTCATTTGTCTGCTTTTGTTTCAGGTGCAGTCCTTAGATAATGTCCTCCTCAGCATCAGATGAATAAAAACGCTTTAAACTGTGTTCAGTGTTATCCAGTGACGGACAGCAGAGAGTTTGTGTGTCTCCGCCTCTGTGAGCTTCAGCACATCCACATTCAACCTGCTCTTTGCTAAACTCGTCGTCTCCACCCACTGAGTTTTACATCTTCTCCTGTTTGGTTTGTTTTTAGATTATTTGATGCATTTATTTGGTAACACTTTACAATAACAGTGCATGAATGATGATGCATGTATACTAATATCATGAACTAATGATGAGTTACTAAATTGAACTAAATTTAACCACAACATGAGTTCATGTGTAAATAATGGCTACCTTAATTATTAACATGAACTAATGACCTGTTAATGTACAGTTGAAGTCAGAATTGTTAGCCCTCCTGTATATTTTTCCACAATTTCTGTGAAGACTTTTTCAACACATTTCTAATAGATTTAATAAGTATTTTCTAATAACTGATTTATTTTATCTTTGCCATGATGACCGTACATAATATTTTACTAGATATTTTTCAAGATACTAGTATTCAGCTTAAAGTGACATTTAAAGGCTTAACTAGGTTAATTAGGCAAGTTAGGGTAATTAGGCAAATCATTGTATAATGATGGTTTGTTCTGTAGACAATTGAAAAATATATATTGCCTAAGGGGGGTAATAATATTAACCTTAAAATGGCTTTTAAAAAATTAAAAACTGCTTTTATTCTAGCCGAAATAAAACAAATACGACCTTCTCCAGAATAAAAAATATTATCAGACATACTGTGCAAATTTCTTTGCTCTGTTAAACATAATTTGGGAAATATTTAAAAAAGAAAAAAAATTCAAAGGGAGGGCTAATAATTTTGACATCAACTATATTATCACTATTACTTTAAATATCATCATTTAATGAAGATCACATTTGGCAAACAATAACTTAAGTCTGAAATTAACTGCAGCTTGTGGTAAAAATGCTACTTATGTGAATATGAATGTATTATTTGACACTCATTCTAGCCAAAATAAAACAAATAAGACTTTCTCCAGAAGAAAACAATATTATAGGAAATACTGTGGGAAAAAAATCCTTGCTCTGTTTAACATCATTTGGGAAATATTTAAAAAGAAAAAAAAAATCTGTATGTCATGACTTTACTTAGAGGGGCACATTATCTTTACCTCATTTTAAACACTCATGAACTGTGTTTAAACGGGACAGTTATGCACACTAATCCAGTGCATTTACATTGTTTACAAGTGTTCGGTCTACACTAAAATTAATAGTTTAAACACAGGAGTTCATGAGAAAGAGGTAATGATAATGTGCCCCTTCAAGTAAAGTCATGGCATAAAGATACATTAACAGCTCACAAGTTAACTAAACTAAAGTGTCAAATAATACATTGATTAACAAACATGTACTAACAAGCAGGACTTGACATTAACACCGGCTAACCCGCTAAATGCGGGTAGATTTCAGCTGTGGCGTGTTAGACAGCCACTCTCACTAGCCACTTTGGCTGGTTTTAAATAATTTTTAAATTGCCAGTGCTGGCTCGTCAGTCATCACTAAAGATTAGAATTTTAGTTTATGACCACTTGTCAATATGCATGCAAATGTGATCTTAGAATCGAGAAGCAGCATGACTGATAAGTGTTTGCGCGGGCAAAAGAAAGCATGTGAATGCCGAATGCTGGTGATGCGTGCAAGTGCTTAAAAGCTTAAAAAACTGCATCGCATTTCTTTGTGTGAAGAAACCGTGCCTGGAAATACAACTGGTGTGATTGTTTCTCTTTGAACTAGACTGGAAAGAATGCAGTGCTCGTGCACTCACAGTACTTTCAAGAGCTTGAGATTTTTTGTAAGCAGCAGCGGTTGCTGCTTTCGCTTTAACCATTCTTTGAACTGATTATTAATGAGCCTAACATTATCTGTGTGCGCGTGATCATCCTCTCATTATCGCACATGGAATGTTTTAGTTCTAGTTTGCACGTTTTGACGCATTATTTAAAATTTGTGGCAAGGAAATATTTAGTTTGGTGTGGCCAGAGAAAAGATTGGTAAATCTTGGTGTTGAGCTTTAAAAGGTCTTGTGAAATGAAACTAAATGCAATGCAACACTATGAATTCACAACCCATTTGCTCATGCTCATTTAGCAAGGTCACAACACGCAAAAAAACTTAAATGACTGAGGAGGCATGTGGACATAGCACCAAATTTAAAACAAGTCATTTTAGCATGCCGAAGTCAAATTTATGCATATAAAATAATTTTTCCTAACAACAAATTTTTGCCCAGTGAAAATGGCGAGTGGCTAGTAACATTGGAAAACTACTAGCCGCGGTGGCTGGTGATCAAAAAAGTTAATGTCAAGCCCTGCTAACAAGTAATTAACGTAGCCATTATTCACACATGAACTCATGTTGTAGTTAAATTTAGTTCTTGATTAGTGCATACCTTAACTCATCATTACTTTATAATGAAATAACGTTTAGTTTACATATTAGTACATCATTATCCATGCAGTGTTACTGTAAATAAAGCACTTCTTCCTTTCATTTTTGTAGCAGTTCTACAGTGGGTAACACGACAAATCTTTTTATGAAACTCAAACATTATATGCTGCATTCAATCCCTTCTTTGGAGAAGCTGTTATGTACGTTTAAGTCAATTATTACTCAGGATAAACTGACACAGTTCAGGTATTATAATTCAGTTTCTGAGCCTAAAGCTTTTAAAGACTAAGACTAATATAATTCAATGTGCTGTATATTTCTTATACTGAATTAACTTTTCATATTAAAAATAAGTCCAGCAGGCACAGGACATCAACATGACGTCAGACTGATCTTGTACCTTAACGACGTGGGGACGTTGCATTTTCTTTGAAAAGAAAAATCTGGTTGATGTCAAATCCCAACATCAGGCCGACGTTCAATGTCCTATCTAAAATCAACCAAATATCAACATCCAATGATGTTACAAGTTGACGTTGTGTGAACATTACCACTATGACATCTATCAGATATGAGATTTTGGTTGCCATACCTGACAAATAAATGTCAGTATTTGACATCAATGTGACGTTGGTTTAAGATGTTGGCTCAACCCAAAATCAAGCAAATATCAACATCATTTGACGTCGTTATTGGACGTCAAAATAACGTTGTCCTTAGACGCTGGCTAGACATTGAATTTTGGTCATATTTGGTTGCTGGGAAAATAAGATATTGAGGGTATGTCCACACCAAGTGTTTTGAAAAGTATGCAATGCAGACAAGCGTAAATACCAATCCATGAAAATAACAAAAAATACTGTAATATGCATGTCAGACCAAAACGCATCAGAATCCTAATAGTTATGGAACAACTATACTGATGTAAATAACAGCATGAATGAATTGTTCTAGTGTGTGCAGTGCTTTGTCCTCTCAGATGAGTCTTTTTCCAGTGAAGTTCCACCAAAAAGTCCTATTATGTTGGAAATCAACAAATATTTGTTAAAACTTTACAATGAAGTTGTATTAGTTGATGTATAGGGTTAGGATTATACTAACATGAACAAACAATGAACAATACTTTTATTACAGTGTTTATGATTCAAGCATAAATAGTAAATGTTAAAGTATTATTAATGCATGCTGTATAAGTATGTTCGTTATTCGTTTGTGTCATTAACATATTAAATACATTAATTAATTAAACCTATAGAGCGTGACCATATTGTATCAGGAAAAAAATACATATTTTATGAAGAAGCGTTAAAAATATTGGGTCAGTAATAAATATAATAGATGACAGGGGTGATACTAAAGATACACATCTAGAATTTGTCACAGTGGTTTATGTTTCTTATAATTTTTACCACGAATTGTTGACGAATCGTTTCACCCATCACCCCATTGGCTGGTTGACGATTTGTTTCAGTGTGACGTGGTGAAACAATTTATCATCAAAGGTGTATTTAAAAAACAACTAATCATCAATCCGTGCTTAAAGACATCCAATTTTAAAACAAACTCTTATTATAGCCATCTAAAATGTAGAACAGAGTTTTATTTAGTTATATTTTACACCGTGTTGTTGACGAACCGTGCTGAAAAAAACAGCATATGCTGATAAGGTATGTTTTGATGCTGGTCTTGCTGGTTTCAATGCTGGTTTTGCTGGTCTCGATGCAGGTCTTACTGGTTTTATTGCTGGTCTTGCTGGTCTCAATGCTGGTCAGGACCAGCACTCAGGCCAGCAAGACCAGCATTGAGGCCCGCACTGAAACCAACAAGACCAGCATCGAGACCAGCAAAACCAGCAAGACCCGCACTAAAACCAGCAAGACCAGCATACCAGCATCAAAACATACCTTACCAGCATATGCTGGTTTTTTTCAGCAAGGAATTGTTTCACGCATCACCCCATTGGCTGGCGACGATTTGTTGCAGTGATGCAGTGAAAGAATTCATCTTTAAAGGTGTATTAAATAAACTAATTATCAACAATCCAACATCCATGTTCAAAACGCACACTTAATAGCCATCTAAAATGTAGGACAGAGCTTTATTTTTATTTGATCAGGTATTGTAGACGAATTGTTTCACGCATCACCCCATTGGCTGGTCGACGATTTGTTTCAGTGTGGCGTTGTGAAACAATTCATCATCAAAAGTGTATTAAATAAACTAATTATCAACCATCCAACATCCATGTTCAAAACGAACACAAATTATAGGCATCTAAAATGTATGACGGAGTTTTATTTGTATTTTTACCACGGATTGTTGACGAATTGTTTCACGCATCATCCCATTGGCTGGTCGACGATTTGTTTCAGTGTGATGTGGTGAAACAATTCATCATCAAAGGTGTATTACATAAAATATTCATCAACATCCTACTTAAACATCCATGTTCAAAACGAACATAGTCATCTAAAATTCAGGATAGAGCTTTATTTGTATTTTATCAGGTATTGTAGACGAATTGTTTCACGCATCGCCTCATTGGCTGGCGACGATTTGTTTCAGTGTGACGTGGTGAAACAATTCATCATCAAATGTGTATTAAAAAACAATTAATCGTCAATCTGTGGTTAAAGACATCCATTTTTTAAACGAACACTTAATATAGCCATCTAAAATGTAGAACAGTTTTATACAGTTATATTTTACCACGGATTGTTGACGAATTGTTTTACGCATCGCCTCATTGGCTGGCGACGATTTGTTTCAGTGTGACGTGGTGAAACAATTCATCATCAAATGTGCACTAAAATTCGTCAACAATTCGTGCTAGAGAGAGACACATCAATGTTCAAGACGCAGTTTTAATAGCCATGCAAATTATTGCAGTCATTAAACACGTAATGCGATCTGAAGGGTGATTACGAATGGCGTTATTCAATGTTAGTGAAAGTGAATGGATATTTTTGTGGGAAAGAAAATATGATTACGCCACCACATGGCGACAAGCCTGTAAAATACATAATTTATTTGATCAAAAATATTATAAAGCAGTATTGTGATATGCGATTAACGCATTATTTTTGCACATATATGTTTTAAATTGTCAATTATATATTAATGTATGTTGAAAAAGCATTTAAGTCACTGTTATGACAGAGTTGGGAAAACGTAATCAGGCCACTAGATGGAGACAAGAGACTGTTTGTGTTTTACTAATAACATATTTAACACAAATACACGTCAAAACTGCTATTGTTTGACCAAAAATACAGTAAAAACATTATTGTAATATGCATATTGTAAAATGTTATTACAAATTAACTAATTAATTTATTTAAAAAAAAAATTGAAATCTATTTTTCATTTTAAAAAGTAATTAATTCACTGTGACAGTGTTTTTTCTAAGTTTTAATAATGCATACAACACAGAAAAATGTACACAGCAAGGATAGATGTATTTACTTAAAAACATTAATATTGTAAAATGCTACAATTAACTAATACATTTTTTATCACATACAAATTAAAAGCAATTATTTATTAACTTTTATATAAAAAACTCAATTTACTGTGATGGTCTTTTAATGTTTTAAATAATAATAACATATACACAACACACAGAAAGGTATACAGCAAGGATGGGTTTATTTAATCAAAAAAACACAGTAAAAAGCAGTAATATTGGGAATATTATTACAAATGAACTGCCATGTTTTCATATATTTTATGACCCAAATCTGATTTTTCAGTATCATGATTCACATTCAGGATATAATTCAAAAATGCTTATATGTTGCTGAAAAAAAACATAATAAATGCTGAAATCATTTATGCTAGCTATTTTTGTAGAAACATGTATTTCTCCTAGAAGTTTTTGATGAATAGAGAATTCACTGGATACATTGAAGGGACAGTTCACCTATTCGGGCATCTTCATTGAAAAAAAAAAAAATTTGAAAAAAGGTTTGAAACCGGTAACCATTGGCTTCCATAGTATTTTCTTCCCCTCTACGAATGTACTGGTTTTGAACATTTTTCAAAATATCTTCTTTTGTGTTCAAATGAAAATAACACAATATTTGAACCAGTTAAATACAGTTGACCCAAAAATGAATTTTCTGTCATCTTTATATGGAAAAAAAAAGAAAAAAGGTTTGAAACTGGTAACCTTTGACTTCCATAGTATTTTCTTCCCTACTACGAATGTACTGGTTTTGTACATTTTTTCAAAATATCTTCTTTTGTGTTCAAATGAGAATAAACTAACACAGTATTTAAACCACTTAAAGGGACAGTTGACCCAAAAAATGAAATTTCAATCATATTTATTTGAAAAAAAAAAAAAAAGTAAATAGTTTTGAAACCAGTAACCATTGACTTCCATAGTGTTTTCGTCCCTACTACAAATGTACTGATTTTAAACATTTCACAAAATATCTTCTTTTGTGTTTAAATGATAACAACACAGTATCTGAACTACTTAAAGGGACACTTCACCCTAAAATGAATACTCTGTGATCATTCACACACCCTCCACTTGTTTTGAATGCGTTTGAGTTTCCTTTTTCTATTGAACACAAACTAACGTCACTGGACAAACTAGTATCCACTGACTTCCATAGTCATAACATGGTAAAAACAACATTTCACAATATTACCGTTTTATTTTTCAATTAAATAAATGCATCCTTGCTGTGTAGCTTTCTGTGTGGAATTTTATTCCACCATAGATGTCAATAGGCACCCATTTCCAGCATTCTTCAAAACATCTCCTTTTGTGTTCAACAACAAAAAAGGAACTCAAGCTGGTTAACAGTGGAGTAAATGATGAGTTAACTTTCATTTTTTGGTAGAAATACCTCTCTTTTAAGCTATGCAGATAAAAGATTGTAAAAGAAAGTTATCAGAATCATATGCTTGAGACATATACATCCATACGACTCATTTCGTTGCAACTAAACCCCACTTTAAACATCAAAAATACCCTACGCTACGCCTGAGAATGTTACTCAGCACATGAAGCTGAAGCACTAGCCTTCACATTAGCTTGAACGTTTCTTCGTCTGTGAGTTCAAATGGCTGCTTTGTGCTCAGCTTTTCAGGTTTTTCGAGATCTTCTTAGCCTCTGAGAGTCTGTGAATGTTTTCGGTGGGCCGTTTGCTGGTGTCGGCGTGTGTCTTCCTGTGGTCTGCGGCGGGGGAAGGTCTGCGCATGCCTGTGGGGGAAGGAAAAGAACACGAGGACAAAAGATCGGTTACGTCACAGAAGAACTCCTCCAATCACACTAGCCTAAAACCAGCGTCCTCTGCATATGCTTTACAGCTCAAAAATACTACGGTAAACCTCCACAAAACTGCTGGTTTCAAATTTTGAAGTTTGTAAGTGTATGCAGGTTTGCTGTGGAGAGGTTTACTGTCACTTTTGATGTAAATGAGTTGAATAAGTAGGTTTATCCACTTACCACATGCCAGAAACATACCCAGAAGTCCACGGGATATATAGCAGTCCTCCAGGCTCTTAGTTCGTGCTTGCTTCGGCAGCACATATACTAAAATTGGAACGATACAGAGAAGATTAGCATGGCCCCTGCGCAAGGATGACACGCAAATTCGTGAAGCGTTCCTCATTTTTATTGATTATAGATTCATAATTATTGATTTACAGTAATTTTATTCATAATTCCCACTGTATGCTGTGAAAAAACCCGGGTTTGAGCGTGCAGTGCGCGGCGCATGCGCTAGATGGCGGCCGCGCCTCAGAGCGCCTCACTGTACACACAGCTCACATCACACTCGGGCTAAAACAAATGAAAATAACTGCGAATATAGATATTTTAAGGTTAAATCATATCAAAAGTGGTTGCATTTATAATCCTGATGATTCTAACAGTTATAAAAGTCATCATCGTTAATGATAAATGCGAATCTGCGGTCAATTCGACTCAAAACAGCTTATATATCGACAAGAATTGAGCTTAGAATGATTATATTGAACAAATACTGACGTTTCGATTAAATTTGATGTACTTACCATGTAGCTGAACTGACAAAAAGCGTCGTTTTCCCCCCTTCCTCGCCATTTTCTTTACCTGAAAACGCAAATCCAAAATCAAGCACAGCTTTAAAAACTTTTTACATTGCATCTACCATCATGACCATGGTAAGCTTATAAAACCGTCGTGATCATTTATTATCTAAACGAATCATAATCAATTCGACACTGCAGACAACGACACGAGTTCAGCCTAGAATAAATATAAGTGATTATAGTCTTTTTAAACCATACTATAGTAAAGACCTTGAATTAAATCTGTGGCAATTCCATAAATGCTAAGATAACACAACATCTAGCCTAATAAACATGTTTTAGGCAACAACTGTAGCCTAAAAAACAAACAAAGCAGCCCCCCCAAAAAAATATAGGTCATGTTTTCAACAAGGATTTAAATACCACAGTTTACTGTAGTAAAAACTAAAGTATACTGCTGTACTTATCACAGTTTATCAGTCAGGTTAATACAGTATGCTGTAGCAACGATTAAAAATGGAAGTATAAACAGTATGGTTCAAAACACTGTAATATTATAAATGACTATAGTATATTTTTCATGAGGGCACTGACGTGACGTTATTAAAATAAGTTATCAGAATGGTGTAGGTGCGAAGCTGAACTGACAATGTAGCATCGTCTTTGGTTTGCCTAACGTTACTTGAAAATGCAAGTGGAAATAATCAAGTAGGCCTAACAATACAACATTGTGCTAAAATGTAATCATTCACATTGCATTTACCATCATGATGATGATTCTAGTAGTTAATGTCATCGTCGTTTATAATGATATCAACTTTGAATCTGCGAAAAATTCGACTCCAACCAGCATCAACGTTTGTGTACAGCGAACGTTACACAAATAACCTAAAATACACAGAATTTACTTCACTTACCATAATGTGTTATTTGTGCACAACATTACATCGTATTTCCATGTGTTTTTTAGTAGGCTAAACGTTACCTGAAAATAAACGAAGAACTATCGAAGGTTTACGTTTAGTAGGCCCATGTTACATTTCACCCCTCACAAACTAAACTTGCGTTAATGTTGTCACAGGATTTTACTTCATGACCATCTCTAGCTGTTTTCCCAACGCAGTCACTGAATGTCATTTCACTTTTACAAGTGAGCACACTCACCTGTGGCTTATTCCGCGAAAAAAAAAAACTCCATTGCTGCGGAGATCAGCTTCAGCACTGTAGGAGGCGGTGGGAGATATATCCAGCTGCAGACCCACACACGTTTCAGGCACACACAGGTGGTGGTCCTATAATTAACATTAAGGCGATAGGTCAGCCAAAAATGAAGATTTACCCACGTTTTACTCTTCCTCGAGTGCAGAGATGCCCAATCTAGGGCCCACGGGCCAAAGTTGACCCACGGTAATCTTTGATTTGGCTCGCCAACCAATCAGAGAAGAGATGGACAAACGATGGGGAGGGTTGGGGCGAATCCCTCAAACAAACTGTCATTTCTAATTTAGTTTGTTTGTTTGTTTGTTTGTTTGTTTGTTTGTTTGTTTGTTTGTTTGTTTGTTTGTTTGTTTAATGTCTGAGCTACAAAAAAAAACTGAAATTAAATGTTAAATTAAATGTGAATTAATCAGATATTTTAAAGAGTAATGAAACCCTAAAACACATTTCTTTAGATGTTGACAGATACAGTGTTCAGCATATATAAGTAGCCCTATCACAAATCTATCTTTTAAATTCATATTTGTAATAGGAAGCTATACAATATTATATTTGTGCATATACATTAGAATCATTAGTTTAGTCAGTACTGAAGCCAAATCTGGAACTTATCTAACAAAATAACTTACAACAACGGTCCAAAACTAGTGCACCCAAATGTATATGTTATAGAAAAATATTAAATACAAAAAAAAAGGAGAAATCAAGAGCAGCAAAAAAATAGAAAATTTTGGTTGAAAGTTTGTTATATATTTGTTATATATTTATTGTCAATATTTAGCTTGAATTTAATTGTATATCTTTCAATTTATAAATATGTTTGGTGACTAAAATATTATTTCAATAAATCTGTTTTGCTTAAATGCACCAAAATACACTGCCTATATTCACTGAGAAATGAATACAACATTATTCTAAATGGGGTGTACTCAATTATGCTGAGCACAGACCCTTCTCATTATGTGTGGCACATTGTTAAAAACCCTTTTAGGACACATATTTCACTATCACATGAAAATTTATCCTTTTTGTGTGTGTGTGTATATATATATAATACCTCTATTGTATTATAAATTAGATTGTTTGTGGTTTTATTGTAAGAAGTGCATTATAAAATGTAATATACAGTTGAAGTCAGAATTATTATTATTATTATTATTAATATAAATATAATTATTATTGTTATTATTTGTTTTGTTTTTGTATAATTTGGGTGCATGCAGTTTTTGTATGAAAGTACATTCATTCATTCATTCATTTTCTTTTCGGCCCTTTATTAATCCGGGGTCGCCACAGCGGAATGAACCGCCAATTTATCCAGCACATGGTTTTTACACAGTGGATGCCCTTCCAGCTGCAACCCATCACTGGGAAACATCCATACACTCTCATTTACACTCATACACTACGCACAATTTTAGCTTACCCAATTCACCTATGTCTTTGGAGGAAACCCACGCGAACGCTGGGAGAACATGCAAACTCCACACAGAAACGCTAACTGACCCAGCCGAGGCTCGAACCAGCGACTTTCAACCTACGCCACTGCGTTGCCATGAAAGTACATGAGTAGCAAAATAATGAGCAACAATTTAACTTTGAAATGTAACATGCAGGTGCGGCGTGGTGGCGGAGTGGCAGGGGCGTAGCAACGGGGGGGGGGCATTTCTGTGTGGAATTTGCATGTTGTTCGCGTGAGTTTCCTCTGGGTTCTCCGGTTTCCACCACAAGTCCAATAACATGTTATAGGGGAATTGGGTAAACTAAATTGTATGTATGGGAGTGTATGAGTGTTTCCCAGTGTTTGGTTGCAGGTGGAAGGGCATCCGCTCTGTTAAAATAGTTGGGTTAAAAATACCCTAACATATAACCCAACTATAGGTTATTATAGCACCTTCCCAACTATGGGTTATTTTAACCCAATGCATTGGGTTATTTGAATTAAATGTAAAAAAAATTCCATTTTGGTATTACTATTGCTACTATTACTAGTACTGCTATTAGTCTTATAATTATGGCTGTGTAAATAAATAACATACAGCTTTCAAAAATATTGAAAATGCTTTATTGCTATTACAATTTAGTTCTTTATATCAAAAATCACAAACAATGAAGAAACAGAACAAAGTACAGACAGTTATAAACTGTGCACGCAGAAAATCATGTGTTAAATTGAGCAGAATATGGAGCTCTGTGTGCTGTAGAGACTGTTCAGCAGCTGCAGCAGGCTTCACTCAGTGTCCCCATGTACAATACACTTTAACCACATCCAAATGCTTCTAAAAGATGGTCGTGGATGGTGAAACGGAAATAAAAACACGACACGAAGAAGGTAAGTCATTTTATAAAAAAAAAAAAAACAATATTATTGTGTTAGAGCTTAAATAAACTTTATAACGCAAAAAGAACATTGCACATGAATATTAACACAGCTGTTTTGTGTCAGTGATATCAGTTGACTGTTGAAATTCAAATTTTTAACCTAACTGGTAGAGTTATTAAATAAATAACCAAATAAAGGTTAAAAATAACCCAATAAAGCACCAAATATTTAACTGGACTGGTTAAGTTATTAATAAATAACCAAATAAAGGTCAAAAATAGCCTAACAAAGCACCAAATATTAAACTCAACTGGTTGAGTTATTAATAAATAACATAATAAAGGTTAAAAAATAACCCAAAGCACCAAATATGTTTAACTGAACCATTGGATTAAATAAATAACTCAACGTTTTTTAGAGTGCTGCGTAAAACATATGCTGGAAAAGTTGCGGGTTCATTCAATATGTGGATCTTTTTGGATTCTCAGAAGCTATAGAAATTAAAAATGTAAAACAGGAAATACGCTGGGACCATTGTTTTTGTTTACATCCCCCGAAATGGTCTATAAGTATTCAGTGGTGGAAAGAGTACTGAAAAATCATACTCAAGTAAAAGTACAATTACTTGCCTAAAAATGTAGTGCAAGTAGAGTAAAAGTATCTGTTGTAAATATTACTCAAAGTATGAGTAAAAAGTAGTCCTTTTAAAAGTACTCAAGAGTAGTGAGTATTATGCTGTCAAAGCTGATGTGTTTGCATGTAATTTGTACATGTGTGTGTAAACGTAACATTTTGTAGTGTATTTAGCTATTGCCCAGAAGGCATACAACATCATGAGATGTTAATATTAGGTTAGATTTAGGTTGTAATGTTTAGGTTGGTAAGTGACCAAAATCAATTGTCAAGCCAGCAGCTAAGGACAACGTTATTTTGATGTTTAATAATGACGTCAAATGACGTTGATATTTGGTTGATTTTAGGTTGTTAGAAAGTGACCAAAATCCAACATCAAGTCAATATCTTAAACCAACGTCATATATTGACGTCAAATACTGACATTTATTTGTCAGGTACGGCAACCAAAATCCAATGTCTGATAGATGTCATAGGGGTAACGTACACACAATGTCAAGCTGTAACATCATTAGATGTTGATATTTGATTGGTTTTAGGTTAGACATTGGATATTGATGTTGGCCTGACGTTGAGTTCTGACATCAACCCGATTTTCATTTCCAAACAAAATGCAAAGTCCCCATGACGTTATGATTCAACATCAATCATGTTGACGTCCTGTGCCTGCTGGGTGTTTAAGGCCATGCTGGTCACCATACAGTAAACATCCGTCATCTTCTCATCAGGGACATGCATCTAAACAGTCTCTGGGTCAATGCGTGTAAAGATTTTGAACATTTTCATGGACACTTTTAATACTTCCAAACAGTTTGCAGCAATTATAAAGTGCACACGTCTTGAGGTAGTTCATTGTGATGCGATTTACCTTCTACGGTATGTGCGATTTGATTGGACAGGAATCTCAGGACTGATTTTTCTAATCCCCATGGACAAGAAAAATACAGTAGTGACTGCAGTTGAAAGAAAGTTGTGGAGTAAAAGTACAGATACTGCACTAAAAATGTACTCAAGGGAAAGTAAAAGTACACATTTTTAAAACTACTCAGTAAATTACAATTCCTGAGAAAAACTACTCAATTACAGTAATTTGAGTATTTGTAATTAGTTATATACACCACTGTAAATATTACAAGCGTAAGCTACAGGTGAGCAGGTTACATTGTAACCCTGTGTCCTAACAACACGCTACATGATGAGATTTGCAGTGATAAGCAATTTGGCTGTTTGCACCAGACGAAACACGACAGAAATTTAAATACAGCCATTCACATTCCATTACACATGTCAAATCTCTAATCTCCAGTCCACAAGAGGCGCTGATGACCGAAACACTCTTCGATAGTCAGCTCTGTATACCACACGATCGAACAAGGAAGTGTTGGGGAATCATATTGTGAAAACAGTATTTGCTCATTTTACTACTGAATTCGTTTTCATTTGTTTAATGTTCGGTAAGTTATTGTTATATGCCGTTTCACAGTTTTGATTTGTGCTTCCTGTAAAGGTCTATTATCGTTACGTTAAATACATGTCTTGAAAAAGCACGACTGTCGATTCACTGCTGTTGTTGATGTTTTATACAGACATATTTCGTAAAATGCCACTTCAGCTTTGGATTTTAACACAGTCCTTTTATGGCCATTTTATAATGCTAATTCAATATGTGTTTTTATTGAAACCGTCGGAATTTTTGCTGTCATGTTCTTCTGTAGAAAGGGATCAGTACAATTGAAGTAAAGTTGCTTTTATATTCACACAGTCAGACTTTCTCCATAACCATATAGTTTCAGAAAAGTATTCTTTGCCAATTCCATATAGTGAAATCATATCAGTAGCAAATGACTATCAAAGCTCATCATTCACAGTCAAATAAATAGTGCTAATGTTGCTTTCAAGTCATACATGTGATTGTATGTCTCAAGTTGTCGAATGTGCGAATATAAAACCAACTTCAATAGTGTTCTGTAAAGATGTTTATTTGTCTGTTTGTTATTTATATGCATGTTACTGTTGTTTTTCCTGATTTGTTGTACTGCTGTTATTGTTAAGACAGCCCTAACAGGAAAGATAAAGGAGTGCAAAGTCCCATCTTCGGATTTAAAGCCACTTATAAAAGGCTACAGTTGAAGTCAGAATTATTAGCCCCCCTTTGATATATATATATATATATATATATATATATATATATATATATATATATATATATATATATATATATATATATATATATATATTTATATTTATATTTCCCAAATGATGTATAAAAGTATTTGTTTCGGCTAGAATAAAAGCAGTATTATTATTTTTTTAAACCATTTTAAGGTCAATATTATTAGTTCCTTTAAGCTATATATTTTTTCTTATAGTCTACAGAACAAACCATCATTATACAATAACTTGCCTAATTACCCTAACCTGCCTAGTTACCCTAATTAACCTAGTTAAGCCTTTAAATGTCACTTTAAGCTGTATAGAAGTGTCTTGAAAAATATCTAGTCAAATATTATTTATTGTTAACATGACAAAGATAAAATAAATCAGTGATTAGAAATGAGTTATTAAAACTATTATGTTTAGAAATGTGTTGATGAAATCTTCTGTTCGTTAAACAGAAATTTGGGAAAATATAAACAGGGGGGCTAATAATTCTGACTTCAGCTGTATATTTTTTAAAAATGGCAAGCAGAATGAGTGCTCAAAAAAAAATTAACGTTTTGAAATCCAGCCTGAAATAGAAACAAAATCCAAATTTTTTTTTGACTCAAGACACAATGAGATGTGTCTTGAGCGTGTCTTGACAAAGGATGTCATATTGGACACACAAAAATCACACATGAACATTTACTCAAATACTCAAAGGAAAAGGACCGCCAAAATGTCAATACTGCAACAAAAGCCAAACTGTTAAACATATTCTTGTGGAGTGCCCTATTTTTAATGTCATCAGACAACAATTTTTATCTGAATTATTTTTAAATACGACCGCCTCACAGCAAGAAGGTTCGGCTGGGTTAGTTGGCGTTTCTGTGTGGAGTTTGCATGTTCTCCTCGTGTTCGTGTGGGTTTCCTCCGGGTGCTCCGGTTTCCCCCACAAGCCCAAAGACATGCGGTATAGGTGAATTGGGTAGGCTAAATTATCCGTAGTGTATGTGTGTGATTGAGTGTGTATGGATGTTTCCCAGTGCTGGGTTGCAGCTGGTAGGGCATCCGCTGCGTAAAACATATGCTGGATAAGTTGGCGGTTCATTCCACTGTGGCGACCCCAGATTAATAAAGGGACTAAGGCGAAAAGAAAATAAATGAATGAATATTTTAAAATGTGAATCCTTCTAAAATTGTACAGTAAACCTTAAAGAGCAGTTTTAGATATTTAGCTTAAATATTATCATTATTATTATTTATCTATTTTTATCTTGTGTATTATTTTTTGCTGTTGATGGCTTTAAATTGTTAAAATATTTTTTTAATTATAGAAAAGTTTAATTTATAAAATGTGGTAAACTTGATCTTTTTTTTACCATGACATAGCCAGAGTAGCTGATATGGCAATAAACTCAAAATTCTCTCTCTTATTGTTGATGTGATGTTGTCAGGTTGCCATGGAGACCACTGAGCCAGGTCAGGCAGATGGAGAGGAGCGGATGATGGACCTGAGACCCAGGACCCGCTCCAATCCAGAGGGTGCGGAGGACCGGCGTAGCAGCACCGGCAGCCTCAACAGCAGCCTGCCATCTGCGCCACAGCCGGCCGTGGGCAGCCGTGTGGAGGGAGAAGGAGAGGCGGCCAGCTCTGACAGCCCACCGGCCTCTGCCATCGCAGCCACTGCATCTGCTCCTGTTGCTGCGGTGGGAAACACCACCACCACCAACACCGCCAGCCTGACTGCCATGAGTCCAGCAGTGAAGGAAAGACCCAAACCCTCTCAGCCGACCATGCCCAGCCAGATCCCTCCATCGGCAGAGCTGCATCTGCGGGCACCACGAGTCAACTGCCCTGAAAAAGTGGTATGTTCTACAATAAACACCCCAGTTTTTATGACAATATATCCAGTTGAAGTTGAATTATGAGCCCACCACTATATTTTTTACCCTATTTCTGTTTAACGGAAATAAGACTTATTCAACACATTTCTAATCATAATAGTTTTAATAACTCATCTCTAATGACTGATTTATTTTATCTTTGCCATGATGAGTAAATAATATTTTACTAGATATTTTTCAAAATACTAGTATTCAGCTTAAAGTGACATTTAAAGGCTTAACTAGGTTAATTAGATAAACTAGGTGAGTAAAGCCGCGGTCACACTAAAGTTTGAGCTTGCGAAATTCTGTCGTACGGCGCTGCGAAAAGGGGCGGGATTAAACAAGATGATTAGACATTAAAAAAGCGAGCGATTGCTCTATGTTTTAAATTTCAGTTCAGAGAGGTCATGTTTTGATCCTGGATTGATCTCACGCAGTCAAGTGATGCGATTTCGCAGGTCAGAGTTCACCAAGTTTGAACTTTGCACCGCAGCAACCTGCGAAATCTGACGCATGACCCTGCGATTCCGGTCTGACGCATTCCACGCAATGGAAGTCTATGGGGAGGAAAGTCCAGTGTGACCGCGGCTTTAGGGCCAGTGTTAGGTAAGTTACTTCAAAAAAGTAATTGATTACTAATTACACCATCGAATTAATATTGTGTTTAAATTACATTTTTAGTTACTGTGTCTTAAAAGTAACTAAGTTACTCAATAAGTAATTCAATTAATTTACTCAACACAACTTAAAATTCAAAGTACAACATGCACTCACTGGCCACGTTATTAGGTACACCTGTCCAACTGCTCGTTTACACAAATTTCTAATCAGCCAATCACATGGCAGCAACTCTATACATTTAGGCATGTAGACATGGGCTGTTTCTCAATTCTAAGAACGCAGAGAACAGACTTGCGTTCTTGTGGAGACCGGTCTTGCCAGGTGTCCTCGGAAGAACGAACTCGGGAGACCGCGAGAACAGAGAACGCGTCCTGTTAGAAATGGGATGCTGCGTTCTTCCTGTTGGTCACGTGACCTTCACGCAATTTAAATGGAAAATTATTTAAACATTACAGCATTCATATGACAATTTATTGTTTTTCCCCTTTTAAAAATATATAGTCTGCATAAAAACATTATAAATATACGTTGCACAATATAAATAAAACTGATTTTAATACGAATTTCGGCAAACAAACACCCTTAATGTGTTTACTCCGTTATTAAGATGTCCATGGTAATGTTTATATTCACCGTTTCATTTAGGGAAACTCCTGAGGTAAATAAGTTATATCTCTGAACTTTAATAATAAATCTAAATAAAATGCTGCGCTTCCCACCTCCAGTCGCAATGACTTCTGGAACTTCTAGAGCAAGATTGGTGCTCAAGTCTGCATCGGTGCGTCCTTGATATCAAGAACGCATCCGGGAAGTTTCACGCGTCCTCCGTTCTTGCAGTCTTGAGTTTTGGAACTGAACTTTGGCAGTTGATGATGACGTTACATGAAAACACGAGGACGCAAGACCACTGAAGATCGCATATTGAGAAACAGCCATGGTCAAGACGATCTGCTGCAGTTCAAACTGAGCATCAGAATGGGGAAGAAAGGTGATTTAAGGGACTTTGACTGTGGCATGGTTGTTGGTGCCAGACGGACTGGTCTGAGCATTTCAGAAACTGCTGATCTACTGGGATTTTCATACACAACCGTCTCTAGGGTTTACAGAGAATGGTCTGAAAAATAGGAAAATATCTAGTGAGCAGCAGTTCTGTGGGCGCAAATGTCTTGTTGATGCCAGAGGAGAATGACCTGACTGGTTCCAGCTGAGATAAAGGCAACAGTAACTCAAATAACCACTCAAATAAGGCGGGTGGGCTACAGCAGCAGAAGACCACTCCTGTCAGCTAAGAAACAGGAAACTGAGGCTACAATTTACACATGCTCACCAAAATTGTAGAATAGAAGATTGGAAAAACGTTGCCTGGAAAAACGTTGCCTGGATGAGTCTCGATTTCTGCTGTGACAGTCGGATGGTCGGGTCAGAATTTGGTGTCAACAATATGAAAGCATGGATCCATCCTGTCTTGTATCAACCGTTCAGGCTGGTGGTGGTGTAATGTTGTGGGATGTATTTTCTTGGCCTATTTTGGGCCCATTAGTACCAATTGAGCATCATTTTAACGCCACAGCCTACCTGAGTAATGTTGCTGACCATGTCCATCACTTTATGACCACAGTGTACCAGTCTTCTGATGGCTATTTCTAACAAGATAACGTGCCATTAGATTAGATTAGATTAGATTCAACTTTATTGTCATTACACATGTACAAGTACAAGGAAACGAAATGCAGTTTAGGTCTAACCAGAAATGCAATAGCAGCAAGTGCAGGATACAGGTATAAGTTATAAAGCCATGTCATAAAGCGCGAATCATCTCAGACCAGATCTTAAACATGACAATAAGTTCACTGTACTCAAATGGCCTCCAGTCACCAGAACTCAATCCAATAGAGCACCTTTGGGATGTGGTGGATCATGGATGTGCAGCTGACAAATCTGCAGCCACTATGTGATGCTATCATGTCAATATGGACCAAAATCTCTGAGGAATATTTCCAGTACCTTGTTGAATCTATGCCACGAAGGATTAAGGCAAAAAGGGGGGTCCAACCTCGTACTAGTAAGGTGTACCTAATAAAGTGGCTGGTGACTGTATAGCACCATGGTGTTCACGGCGACCCAAGTTCGATTCCCGGCTCGAGGTCCTTTGCCGATCCTTCCCTTTTCTCTGCTCCCAATGCTTTCCCCTCGGTCCTCCACTATCCTATCCCAATAAAAGGTGAAAAACCAAGGTCTTGACATCATAACGATTAGCAATTTTGATGTGTTTTTTTTATGGGACAGCTATATCATGTATGCATCTAGAAACACTTTGGTCATTCAAGTTTTCTTGCAATATCATTTTTGAATAGATCATCTGCTTGGACCTTTCAGAGGAAATGTCTTTACAAAAGCTGGAGTCCTTCAATGGGTAATATTACATTATCATAATCTTTTAGAAAATGGAAATGTATTTATTTAAATTGTTTTGTACATTTTTTTGTATTTTCAGATCCAAGACAAACGCCTTAAATATTTCACAGAAAATGATTGAGATGTTTGTGAGAACCAAGCACAAAATTGACAAGAGGCACGAGTTTGCTCTGGTGGTGGTGAATGATGATGCCATGTGGGTGAGTGGAGAAAAAACACAGATTGAGCTGCACTGCCATTTTCAACTTTAAACTCACTCTATCTTTTAAAACATGTTCAAATATTCCAAAAGACAAAGTGTGTGTTTATTGACCTTATTCTTCACGTATGAGCGGGTGGAATCTTTTTGGCTGGGAGACTTCCGGTCTCATTCACTTTCATTGATATTTAGATATTAAAAACAGAGTTATGCTGCTCCAAGTTGCAAACTGATATTTTCCTATTATATTCTTCTTCTTTTTATGTATAGTCATGAGCACACTTAATTGTAGATCAAGTAGTTTGACAGTTTTCTGCCATTTATTATTCCTAGTCATTTCTCCCATAGGCAACTGAATCAGTAATTCTAAAATAATCGAAAAAAATAAGAATAAGGCCAATATTGTATATTTATTCGTTAAATAAAGTAATTCCTCTCCACATATTCAAAAGGTTGTAATAACATATATTCAGTATTTATTAAATAACATACTATTATATGGTTTATTGATATTATAGTACTATTATTCATTCATTCATTTTCTTTTTGGCTTTGTCCCTTTATTAATTTGGGGTCGCCACAGCGGAATGAACCGCCAACTTATCCAACACATGTTTTACGCAGTGGATGCCCTTCCAGCTGCAACCCAACACTGGGAAACACCCACACACATACGTACACTACGGCCAATTTAGCCTATTCAATTCACCTCACCTGTACCGCATGTTTTTGGAATGTGGTGGAAATCGATGCACCCGGAGGAAACCCACGCCACAACATGCAAACTCCACACAGAAACGCCAACTGACCCAGCCGGGGCTCGAACCAGCGACCTTCTTGCTGTGAGGCGATTGTGCTACCCACAGCAACACCGTGCTGCCCCATAGTACTGTTATTGTATTTATTAATCCTTTGTTTAATTTTGGATGACTATTATTAGTTTTTTATGTTATATATTGATTTGATTAGTTTGTAGTTTTAGGTTTGGTGTCATTTTTTCTTTAGTTTATTACAATTAGATGCCACAACAAGATTTCAAATTTTCTTATTCAAATAATATATAGAGTTTGTTTCTGCTTTTTTCAATTGTGAAAACTGTTTAGACTTTTGTTTTGGTTAATTACAATGAAATGTTTGCTGCTCATTAGTATTTGAGATGTGGTTGAACCAATGATAACATGCATAAAACAGGAAATGATATCATAGAGATGACCTATGCAAATTAAACCATGCAGGCAAGGTCAGTTTTAATGACAAGGCAAGGTCAGATTGCATACTCTGTCAGTTTAGTATTATTTCTATAGTATTACTTACAGTTGAAACCAGAAGTTTACATACACTCTTAAAAAAAGGAACATAACCATTTTTTAAAAAATGTCTGATGGTAAATTATACTAAACGTTTACTATTTTAGGTCCGTTAGGATTACCTAAATCATTTACATTTGCTAAATGCCAGAATAATGAGAGATTTTTTTTTTTTTTTTTTTTTTGAGAATTTCTTTATTAATTTCTAGACAGTCAGAAGTTTACAAACATTTCCTTGGTATTTTTTTTAGCTTTGCTTTTAAACTGTATAACTTTGGTAAAATGTTTTGGGTATTCTTCCACAAGCTCCTCGCAATAGTTTGCAGGAATTTTGGCCCATTCCTCCTGACAGAATTGGTGTAACTGAGTCAGATTTGTAGGCTGTCTTGCTCGCACAAGCTTTTTCAACTCTGCCCACACATTTTCTCTAGAATTGAGCCCAGGGCTTTGTGATGGCCACTCCAAAACATTCACTCTGTTGTCCTTAAAGCACATTTTAACTAATTTGGCAGTATGCTTAGGGTCATGGTCTGTTTGGAAGACCCTTTTGTGGCCAAGTTTTAATTTTCTGGCTGATGTCTTGAGATGTTGCTTCAGTATTTCTACATAATGTTCTTTCTTCATGATGCCATCTATGCTGTGAAGTGGACCAGTCCCTCCTGCAGCAAAACAGCCCCACAACATGATGCTGCCGCCCCCATACTTCAAAGTTGGAATGGTGTTCCTAAGCTTGTAAGCTTTCCCCTTTGTCCTCCAAATGTAACACTGGTCATTATGGCCAAACAGGTCAATCTTAGTTCCATCAGACCACAGGACATGTCTCCAAAAATAATTCTTTTTCCCAGTGTAATTTAGCAAATTGTAATCTGGCTTTTTTGTTGATTCTGGCTTGTTGATTTTCCCATGTTGTCACACAAGGAAGCAGTGTGTTTGAGGTTTTCCTTAAATACTATTCTACAGTTGAGCCTCCAATTAACTCAAATGTTGTCAATTAGCCAATCAGAAACTTCCAAAACCTTGACACCATCATCTGAGCTTTTTCAGAGGCAGAATAATCTTATTGTATATAAACTTGACTTTCAAGAAAAGTTATAACAATTTCTCAAAGAATCTCTCTCTCGTTATTCTGCTATTAAGCAGAACAGAAACAAATGTGATAATCCTAACTTACCTAAAAGAGAAACAGTTTAGTCACATCAACATCTGACTTTTTTTTAAATGGTTATGTACCTTTTTTACAGTGTATGTAAACTTCTGATTTCAACTGTATATGTGAGGTGGATGTTTCGTAATTAATCATTTTTATTGACTGACTAATTTTGCTGTAGAGACTACCTTTGCCATTTAAAAAAAAAATAAAACATCTTTTTAATGTAATATTTATACTTTAGTAAATATTTTAAAAATAATAAAAACATGGAGTACATTTAAAAAGAAATAGCTTTTCCATTATTTTCTTACTAGTTATTGACCTAGATAACATTGAGACATCTGACTGAAAACTACACTGGTTTCAGGGCTTGATTTTCATATGAATCTCTTTCACACTCAGTTATCAGGATTCACATCTGACCCTCGGGAGCTGTGCAGCTGTCTGTATGACCTGGAAACCAACGTCTGCGAGTCCTTCAGTATCCTTACTTTACTTTTGTCCTTACAACTTGATTGCTCCATAGAAACATTGTGAAGGCTTGCAGAGAAGCAGTGAAAATTAGGGCTGCACAATATAAAATTTCAGCATTGATATCGCAATGTGCGATCTGCAATATTGAGTAGTGATTGCAATTATGCCTCCATGTGACTATGTAAGATTCCAAGCCAATTTAAACTATTTGAGTGCTAGAAATGATCAAATGTGTAGCTTTAACAAAGAATAATTGCATTTAATTATTTCTACAATGATCACTATAGTAGTCAACATTTGAAGTGGAGAATGGAGTAAAGCATGTCGTTGAATAGTTTTAGGACAACTTTGATGAAAGGTTTTTATCATCTTTAAATGTTGGCTAGTTTATAGTGTTATTTTTACATTTGATGTAATATCGGTACCTCAAAACGGTTAAGACTCCAGAAAACCACAAATCACTGTTGATTTAACTTGTATCTTTGTTCTAATTTACTTCAATTAATTTATGCTTGTAATATGTTTATTATATTTTATGCAGATTCTCTCCCCTACAAAATCAAGACCATCAGTTTAAACTTATAAATTCTTTACCAGGGTTTCCGCCGGGTCTTAAAAAGTCTAGAATTAAAAAAATCGAAATTTTAGGCCTTAAAAAGTCTTAAATTCGCTGTTCTAGGTCTTAAATATTTTTGCACAGGTCTTATTTTTCCGATGTCCATGTAATGCTACAGCTAATGCTCATTTAAATTATTTTTTGTTGTTGCTGCTTGGTTTATGTGGTGTTGTAGTTCTTTATTTCACTAGTTTAATTGTAATTTGCAGTATTACAACTACAAATGAGACCAACATGCAATAGCCAATCAGCTTTCTGCTATTGAACTCAGTACGCATGGCGAATGTGAAGTCATCGATGTGTTTGCGGACGTTCCCTTTGGGTGCGCACGACATGATTTCGGCTGGCGGAGCTCACATAATGTTTTGAGACTCGAGTGAACAGTTCGCACAGCGCCGCATTTGATTTGAGTTGAATATGAAACACTTTGAAGAGATTTTGTCTGAAACAGGTACGACTGTACACACATCTTCTTTATGATCCGTCCATGCGTGATCATAGAGATAACCAGATGACCAATAATTCTTGGCTAGAAACCGCAGTGGGAAAGATGGAATGTTTTTGTAAAAGTTTGAAAAAACCTGAGGGATAAGTCTGTTAAAAAATTAAAAAAAGAGGCCAAAAGTGGAGACCCAGGTGGTTTTAATGTTACAGAATATGTTTTTCCACCATTCATAGGTTTTACACTGATGTATATATTACAATTTTGAGTTTAAACAATTACAAACTAAAATTAAGTAAAAAATTATGTCTTTGATACAGTTGAAGTCAGAATTATTAGCCCCCCTTTGAAATTTTCTTTCTTTTTTAAATATTTCCCAAATGATGTTTAGCAGAGCAAGGAAATTTTCACAGTATGTCTGATAATATTTTTTCTTCTGGAGAAAGTCGTATTTGTTTTATTTCGGCTAGAATAAAAGCAGTTTTTAATTTTTAAAAACCATTTTAAGGTCAAAATTATTAGCCCCTTTAAGCTATATATTTTTTCGATAGTCTACAGAACAGTTGACTGCCCCGTCATTTAAAAGATTATCTCAATGATGAACGCGTCAAGTATAAAAGCCTCGTCCGTTTCATGAGGTGCGCGATGTGGCGCCAGGCGAAAGTATAAATCAGACTTAAGATGTTTGTTTGTTTGTTTGTTTTTTGTGTAGTTCAATGGTGCTTCTAACCTGTCTTTAGTACTGTTCAATTTGAATACATTTATTTTACCACTAATTTTGTGATTTTGTATTTCTTCTTTGTGTATGCGTGTTTTTGATATTGTGATATAGGTCTTAAATTTAATACTTAATGGTCTTAAAAAGTCTTAAATTTGACATTATAATGTCTGCAGAAACCCTGTTTACAAATAGAGTTATTAGTCATATTGTGGAATTGTATTCATATACAGTATATTGCAGAAAAACTTAAATATTGCAATGTCAGTTTTTTTTCCAGTAACGTGCAGCCCTAGTCACAATCACATTAATGTCCTTAACTTTAACTTGTAGATTTGGAAGATCTCTTCAATGTCATGTAAGTTGTGTGTTGATGAAATAACTGTTTAATTAAAAGTGCCTCGATTAAATTTTTTTCAACATTTCCTTTTGTTTTTGGTAGTTTGCAGAAAATTGAACTTCCTCAAATGGAGAATATTCAGACCATTCCTCCCCCTTTTGTAGTTCGGACTCTTCTTGTGTTCAGTCGGCATGCGGGCATGCTTCAGTTCAACCCCTCTGATGCTGTCAAAGTAAGTCTATTAAAATCATTAAGTTTTTTTGTATTTCATTTATTTGATGCGCTTCTATGCGCCTGATGCTCAGATTCTCTAGTTCCATTTTAGCGCCAGATACAAAATATTATGAAATGCTTAGTTTCCGCTTTTCGTTGATTTTCTTAAAAAAAGCACTGCTTTTTCTGTAGCTTACATTGTGCGCTTATGAGCATAACCTAAAACATGATGTAAGGCAGCCCGCCATGACAGATTCCTGTTCTCTATAGTCTATACCTGCTCTGCTGCAAATACATTAACATTATCTTATTAATTGTCATAACTCACATGATCTCATTAGTTTTTTCATGATTTAAGTGCATTTCAATAGCAGATGAAAATCTGATGTCATTCCGATTCCTTCATAACTGAAATGAAGATGTATCTAATCAAATCTGAGTGATTTCTGTTTCTCCGTTGAAAGTCGATTCACCGAAATGCTAAACCGTTTAGTTCAAGTATTCTGACAAGACATGTCATTTTATTTAGGCTTTTTTATATAGAAACGTTTATATAAACACAAACTGATCTGTGAGACCTGTGACATCTCGGGTTCTTATGTATAAAGAAAGCATGCTTGAGCTTCTGTGACCAGATTTGAATGCTGTAAACATTGTTTGTTTATCATTGTTTACATGTGGAAAAAAATTCAATCTGTACAGTTCGCTGTACTGTATAAAGCAGGGGTGCTCAACCCTATTCCTGGCGATGGACCGTCCTGCAGTTTTCAGTTGCAGCCCTTATCAAACACACCTGCCTGTAATTATCAAGTGCTCCTCACGTTCTAAATAATTGGTTCAGGTGTGTTTGATCAGGGTTGAAGCTGAAATCAGCTGGAAGGTCGATCGCCAGGAACAGGGTTGAGCACCCCTGGTATAAAGTGATTTCAATTAAATTCAGCTCTTGATTTGATTCTTCATTCAATTCTATGAATGAAGGTTTACTACGAATGCTAGTGATATTCCTAAAAATAAAGAGTAGACATCAGTTTACAAATGGTGAATTAATAAAAATAAATTTCGACCTGTTTACTGAAATTATTTGATTTCAAAAACACAGATCCCAACCCAGCTCTCCATTTCAAATAATAAGGCGAGTGTGCAGATTGTAGTAGTGTTTCTTTACAAAGTGATATTGCCGTCTACTGGACTGTTAGACATAAAACAGCATTTTTATTTGAAGAGGAGAGATTTGACAACACTGTCATCTGTACACAAAGCTTTTCAAAAACACACACAAAGTTTTCAGTTCATTGCTGTCGTATAATTCTATCTTCAGAAATGCCCAGCACGGCTTATCAACAATACTGAAGTAGTCAGAGTGCAGAGTGTATGTGTGCGCATACCTGCCAACACTCCTGTTTTTCCCGGGAGTCTCCCGTATTTCAGACCCATCTCCAGCCACCCTCCTGTTTTGTTATTTATTCCGGAAAACTCTCATAATTTTAACCTATTACGTAATTTCAAATCCATAAACGAAGCAGCACGCGTCACGTTTTCAACATGGCTTTAGACGAGATATGAGAATATAAAGAGTTAACCCGATACAGTACAAGTGGTTACAAGTAACAAAACACAATTAAATACATAATTTGCAAGCTAGAGAAAATAAGGAGGCAGCCATTTTAATTGCACTTACTTACACTTGTGAAATGGAGAAAGAGACTGATCCATGATCCACTGATCCATGTACTGATAAAGTTCCTGTCGAGCTCTCACAAGTCCCTTACATCAATAGTCTTTTCTGATCCTTTCTTTAACAAACGGCAGACGAATGCCCCGTTGTAAGCGTGTAGATTGCTGAAGCACTGGAACAGCACAAGGCTGGGCTATAATGCTGAGGTATTTTTGCAAAATAAACCTCAACCCCTGACTCTTCACAGTTTCATCTTTGGGTAGAGAAAATAACACTAACTTTCCCCTCACACTTCCAATAATATCCAGCTGAGCACAGCGTCTTCATGACTTGTCTTCCTTTTTTTTCTTTGCTACTGTTTGTGGGCGAGGCCACAGGTTTCAATTTTCCCAGGTTTGCAAGAAACAATTGGGCGAGGCTTCAGTTTCGTAACGACGTCACGCCAAAACGGCTAAAGACTCGTTATCAAGATGATTCATTTGAGTCACTATGAGTCGACTCTTTTATAGATGAATCAATAGTTTTAAACACGGTGCACTTTCAGATTTAAGCTTTAGCTGGATATTTCACTTCACTTAGAGCTGCGTTACGCACTACATGGAAGGTCATTTTTAAAAACCCATAATAGAGGCTCTTTAATAAAAATAAATTTATACCTGTATACTGAAATTATTTGATTTCAAAAACACAGATCCCAACCCAGCTCTCCATTTCAAATAAGACAAGTGTGCAGATTGTAGTAGTGTTTCTTTACAAAGTGATATTGCCGTCTACTGGACTGTTAGACATAAAACAGCATTTTTATTTGAAGAGGAGAGATTTGACGACACTGTCATCTGTACACAAAGCTTTTCAAAAACACACACACAGTTTTCAGTTCATTGCTGTCGTATAATTCTATCTTCAGAAATGCCCAGCACGGCTTATCAACAATACTGAAGTAGTCAGAGTGCAGAGTGTATGTGTGCGCATACCTGCCAACACTCCTGTTTTTCCCGGGAGTCTCCCGTATTTCAGACCCATCTCCAGCCACCCTCCTGTTTTGTTATTTATTCCGGAAAACTCTCATAATTTTAACCAATTACGTAATTTCAAATCCATAAACGAAGCAGCACGCGTCACGTTTTCAACGTGGCTTTAGACGAGATATGAGAATATAAAGAGTTAACCTGATACAGTACAAGCGGTTACAAGTAACAAAACACAATTAAATACATCATTTGCAAGCTAGAGAAAATAAGGAGGCAGCCATTTTAATTGCACTTACTTACACTTGTGAAATGGAGAAAGAGACTGATCCATGATCCACTGATCCATGTACTGATAAAGTTCCTGTCCAGCTCTCACAAATCCCTTACATCAATAGTCTTTTCTGATCCTTTCTTTAACAAACGGCAGACGAATGCCCCGTTGTAAGCGTGTAGATTGCTGAAGCACTGGAACAGCACAAGGCTGGGCTATAATGCTGAGGTATTTTTGCAAAATAAACCTCAACCCCTGACTCTTCACAGTTTCATCTTTGGGTAGAGCAAATGACACTAACTTTCCCCTCACACTTCCAATAATATCCAGCTGAGCACAGCGTCTTCGTGACTTGTCTTCCTTTTTTTTCTTTGCTACTGTTTGTGGGCGGGGCCGCAGGTTTCAATTTTCCTGGGTTTGCACGCAAAAATTGGGCGGGGCATAAGTTTCGTATCGACGTCACGCCGAAACGGCTAAAGACTTCGTTATGAAGACGATTCATTTGAAGCACTATGAGTCAAATCTTTTATAGATGAATCAATAGTTTTAAACACTGTGCACTTTCAGATTTAAGCCTTAGCAGGATATTTCACTTCACTAAGAGCTGCGTTACGCACTACATGGAAGGTCATTTTCAAAAACCCATAATAGAGGCTCTTTAATAAAAATTAATTTTGACCTGTATACTGACATTATTTGATTTCAAAAACAGAGATCCCAACCCAGCTCTCCATTTCAAATAAGACAAGTGAGCAGATTGTAGTAGTGTTTCTTTACAAAGTGATATCGCCATCTACTGGACTGTTAGACATAAAACAGCATTTTTATTTGAAGAGGAGAGATTTGACAACACTGTCATCTGTACACAAAGCTTTTCAAAAACACACACAAAGTTTTCAGTTCATTGCTGTCGTATAATTCTATCTTCAGTGGGAAGTAATAGTGGTCGAGGCTTGATGTTTAACAAGAGTCGTTAGATCATTGCTTTCAAGTATCCACACATTAACCAACACTTTGGTTTCAGGTTTTCAGCTTTCTTTAAAATATCTACTTTTGTGTAAATAGTGAATGATTAAAGAGCCCCTATTATGGGTTTTTGAAAATGACCTTCCATGTAGTGCGTAACAGCTCTAAGTGAAGTGAAATATCCAGCGAAGGCTTAAATCTAAAAAGTTCACAGTGTTTAAAACTATTGATTCATCTATAAAAGAGTCGACTCATAGTGCTTCAAATGAATCAACTTGATAACGAGTCTTTAGCCGTTTCGGCGTGATGTTGATACGAAACTTAAGCTCCGCCCAATTGCTGCGCGCACAAACCCTGGAAAATTGAAACCTGCGGCCCCGCCCACAAACAGACAAACACTGTAGCAGATCCCGATTGAATCAAGTCATGAAGACGCTGTGCTCAGCTGCATATTATTGGAAGTGTGAGGGAAAGTTAGTGTTATTTGCTCTACCCAAAGATGAAACTGAATAGTCAGTGGTTGAGGTTTATTTTTGCATAAAATTCCATAGCATGTCTGCGCCAGTGGTGTAGTGGTTAGTGCGTCGACACATGCACTCTGGTGCTCACGGCGACCCGAGTTCAATTCCACCTCGCTGTCCTATGCCGATCCTTCCCCTCTCTCTGCTCCCCATTCTTTCCTGTCAATACTCTCTACTGTCCTATCCAATAAAGGTGAAAACCCCGAAAAAAAAAATAAAAAAAACTGTAGCAATATAGTGGTCATTTTTCTGACGAGTGCTTTAGTAATCTACACGCTTACAATGGGGGATTCGTCAGCCGTTTGGTAAAGGAAGAATCAGAAAAGACTATTGATGTGTGGGACTTTGTCAGAGCTGGACAGGAACTTTACAGTAATTTACACAGTTCATGGATCAGTTTCTTCCTCCATTTCACAAGTGTAAGTAAGTGCGATTTAAAATGGCTGCCTCCTTATTTTCTCTAGCTTACAAATTATGTATTTAATTGTGTTTTGTTACTTGTAACCGCTTGTACTGTATCAGGTTAACTCTTTATATTCTCATATCGTGTCTAATGCCATGTAGAAAACGCGACGCGTGCCGATTTGGTTACGGATTTAAATGCGTTTGTGAGCTCGCGTTCCACTGCTGTTTGTCGTTGCTATGGCCACCGTCAGCTGTTCCTACACACGTGCAGCGGTCGAGGTTCAGAATAGTTCAGCTTTTGCAGCTGTGTGGATTAATACTGAATGTGTGTCATGGTTAAGAATAGAGCAATATGCTGGTGTTTAACTGCACTGCTTTAATGCACTGGATTGGGCTCACACACACACACCTGCCAACATCATTTGTCCCTGAAAATCCAAGAGACCGAGGTTGTTAGGTTCGGGGGTGACATGTCTGAATAACAATGTTGAGAACCGGGTAACGTTACTGTGTACTGTGGTGTTAGTAACTACTATGAAGCGTGTTTCGTGCGGCCGCTACGATTGGATCCTATACCAATGTTGGCGACTCGGGGGTTTCACAGACTGTACCAAAATGCTGACTGAATTGAATTACGGGAGTTTTCCGGGATAAATAACGAAACTGGAGGGTGGCGGGAGATGGGTCTAAAATACGGGAGACTCCCTTGGAAATGCTCACACATGCACTCTGACTACTTGAATATTGTTGATAAGCCGTGCTGGCCATTTCACTCTGTCTCACGCTGAATGCTGTCGACCAATCGCAACATGCAGCTGTCATCGGTCCAATCAGCGCAGATTAGTATCGTGCTAAGGAGGGGTTTGGGAACAAATGAATCGCTGAACGAATCATATGGGAGTCGCTGGGATAATTAGGTAAAAATAAATGCATATTATAAGACCATGAAAGTGTTTTTTGACCTTGCATGCATATCAGCCTGTTGTTGGAGACCCTTAAAACCAGAACATGACCCTTTTTAATGTTTAATAGGGGCTCTTTAACATTTTTGGGTGAACTATCCCTTTAATCCATAAATACTTTTTTATTGCCTGACAATAAAATACATTTATATATTCTCTTTATAAATTGAGTGATCGTGCATTTACCCTAATAACCTCTTTCTTTCCAGAAAATGCTGCAGTCTCCTTATTTCTTCTTTGATGTGGTTTTCCTTCATAATGGAACTGAAGAGCAGACAGAGGACACCAGCTGGAAGGTCTGAGGCTCCTATAGTTGCCTTCCACTTAGTGAACTTCCATCTATGTTTCCATCTACTAATTTTGATGCGCATTTTTAATCATTGCATAAAACAATTCTTGATGGAAACAGCAAGATGCGCAGACATTTCGAAAGTGCACATAAAACGTGTGCATAATTGAGTAGGATCAATTGTTTTGTTCAGTAATACAAAATGCGCATAAACTATGATGGAAATACTTTTGCAGAATAAATTCCAGTATGCGCATTACAGGGAGTGCAGAATTATTAGGCAAGTTGTATTTTTGAGGATTCATTTTATTATTGAACAACAACCATGTTCTCAATGAACCCAAAAAACTCATTAATATCAAAGCTGAATATTTTTGGAAGTAGTTTTTAGTTTGTTTTTAGTGTTAGCTATTTTAGGAGGATGTCTGTGTGTGCAAGTGACTATTACTGAGCATAATTATTAGGCAACTTAACAAAAAACAAATGTATACCCATTTCAATTATTTATTTTCACCAGTGAAACCAATAAAACATCTCAACATTCACAAATATACATTTCTGACATTCAAAAACAAAACAAAAACAAATCAGTGACCAATATAGCCACCTTTCTTTGCAAGGACACTCAAAAGCCTGCCATCCATGGATTCTGTCAGTGTTTTGATCTGTTCACCATCAACATTGCGTGCAGCAGCAACCACAGCCTCCCAGACACTGTTCAGAGAGGTGTACTGTTTTCCCTCCTTGTAAATCTCACATTTGATGATGGACCACAGGTTCTCTATGGGGTTCAGTCAGGTGAACAAGGAGGCCATGTCATTAGTTTTTCTTTTAGACCCTTTCTTGCCAGCCACGCTGTGGAGTACTTGGACGCGTGTGATGGAGCATTGTCCTGCATGAAAATCATGTTTTTCTTGAAGGATGCAGACTTCTTCCTGTACCACTGCTTGAAGAAGGTGTCTTCCAGAAACTGGCAGTAGGACTGGGAGTTGAGCTTGACTCCATCCTCAACCCGAAAAGCCCCCACAAGCTCATCTTTGATGATACCAGCCCAAACCAGTACTCCACCTCCACCTTGCTGGCGTCTGAGTCGGACTGGAGCTCTCTGCCCTTTACCGATCCAGCCACGGGCCCATCAAGCCTCACTCTCATTTCATCAGTCCATAAAACCTTAGAAAAATCAGTCTTGAGATATTTCTTGGCCCAGTCTTGACGTTTCAGCTTGTGTGTCTTGTTCAGTGGTGGTCGTTTTTCAGCCTTTCTTACCTTGGCCATGTCTCTGAGTATTGCACACCTTGTGCTTTTGGGCACTCCAGTGATGTTGCAGCTCTGAAATATGGCAAAACTGGTGGCAAGTGGCATCTTGGCAGCTGCACGCTTGACTTTTCTCAGTTCATTGGCAGTTATTTTGCGCCTTGGTTTTTCCACACGCTTCTTGCGACCCTGTTGACTATTTTGAATGAAACGCTTGATTGTTCGATGATCACGCTTCAGAAGCTTGGCAGTTTTAAGAGTGCTGCATCCCTCTGCAAGATATCTCACTATTTTTGACTTTTCGGAGCCTGTCAAGTCCTTCTTTTGACCCATTTTGCCAAAGGAAAGGAAGTTGCCTAATAATTATGCACACCTGATATAGGGTGTTGATGTCATTAGACCACACCCCTTTTCATTACAGAGATCCACATCACCTAATATGCTTAATTGGTAGTAGGCTTTCGAGCCTATACAGCTTGGAGTAAGACAACATGCATAAAGAGGATGATGTGGTCAAAATACTCATTTGCCTAATAATTCTGCACTCCCTGTAAATAATGATGTGAATTTGTTATAAGAGATCATGTAATGGTAAAAATGTGTGCAATGGACAGGTATAAATGAACAAATCAGCGGAGCGAGCACATTGCAAAACTTCTGAAATGTTCTTTCGGTCATTTTAAAATGCCTTAAGCATTGTACATCATCACTGTGGTTCAGTAATATTATTATTGTTATATTAATATTAACCCTTATGTGCTGTTGAGGATGTTTTCGTCCACTTTGAGGTGATTTCAAGTCTTAATTTGGCCATAACTTTTTCTGTTTCAGCTAGCAGTATGATTTTTGGTGACAAATCCTATTTTGACACATATTTTGAGAAAATGCATCGTTGACATAACACAGCCTATGTTTCAGTTTTTATTAGATGTATTAAAGTTTGTGTTTGTGTTGTCAGGACGTGTACTCCTCCTTCTGCGAGCTGGACACTAAGGGCATGTGCTATCGCTTTGAGGTGTCGCTGTGTGGTCCTGCTATTGAGCTGCACAACTGCATGGCCAAACTGCTGTGCCATCCACTGCAGAGACCCTTCCAGAGCCACGCGTCCTACAGTCTGCTGGAGGACGAGGACACGCAGGAGAACGAAGCCACTGTGTGAGATTTTACTCAGTAGAGCCCTCAAATCACTTAGATTAAGGACTGATGAACTCCAAAATGAAGGAGTGACCTGTGAATAACTGCTTATATATATGGCCTTGCCTACTGTATCTGTACTAGTAATGTCTCTTTTATTTCTTTAAAACTTCAGTGTCTTAATTTCCTAAAGCCGCCACAACAAATCTCAAGACAACTGGAAGAGTTGAGTATTAGTGGTTTGATCCACTAACCAATTAGCTTCGAGAATGCCATCTGTAAATGTCGTGGTTTCTGAAGAAAAAAGCTAAATTGTCAATTATGAAAAATGCATATTTTTATGTGGTGGAGTTTTACAGATGAGCTTGTGTGAATGGTGGCCATTGAGATTCGTTAGTTGGTGCTAAATGGTTGGCGAGAGCTCATTTGGACAGCAATCTGTTACTGTTTGCTTGTTACGGTCAAATAAATTAAGAGTAAACACTCTGTGGGAGTCATTTTCTACACAGAAAACCACAGGGATCAATGTTAGAGAACAGCAATGGTTGTAGCCTGGTTGTTCATTACAAGAAAATGTACAGGCTATTGCTTTGAATGCATATCAGCGGACACAGGGCATCACTAACCTCTTGACTCGGCTCTGCTGTGATCTTGATCCACTATTCTTCCAGTTTCTTCTGCAGGAGGAACTGCACATTACTGAAGGAGCTTCTTAGGGTGCTTTAACACTTGGTTCAATTGCCTGGACCGTACCCAAGTTCGATTGTCCCCCCCATGCCACCCTCTCGGTTGGTTTGTGTTCACGCTGTCTTTTTTCCTTCTGAACCCCGGTATCCTTGCGTCATCGAGCTGCTGTTTTGTTCACGCTGTTGCTAGGTGACAGTCACAAAAGCAAATCGCCAAAATGGAAGGACGTCCGCACATCGCGGTCAGTCTGCTTTTACTGAATCTTTTGGTTTTGGAGATACAGAAAGCGACTCGTGTCCATCTGCCGCAAAAATATTATAAACATTCAGAACATCACACAGTGTCTGCAGAAGCTGTTTTTGGAGGCGACAAGCAGACATCACTGTGTATCACTGTGTTTGCCCTGGCTCAGGCCCGCTTGTCACCAAGGTACGAAACGTGACACACACACACACACGAACGAATGTTAGGAAAACGATAGTTTGTTGTACAGTTAGCGGTTCACTTCCATTATTTGGTACAATTGCATTCACATCAGAAGTGAACTGTACCAGAGTTTGCATGAACCGTACCACAGACCACCTCTTTCAGGCGGACTCCGGTACGGTTCACGGGTGCACACCCAAGTTCAGAAGACACGTTCACACTAGCTAAACGTACCGTACTATGATGTCAAACTGACCAAAAGTGCTAGTGTGAAACACCCTTATAGACATTCACTCGCTTCACCATTACTAATGCCTCGTTTCCACTGAGTGGTTCGGTATGCTTTTTATGGCCGTTTCCACTGTCAAAAGGCGTACCGTACCGTACCACTTTTTCGACACCCTTTCGAAAGGGTACCAAACACGAGAAAGGGTACCAAAAGGTGGAGCTACACGCGCAGCTGAACGCTGATTGTTTACAGAGATACCTCACGATTTCGTGGAGCTAGCCAGAATAAAAACAAAGGAACCGCCATGTTTTTAATACACAGCCGAGACAACTATATGCATATAATAACGAGCCATGGATGACCCAACCTCAAACAAACCTTGTTGTTGTCTTAATGAACAGCCACAAAACCAAGAAGAACAAAATCTGCTGTGTCCTGTTGTTGTGTTACAAGGCAGTCTAAAAGTGCGAGCGGTTTTCGCTTTCTCCAGGGAGCTCGCGATCGCGTCTATATAATTGCAGACATTACAGTATTTCGCACTGTCATTGATCTGCAGTTATAATCAAATCATGTTCATAGAAAAGTTAGTAATAAACATTTATAAACGAGTATATGTTTAAAGCATCTGTTTTGTGAGAAGTGCTTCTCGTATGATTTGTGAACGACCTGTACAGCTTTACCGTGGACATTTATTCGAGCGAGAATGACGTCGACTGAAACACTGTCGTACACCACGCCCACCAAAAGGGTACCCTTGGTAGTGGAAACGCAAGCCTGGTAAAGGTGACCCGTACCGTGCTGTACCAGTCAGTCGAAACAAGCCATTATTTACAAACTTTGGGTTCAGTCTTTCCCCAGTTTTACGATGAGCATAATGTTTCCAGTCGGACCTAAATGAATTAAACATTCATCACTAAGTTGAACTCTGAACCAGTTCTCTGTCCACACAACATGCCCCTCAGCAAAGATTACTGACAGCAAAGGATCTGCTGATGAAGGTTGATCACGTTCAGTCAAAATTTTCGAGACATCGTATGCTGAAATAGAGATCTTACACTGTTTATTGCTGAGCGGCTGATCAATTCCTGCAGAAATGTTCAACCCATTGCTCATTGAGATTCTCTGTTATCTTGTTGTTGCGTGCATTTGTCTTTCATGTCTGACAATCCTTAAAGGGGGGTGACTTGAGGGAGTTACTAGCTACGCTTCCATCCACCTATTTTTATGCACATTTTGGATATGGGCATAAAAAAAACGGTTGATGGAAACGCCATGATGCGTATACATTTTGAAAATGCGCATAAACAACATATGCGCATAACTGAGTAGGATAAACTTCTTATTTGATAAGAAAAGATGCGCATAAACTGCTATGGAAACACTTTTACCAAACAAATTCCAGGATGCGCATTAAAAAAAGATCATGTGATTTTGTTATAAGAGATCATGTGATGATAAAAATGTGTGTGAATGGATAAACCAGCAGGCTGAGCACACTGTAACACATCTGAAATGTTGTTTTGGTCATACTAAAATGCCTCAACCGTTTCAATATTAGTGTTATTATAGTATTAATGACCTCCAGATTCAAGAGCGTCTGTGCTCCATGTCTGACACCTTCAAACACCACCGCGTGTTCACATCGTGTCAGGATTGCCTTCTGAGGCGCAAGTCATTTATTAAATAAAGAAAGGATTGACGCAGCTTCTCTTATCGCAGCAAATTACGATTTTACTGTTGATATTTGGCGCCAAATAATAAGGAAGTGACGTTTTTGTTCGCTTTGACTCGTTAGATGGAACCGCTGCTTTATTAGCACATCTTCTATGCGATTATCCAGTTTTGCGCATAACGTTAATTCACATTTTTGGATGGAAACATAGCTAGTTATTGACCTTGTAAAGATGTAATATCGAAATCTCAGATTATTTTGCTGTGGCTGAAATGGTCGTCCATTTTGGTCTTCATCCAGCAAACCAGCTGCTAAAGGGTTTACAATCACCATCTTGTAAATTCAGTGACTACTGGAAAGTCTAGTTGCCGGTATAACAGTTTTGTCAGATAATTAAGGAAATTACCACCAGCTGCAAGATTAACACAAATATGAAAGAACTCTTATTTTGTTCAGTGTTATTTTTCAAATTTCTAATTTAAAAGGATATTTCACCCAAAAATAAAGCTTTATTCACTATTTACTCACCCTTAAGTGGTTCTAAACCATTATGAGTTTCATCTAATGTTGAGCATATAAGAAGATATTTTGAAGAAAACCTCCATAGAAGGAAAAACCAACACTTAGGAACCCGATGGTTACAAGTTTCCAACGTTGTTTCCAAATATCTTCTTTTGTGTTTAGCAGAAGAAGGAAATAAGTGAAGGGTGAGTAAAGGCTGATTTATACTTCTGCGGCAAGCGAATGCGTATGCTCTGGCGCAGCCTGCACATGGACACATAGCCCTCGCCGACGCTGACCTCTCAAAAAATTTAACCACGTCGCAATCGTATAGCGCAAGTTCTGTGATTGGTCGGCTTGGTATCGCTGACGAGTGTGGGCGCGGCCGAGAACCGTGCGAACTCGTTGGAGCGAGTGTTTACAAGTGTCAAGTCCCATGAAGGAGGTCTACATGGAAAGTTTTGTTTTGTATTTATCTTATGATTAAAGTTCTTGCACGTCCCCCCGTTCCCACCTTAAAATGAGCAAGTTTGAGCTACTTCTACAATAAAGTTGTGTTCAGAAAAAAACAAAACACCAGCGAAGAAACTCGACACAGAGGAACATAAAAACCTACTGCCAGCTAGCGTTTCAGAAGTGTTATTGCAGAGCAACACAAACAGCACGCAGAAGTATAAATGGGTCACACCGATCACTCGATGCAGAAGTATAAACCAGGCTTAAGTGATGACAGATAAGGTATTTTTGGGAGAACTATACATTAAGTTTTTTTATACTGCACTTCAGAATATATGTAACTCTTGGTGTATGATTGAACATTTCTCACGGATGTAACCCTCATTCAGAAGATTGTTTTCCCTTGGAACCTTTTCAGACAGGAAAGTATTGACTGAGTGTGTTCAGTGGAAAGCCATGCTGTCCAGCTCCATCCCATGTACAGGTACAAGCCTGCTCTTCTCTTAAGTTGACCCAAAACCCAATCAATGTTAAGATGTGTTTTTGCGTTAACATTTTGAATGGCATGTGTGTATCGTTTAAAGGGTGCTTCAAAATGTGCAGATCTAGGATCAGTCTTAACCTACTGATTTTCTTGGGTACGATAAAGTATGTGGTGTAAAACTTCAGCCTTAGCTAGAGGGACCGGCCCGATTGCATCCTTCACGAAGAGGACAACAATCTTCAGTCTCAAAACAGCACCATTGAGGTGTAATACACACCCCTGAACTTGAGGGCTGTTTAGCCAAATTAAATGTATAGAGTCTGATTTTTCAAATGAACTAGGCAGGGCAGCACTAGTCACACTCACAGAGCCTGTATAAGTGACAGCAACAGAACCATCATGAACATACGAGCGGCATTGCAGTAGGTACGAAAACCTGACTCCAATGCAAGAGTACGATTGAAGTTGGGGGAGTAAAAGCAGTGTCACTCTCACTCGACTCCGCATTCCTAAAGAGAAACTGGTGAAATCTGACTGCAGGTTCTGTGAGTAAGGAAGCACCACGTCACTCACTGGCTGCATCTGCAATGATACACTCAAGAGTCCTTGAATGTCAACAAATAGGCAATGCAAGGATATGGGGGCATCGAGAAAGCATACCATGTCTGCGTCCCTCAAATCTGCCAGGTTTAAATGGTGCAACTAGGAAAGTGGATATGAAGGGTGGAAATGGTCTGGCCCGCAGCAGTGTACAGTGCACATTCTCCACCTGTGGAATACCCAAGTACCCCTGTCTGGCACACCATCATGTGTTGTGAGAATGGAGGACCTCCTTGAGCAGATAAAGGTAAATAGGTGTCGCGGAGACCTCCAAGTGGGAGGGAATACAGTGCAAGTAGGCTGGGTTTAGGGTTGGTGTAAGTGTAGAAGTTAATAAAACACAACAGGTTACTGTGAGGTTGGATTTATGGTTGGAATAGGTGTAGACATTAATAAAATACAACAGGTTACTGTGAGGTTGGATTTATGGTTGGAATAGGTGTAGACATTAATAAAATACAACAGGTTACTGTGAGGTTGGGTTAAGGGTTGGAATAGACATTAATAAAATACAACAGGTTACTGTGAGGTTGGGTTAAGGGTTGGAATAGACATTAATAAAATACAACAGGTTACTGTGAGGTTGGGTTAAGGGTTGGGGTAGACATTAATAATATACAACAGGTTACCGTGAGGTTGGGTTAAGGGTTGGGATAGACATTAATAAAACACAACAGGTTACTGTGAGGTTGGGTTAAGGGTTGGGATAGACATTAATAATATACAACAGGTTACCGTGAGGTTGGGTTAAGGGTTGGGATAGACATTAATAAAACACAACAGGTTACTGTGAGGTTGGGTTAAGGGTTGGGATAGACATTAATAAAACACAACAGGTTACTGTGAGGTTGGGTTAAGGGTTGGGATAGACATTAATAAAACACAACAGGTTACTGTGAGGTTGGGTTAAGGGTTGGGATAGACATTAATAAAACACAACAGGTTACTGTGAGGTTGGGTTAAGGATTGGGGTAGACATTAATAATATACAACAGGTTACCGTGAGGTTGGGTTAAGGGTTGGGGTAGGTGTAGAAGTTAATAAAACACAACAGGTTATCGTGAGGTTGGGTTAAGGGTTGGGGTAGGTGTAGAAGTTAATAAAACACAACAGGTTATCGTGAGGTTGGGTTAAGGGTTGGGGTAGGTATCGAAGTTAATAAAACAAAACAGGTTACTCTGAGGTTGGGTTTAGGGTTGGGGTAGGTGTAGAAGTTAATGAAACACAACAGGTTACTCTGAGGTTGGGTTTAGGGTTGGGGTAGGTGTAGAAGTTAATGAACCACAACAGGTTACTCTGCGGTTGGGTTTAGGGTTGGGGTAGGTGTAGAAGTTAATGAAACACAATAGGTTGGACTCTGTGTCACATACAAGACATTAAATAAATTAATACTCCCAAGTTTGTACAGCCCACTTAGAGCTCAAGTTCCACCCACTTGGGGCTGGGTCTGACTTCCGTTTATACCCGTCTCAAAAAAGGTGCTTTCCAAGCCAGAGAGTGAGGCTCAGTGTGCACCTTCGGGAAAAATGAGACCAGGCAAAGAGGGTTTAGTTTCCTTAAATCTTTTTGCTGCCACTTGCCCAAGTTCATCTGAAGGAGATTCAGACAGAAAGGAAGAAGCAATGAGCCGTTGAGGAGCAGAAGGACTGGCCTGGCAGATTAACTCCCACTGTAACCCTCAGATCTTCCTGAGTACTAACAGGTGGGTACTAACAGAAGGGGCTTTGAACAGTGAGTTGTACAACCCATGATCTCACAGTCCCCATAGACATGTGCTTGTAATGGGGCACTGCTCACAAACACTGCATCAATATGCTGGAACCCCAAGCATATAACAGCATGCTTGGGGGAAGTCACTGCAACCAGAAACACATGGTCAAGATCTTAAAAAGGCGAGATAGACTGATTTGCTCTTTTAGAGACTGCTCTTTTTGTGAGAACCCAGTGAAGCTCCCAGAGACCAAGGAGAAGTAGAAACCCAGCACACCAGCTGTTAAATTCAAATTTATATCACTGTAAAATAACTGCTGCTGCCTCTCAAAGCTTTTTTGAAACAGTTAAAGTGATTGCTCTCTTAAGCAGAATCCCTCATCTTGTCGGAAAGAGGAAGAGCAAATCCATCGATGCGCAGCTCCACAAGTCCCAAACCAAGCAAGCCAGTGGCGAGGAACAAAACTTCACCAATTGACGAAAGTGAAGGTAAAAATCTTGAGAGAAACCAGGCTCAGTTGGGCCCGACCATTTCTCCTCTGGCCAAACTTCTTGTGCAAACCTGCAGTCTAGGTGCCGGTAGCTCGAGAACGCTGGACATCCATCGTGGAGAAGCTGCAGGTGTGAGTAGGTCACCGGTGGGTGTTTAGGCTGGCCCATGGGATCAATGCGAAGACTTGACTGTCACTGTGGTCTTTCAGGAGTCTCATGCTCTCCACTCCTTCATGACCGCCACAGCATACGGCCTGCTCTAGGATTATGGATAATTTGGCATCATCTCTTCACAGATCTTGGCTGCACAATCTCTACAGGCCTCAGGATGAGTATCCCCAGGTGGAAATAGAGAACTGTCGAAATAGAAATTGTAGGCTGTTCTATATTGTAGCTCTCCACTGTATATCTTACAAATATTTTTGGAAACAGGTGATGAATTCTACATAGTGAGGAAAATTACAAGAAGAGATGTCTTACAGAACCACACACAATAATATGGACATGCCAGCAACATGTTTCTAGAAGTAAGGGGAGTTTTGTTATCATTAAGAATATGTATATAGAATATGAATCTGTATCTATATATGAAAGGTTAAACAAATCTTATAATTATGAATGGCAGAAATCAATGCAGTGTCCACAAGATGTCGCAGTCGTACAGCTCAACAAAAGAAAACAGTGGTTAGTCTTTTCTTCTTCTTTTTTTAAAGTTAGTTACTTTGGTTTATTTACATCGGAGATTTTGACCTAAGTGTTTGTGGTTTCTTCAGTAATTGCTTTGTTTTGATTCTTTGACCACACAAACTCATTTGAATCCATGATTATGTATCCTGCTATTGAGCAGCTCCGAAGTTAACAGATAATAGTCGGAAGAGTATTAAGGTCATGTTTTTTTCTCCTTTATTGTGCTAATGATCATTAACCTTTTTCACTCCGCAACCTCCTTAATTCCGAGAAGTGGTTTGTTTTGGTGGTAAACAACGATGAAAGGAAAACCTAAATCAAGAAGCTAAATTCTTAGTAGGAGTTTTTAAAACGCAACACTTACAAATACAGCTTCCAAAAAACCCTATGTTGTTTGGCGTCAATACCACAGGAGAGCCTGTTTTTCTACTATGACCTTTTGTCTGCCTGGAACCATCTACCTATGACATTCATTTTACTCAATAGCGTTACTACTACTTCTTGTTTACCAATATTTACTTGCATGTTCCAAACCTGGATGACATTGTTTGGTTCTTGGACATTGTCAGACCAAGAACCATAACTTTAAAGATGACTATGATTAAATTAGAGTTCACACATCATCTTCATTGTCAAAATTGTACTGTTCATCAGCTTGGGAATATTGAAAAAGTTAAGGCTCTATAAAAGTTTTCTGTGCTGATATTGCTGTGTCTGGACTTCTTATAGTTATGGCTTGCTTTACATTAACCAATTAATGACTGAATGACTTGTTCAAAAAAATGAAACAATACTTGGTAGCACTGAAGACAGTGTGTGCAAAATTTTGACGCTGAGCTGACGTCTACCAATGTCCTATAATAACCATGGCTCATCTTTCTTCCCCAAAGTCATCAGAGTTTGCCTTCTTTTGCAGATTCAGCTTCCTGTTTTTGTCTTCAAGCTCATCTGCAATCTGTTACAGGATTTTGTGAGAACGTTTTCAGAAAGCCTCTGTAAATTATTTCCGCTGAGGATGGATTGGCGAGGAGACAATGGCCTGCAGGAAAACCCCTGACTTACTTCATGTTCCCTGTTCACACTCTCCCAGACACCGCTGTCAGCCGCGAGCGTCATCGTCAGCTCGGGATCAAACGTGCTGCCGCCTCCTGGACTTCTGGGAGAGTTTGTTATTCATTCCTGCAAGGAGGATGACGACGGGTCACCATTGTTGTCCCTCCGACTCCACCGATAGTCTCTGTGGCTCTGCAGGAAACCGTGTCAGATGGGCTGTTTTGATCATGTGTGTTTATGTATCTGATCTGATCCAGGAAGAGATGCTTTTGTCCTTTGCAGGAACATTGTTTTCTTTGGCTAAAGTAGACGATCCCAGATTGACTGCTGAAATCACATTTCATTAGCTCATTATTAAATATTGAGAAACAGCCACATGGACGCCAAGATCGTGTTAACGCAAAGCTCTTATGAGTAAGTGTTGTTGAGATGTGTGACGGTGGTCCAAATTGGCTGTCAGGGTTCGATGATTTATGAGGGAAAGTATGGGAGGAGCAATGCTTTGTTTATCTCTGGAGATCTCCACAGGTTCAGCTTGGAGTACCGATAACCTCTAGAGCTTTCCTGGGGAGGGCCCGGAAAAAGCCACGCTGCGGGAAGTGTGTCTCTGGGTTTATAAACACAGATCCCGCCCTGTGTCCTGCTAGAACTGTTTACATTTGATTACCCACAAGTGTGACATTGCTGCGGGGTATTTTGGTAACCTTTTGGCCAGGTGTTTTTTTTTTTTTTCACAACAAACTCCAAGAATCAGAGTCCTCCGAAGTTTCATCTCTTTCCCACAACTGGACTGCAGATATGTACAAGAACAGCTACTCCCAGGCCACGCTCGGACTGAAGGCCAAACAAATCCACAAGGCGAAAAAGGGGAAAAGCTGCGGCTACTACATGAGGATTCTGTTCTTCTTCTCGTCTCTGATCCAGTCGCTCATCATCGTCAGCTTGGTGCTCTTCCTCGTGTACGGACAGCCAGAGAAGAGCGCTGAGGAGAAGAGGCTTGAAGACCTACAGCAGGCCTATGACACGCTCTCTAAAGACCACACCAAACTGCGAAAGGAGAAAGCCGATCTCACTGCAGCCCTCAAAACAAAGAGCGGAGAGAAGGACGCAGCAGACAAGGAGATCACGAAACTGAAGACTAACTTAAACATTACAATTGCAGAGAGCAAAAACTGGCAGAGATTACATGTAAGTACTCTATTTGCTTGCTTGATATTTCGATTAACAACCGAGAATTCTGCCATTGTTTACTCACTCTCATGTCATTTCAAAACTGTTAAGACACAAGAAACACAAGAAAGAAGATAATGTGAATGTTTCCAATGTCCAATATAGCTTTCCTGGACTGTACACTGACTTAAAAAAAAAAAAAAACTTGTGTTCAATATTTTTCTTGTGTCCCAATTATGAAGATTGACATTACATTTTGTGTGAACCGTTATTTTATTCTAAGACATTATGAAGTTAATCTCATGTGATTATAGTCAAATTGTACATTTGGTGGTATATTATGGCATGTTTTATGGTATATTAAAATTGTAACCCCAACAATAATGACAGGTTTGATTTCGATTGTCTGTTTTACAGAATCAGTGTGAGGCCAATGCTAAATCGAAGCTTTCAAGCACTCGAAATACTCCCATCCAGTGTCCACCAGCTAACCCCAATCAGAGTGGTGAGTCTTTTAACCAATCAATTAATAATGAATGTCATGAATGAACCATCCTGTAGACATCTCCCTTTTCTTTTTTTTTTGTCTCAGGTGAAATAAAATCTCTGAATGCTCAACTGGACCACCAGAAAGCAATGTATGGGATCCTCAAGAGTAACTTTAGCCAGACCATGGAGTACCTTAAAGTTGATTTGGACAACGCAGTGAAGTATAAAAATGAGCACCACAGCCAGGTGATACAACTGAGACAGGAAAACAACGATTTGAAATCTCAGCTTGATGTTTACACCAAGAAATGCAAAGAAGACTTTGCCGACTCCCTCCAAGGGATCCAGTCGGTCACAACTGCCTTCCTGACCAAAATTGACAACTTCTTCACCAACTCGGTCACGTTTCACCTCACCTGCCCTAAGCAGGAGGAGCAGATGGACAGGATTCGCTCCAACTGCTCCAGCCTCTCTCGGCAGGTGGAGGACAAGTTCCAGAGCTACCTGAACAACGTGGGTGCCAAAGTCTCCAATATTCAGAAACAGAGCAGCTGGTTGGAAATACAGAATGCGAAGCTGACTTCAGAACTGGACAAGTGCAAAACAGATGCCGAAAAAGAGGCGTCGGACAGCAGCAAAAAACTGCAGGACGCCCAGACGACATGTGACCAACAACTGGAACAGCTTCTCAGGGAGCAAACCAGACTAAGAAATGCCAAAGAGCTAGTAGATACCGAGCTCTCTGTGAAGGAAGCCACTATTATATCTCTGCAAAAAGGCTGTACACCACAGGTAGGGGGTTATGTAGGAATCAATAATGCCAACTAGAAAACCTTTCAGTTTTTTTTTTTAACCATGTTAAACTGTATGTTAAATGTTGTGCAGGCCAAACCTTCTGGTTTTCAGCCTCTGGGAAAAGCTGGCCAGTATCCCTCCTCATCAGGTTGAGGCTCTAAACCACAAAGGGTGAGTCTTATGTCATGAGCTGAACTTTACTTACCTCAACTCTGTAAGCACTGGGAATTCTTAAGGTCTCAAACTCAGTTCCTGGAGCTCTGCACAGCTCCCAATCCCACCTGCTTGGACGTTTCTAGTATTCCCAAAGACCTCGAAATAATGAGGTGTTTTCAATTCATGTTGGAGCAAAACGGTTTACAGCTGTGGACCTCCAGGAATTGCTTTTGAGACCAATGACGTAGGGTGTACTGTACACCTAGGGCGTCAAATTCTACTCCAGTCCAGCCGGGATCAGCTCCAGCACATTTGCCTAGAAGTTTCTGATCTGTCTGATGACCTTGCTTTACTGGTTTAAATAGGGTCCAGGAAATTAGAACGCTCATGTTATACATTAAATATCAAGTATAACAATTGGGTGCGTCTCAATTAGCTCCATAGCTCCCGAGGTCGTGGATCACTAGATCGTGGACACAAATTTGAGCACTGGTAAGGACGGAGTTTGGTTCGCTACAAATTGGGACTCGCTGTACAACATCAACACTGAAATTTATAAACAGTAGTAGAACTAGTAGTTTTCATATATTAATTTTTACGACGTTTTAAAGATACGTTATAGCTAATTCATTCGATTACTCAATAAACCAGCAGCAATTCAAACATAAAAAATGATAAATGTTTGCTAGATTGTTCTAGCTATGTTTGTTCATGTTAAATATAGATAAAATTTCGTCCTGAGGTTCATGTTATAAAAACGTCTGTTGTTATGTTCGACGGTTCACTTGATTCATGTCTCGCGCTTCCGAACTTACATTAGGGGACTATAGTGCTCATGGATGCGCCCTGATATTCACAATGCATTGTGAGTCTTTTAAAGGCGCGAATGTTTTTTGAGACGGACCTTAAAATGGCTGACTCCCTGATCAGTGCCTTAAAAAATGGAGTTGATTGAGACGCACCTCATGTCTCTCTATGTGGCACTTTGTCAAAATAACAAACAATTGTACAAATACATGGAGTACATTTCAAATCTTGAATCATGTGATACTGCAAAATAATTTCCATCAAACGACCATGCATACTTCACTGCTTCAGTTGTTTTTGTCTTAAAATTACAACCGTTTCTCATAGTGACTTTGAACATTTGCACCTACAGTAAAGCCCTTGACTCACTTACGAAGCATTTGGTTTAACGACAGTGTTTTAAAATGTTTTTTTTTTCCTGACAGTTCTCTCTCTTTTCCGTAGGTTGGGTGTGGAGAAGGGAATGATCTGAATCTCAAGGCCGGACGCTGCGTTTCTGACTATCTTATGTGGGAGTTTCCTGATTTTGAGCCTGTGATCTCTTTTGTAAATAATAACGTTGTCACTGTGGATCACTGTAAATGGACATGCACTGATGTTTAGTTCACTGTATAGTTGTATTCATGGGCTGAAAACTTGCAGGACATGACGTTCTTTAGGGGTCTTAAAATGTGCTTAAATGGGAGTAAATACACGACTGTTTTTCCTTCAAGCTACGCATTTAAGTTACACGTTTTATGGCATCAGTTAATATTTAATATCGAAGGAATCCGATTCTTTGCTGTGATGTATATAATATTGGTTTCACATTTAAGAATTGTTTCAGCGACTACATTTCATGTATTTGCTGGTTTTATTGACCTTCTTCTAAATAATTTGTTCATGTTGATCTGATTGTTTTGACTAAATAAACATACTGTTTTATTAAAAATGATATTCTAGTTTCATTTTCCCCACTTAATTATTGTACATAAGGGGAGAAAAAAGTGAACGCCCTGTTGACAAGTGGTCAGTAGCAAAAACACTTGGTCTTAAGTAGTTTCACAGATAAACAATGGGTAATTAGTCTTTTTTTTAATTCAATTAAAAAAAGTTATGAGGGAAAAATGTATATATTGGTTAACATTTAAAGACAGGTCTGAGCACTACATGCAGCTGGCCACAGTGGTTATATAAGCAGGTAATGTAAATCAAATTTTCATTAAAAATATAAGCGTTTTCTTTTGTACATCATTATTACAAATGCACACAAAACACTACAATATGACAAGATACTACTAATAATTCAAACCTGATATAATAAAAGCTACATGTACGCTCTGAAGATCATACAACGTAGATGACACTTAGATTACACTTTCATTTTCAAGATTAAATGTTTAGGTGTGGTGTGTTTTATGTGACAGGAAGGGAGTTTTGTTCCCCGCCACTGTCGCCAATGGCTTGCGTGGTTTGGGATTTGTGGAGCTGCGCGTCCATGGATTTGCTCTTCAGTGTTTGGATTTTCAGCAGTGAATTTTAAACCACACTGAACTGAACTCTGAAAACTGGACTTTACTAGAACTTCTATGTTAAGCTGCTTTGACACAATCTACGTTGTGAAAGCACTATATAAATAAACATGAATTTAATATATGGTTACAACAACATGAGTTGTTGACATGACGCTGCATTTTCACTGTCACACATGACAAAAATGAATACAATTACTATTGACATAACTTAAAAATGCAGTAAATGGTTAAGCATTTTTGCCTTCCATTGACTTGTTATAAAAATGCCATTACTTATTACATTTTTGAGTCAAGCACAAGGGCGATTTTAGGATTTTCATTTTAGGGGGGCTCAGCTCCTTATAAGGTAAAAAAATAAAAAATAATAATAATAATTATATATATATATATATATATATATATATATATATATATATATATATATATATATATATATATATATATCCTAATATTACATTTAAAAGTAGTCATTTAATAGTAATACACTTGAAAATGTTTGTTTATATGGGCTGTATACTATTCCACTGTACTACATAGACAGGCATAGCCATTTGAGTTCTGAATAAGCCAAATAGGCTCAACCCACCCGTTTACTGTAGTAAAAACCACATTTTCAAGTGCATTTTTTGTTGTATTAAATAAATAAACTGCCACTTTTCTAATTAAATGACATATAAATATATATTTTCAAACTTACAGGCTAATTCACATATTTCACGATCTGAATAATAATAAATAAAAAGTATTTTTTAAATACTAGACACTTGATGTTTCTATCTCTGTCAGTGACTCAGTGACAGTTAAAACGAGTACATTCTCTAAGTGGTTTTGTCACTGTGTTTAATCCTTTCTGTGCAAGACTGTATGGTATAGTTAATGCCACACGAACTGTAAAGTGTTTTATATTGGTAGTTCATTTTAAAATAAAAATAGCGAAATGTTCGTTAAGAGTTACATTTTTCGCTGGAGAAAACAGTTGTGCTGATGAAGTGAATGGCGAGAAAACCCGACTGCTCCTCCGTGACATTGGGATACAGGTGATAAGGTTATCTATATCAAAGAACTGCAAATAAGCAGATATTGTTCTCTCACTGTCCACGGCTGTGGTTTGTTGATCAAATGAAAAACAAAAGACGGGGAGGAGCCGAATTCTGCCGCAATTTTCTTATCAAATTTAAAGGGGACTGAGGGCACTAATTTAGTGTACAGTTTATGAGCTTATAACAAAAGTTTTAGGGGGGCTGAGAAGAAATATAGGGGGGCTACAGCCCCCCTAAAATAGGCCTAGCAACGCCCATGGTCAAGCATGTCCTCCGGTGTGACACTACACTCGGAAAATGATTTTTGCTGCTTGCTCAAACTGATATATTTAAAATGAGTTGAATCAACACAATTCTTGAGTTTTGTTTGGGACAACCTAATTGTTTTATATTGAATCCACTTAAATTTTTTTTAAAAACAATTAAGTGAACTTAATTTATTTGTGTTGTGACAACATGAAGGGAATGGGGTATATGCACACAGAATTTTAATTTCAGTCAGCCAGCCCCAGGACTTTCGGTGAATTTTCATCCCATATAAAATGGTTGCGTTTAAGATCTGATTTCTTTAAAAAACAGCGATCATCACTGCCTGGCTGAGATATGATATAAAGTCGCTATCAGACCAAACAAGAAGCACTGCATTAAATGATAGTTTTCTGTGCCATGTCTTTAAAATATGGAAATTAATTTTACCCTCAGTATTTTCAATGGAGTTTCTGCTACTAATGACGGTGTCTGCGTTTAAGCGGTCTTCTCTTTTTACGCTTTAACAACCAAATGAATGCTTAAGTCTATTTAACTGATTATATTTGAATTACATTACAATATCGATGCTGTAATACAACCCTTATAAAATTAATAATAGTCACATTAGGCTTTCACCAGAAGTTCCTCATTGGCTGAAAAACACTAGCTGTGCATATAACCCATTGTGTGGAATCCAGCATGTTTTTTTTTTTTCTTTTTACAGTGATTTGCTGATTTTAAATGGGCAAATATACATAAAATTTTATTTAGTTGAAGGACCCCATTGAAGTTCATGATAAGTTTTTGTCTGAATGTGAATTTTTCACATATTTTACTTTTTGGAACCACAATAAAAAAATTGTTACGTGTTACGTTTTGTCCTTTGGTGTGACAGCCCATGGAGAAAAATTAAATATTATTCATAATTTCACATATAATAAAAAGCACTACATCAGGGTTTCACCAAGTCAAATTTAAGACTCTTTAATAACCAATGTGAATTAAATTTCAGACTTATACAGGGCTAAGCGTTTTTTCTAATGGCCAATGGAAAAGATTTTTACTTGCCCCATTAAAATTCTAATTTAGTTCATTCTAAGCCACATTTTAAATCATTTGTCAAAACAAGCAAACCCTAGTTATACACATTTTTCAGCATAACTTTTATTTAACTTTAAACATTTTTTTTTTATGGTTTGTTGGTTGTACCGATGTTGGTTAGCTTTCTCCAACTCGATTCCTGGAGGGTCGCAGCTCTAGTAGTGTCTAGTAGACTTGAACAACTTGATTATTTGGATCAGCTGTGTTTAATTAGGATTGAAGCAAAACTCTGCAGAGCTGCGGCCCTGCAGGAATTGAGTTTGAGACCTATGCTTTACATGAAGAAAGGACAATTACAACCTGTTAAATGATTTCGGACCTACAACACCAAATTTCAGTAAAAACTTTTTAAGACACCCTGTATATGAAGATGTGTGTGGCAATGAAGATGTATCACTCCCACAATATTTGTATGCTATTAAAAGTTGTTCTGCATTGCATCTATCTTGAGAAACTGAGACATTGTTTTAAAGGATCAATGAACTCCTTTAACAAAACATGGAGCCCCATACTGTCTGTCATTGGGAACCTTAACATTTCAGGAATCTGCTGACTAGAATTTCAAGCGGGAGAAAGAGAGACTTTTAATGTTTACTTTACATTTTCTTCTTCTATATTTACCCATATATTTATTATATGTATTTATTTATTTATATATATTTTTAGTTGGTTTATTATTTATTTATCTGTGCCTTGATTCATCTTTGCGTACTTATTAAAGGCCTCAGAAAATAGGGAGGGGTGGGAGAGGAGAGGGGGATGGTGCTTAGAAAGGGGTAGAAAACTGTAAGTTTGATTTAAGAGTTCTACAGTTTTCCTGTTTTTGCTGTCATATATATCATGTCATCTCTTTGCTGATAGAACTTCTATTTTTCATATACATTTATAAGTTTGTATATTACCTGATAAAAATGCAATAAAAAAAAAATTAAAAAAAAAGTTGTTTTTCTTCATTTTTGCTGTAACGCAGCATACGATGTACACTACCTGACAAAAGTCTTGTCGCCTATCCAAGTTTTAGGAACAACAAATAGTAACTTGACTTCTAGTTGATCATTTGGTATCAGAAGTGGCTTATATGAAAGGCAAAGGCCTCTGGATTACGCTTATTTTACTAAGACAAAATATGATCATGCCTTGATTTTTAATTATTTAATTAGGACAGTATGGTCTGACTTTGCTTAGACAAAAGTCTTGTCAATTAACAGAAATAATGTACAGTATAGAATATAAAGTCATGCTGCAGTCAAATAAGAATGAAGATTGTGTCTGACTCCCATGAGCTTGGAGGACTGCATCCATACATCTCTGCATCTGCAAGTGATCTGCAATGGCAAAGAAAGTGTTCTTGCAGAGTTCATCAAGATTCTTTGGATTCATCTTCAGTGCCTCCTCCTCCATCTTACCCCACACATGCTCAATAATGTTCATGTCTGGTGACTGGGCTGGTCAATCCTGGAGCACCTTGACCTTCTTTGCTTTCAGGAACTTCGATGTGGAGGCTGAAGTATGAGAAGGAGCGCTATCCTGCTGAAGAATTTGCCCTCTCCTGTGGTTTGCAATGTAATGGGCAGCACAAATGTCTTGATACTTTAGGCTGTTGATGTTGATCATCCACTCTGCAGATCTCTTGCACGCCCCCATACTGAATGTAACCCCAAACCATGATTTTTACTTCACCAAACTTGACTGATTTCTCTGAGAATCTTGGCTCCATGCGGGTTCCAATAGGTCTTCTGCAGTATTTGTGATGATTGGGATGCAGTTCAACAGATGATTCATCAGAAAAATCCACCTTCTGCCACTTTTCCAAATGATCAACTAGAAGTCATTATTTGTTGCTCTTACAACTGGGAGCGACGACAAGACATTTGTCAGATAGTGTATTTAAGGTACAGTTCAGTAAAAAAAAAATGAAAGAACTGATAGTTAGGCAGCCCTTATATTTTCTCAATCATTAAACAAATCAAAAATATATCAACTTCTTTCCCCCAGCCTAGGCACTTTTTACAGCCATTTGTCAACTATGTAAGGAATCTATATGTTCCAGTTTTTAGACCCCTCCGCCAATGTCCTACAGTAGAGCAAAGGCCAGCTAGATTTATGGGACCCTTTTTAACCCCCAATCAGCAGAAACAACAGCACGAGCGCGCCATGAATGAGAGGAAGACAGAAGGTACAGCGAGCTGCGCAAAAAGCTCCTCGCGGCCCAATGTCGTCAAACGGGTGAAGAGTTCAGCGAGCACACATAAATATTTAAATGAATGTGGGACTGACAGGAGAACAAAGGGCCGTGGGGAGCGCTTCAGAACACCTCCTTCCTACAGTTGAACACACACAGAACATCAGTGTGTTTGAGCTTCGCGTACCCTTAAATCACAGTTCCTTCTGCCAAGGCTAGTGCGAAGCCATTGCGTTTTTAAAAGGGAACGCTGGGAGGAAATGGAATTGTTTTAGGGGAAGCCGGGATTTTAAAATCTGCCTACTATATGCAATAAAAAATGAGGTTTCTTTAGTTACAGTACACTGTTGTGTTGATTGTTGTTTGGGATGATCAAGTCATTCAATGAATCTTTTTCAGTTTGATCTGGAGATTTTTTTCAATATTTTTTCCTCACCTTTAACCCAGAAGACAATAAGCACATGAAAAAATACTATAGTCATTTATAGTAAACATCAGTACACTGTAAAAAATGCTGGGTTCCACACAATCGATTTGTATTGGGACAACATGAAGGAATTAAATTAACTTACACTGGCCCCAATTCAGAAAGGAAAGTAAGTGAAAACTCAGAGTATGTTAACCCTGAAATGAGAGAAACTCTGGGTTTTCTGTTTCAAAATGGCAGGTTTGTGAAACTCGAGAAAGCAGGGTAAGTCAAGCCTGTTTCTGAAAGAGAGGTAACTTTAACTCAGAGTCAGTTACCGTGGTGACTTACTCTGTGAACCTAACCTAGTCAGGAGCAGGTTTTATTCTCTAAGCTCTGAGTTTCTGTTTCTCTCCTTTTTTAAAGACGAAGTGTATTTCTTGCCTTAGCCTTAGTCATTTGCCTACATTTCAGTCACACAAAGAACAAAGTTGTGAGAATGGCTTGTCCTTTTTTGGGAACATTACAATTAGATTCAATACCATAGTTTTAAGTTTTACCTTTGATATTACTGCAAAAAATAAATAATTAGCTTAAATTCACTGACCATCGACAGGTACATGTACTGTAACTAGATTAATGAGGTTATTACTTGTTCTAAAAACTATTTGTTAGTACTGCTTACATTCTAAATGTCATCTCTCAACCACTTGATCTCTACCACTTGATCAATAATAGAGGCAGACACACCAGTGCACTTTTACTGTACATCTATTAAAAACTTAACTTTAGAAACTTAATCTTAAACTGATCAACGTGTGTAAAAGTGGGAACCTAAAATTAAACATTTCCACTGAACATTAAGCTAAAGTTATATGCATTCTTGCTTTGTCAAATGTGTTGTAGAAACTATGTCGTAGCCTATTTTATGTAATTTAATGCAATTAGATCTGAAATAACTTCTAAATTATGGCCTAAATTACGGCCAATTCCCCACTTTTTCAAGTGGAAAGTCAATAAACGTCACACATTACATTACTTTTTTTTTTATTATACCTAAATATTTAAATACTTTTAATATTTTAAATGTAAACTTACGCATTAACTTGAGCAGCTATGTTTTCCCATGCTAACTGTCTCCGCTTCACCGATGCAGTGGTGTTGCTTTTTAAAAAAATAAATAAATAAATAAAAAATAAATATATATATATATATGGTCATATTTGCTAGAACTTAGCATGAGCACATCAAGTTCAGCTGGAGAAAAAAATCCTCTTTTTTTTTCAGATCTTGTCATGGTGACTTGTAACATCTGCGCTCCATTCATAATGCCTTTTTATAGTCACAGTGTGCGCGCTTAACTCTGAATCAGTCTACTCAGATTTGATTGACCTAACTCAGATGAGATGAGTTTTTAATCTCTCGGTAAGTCAACTCAAGAGTTCAAGTTTAAACTTTGAGTTGGTTGAACCTCCTTACTGAAACAGGCCCACTATCTGGACAAAAGTCTTGTCGTCGATCCCAGTTGTAAGAGCAACAAATAATAACTTGACTTCTAGTTGATCATTTGGAAAAGTGGCAGAAGGTCGATTTTTCTGATGAATCATCTGTTGAACTGCATCATCACAAATACTGCAGAAGACTTACTGGAACCCGCATGGAGCCAAGATTCTTATAGAAATCAGTCAAGTTTGGTGAAGGAAAAATCATGGTTTGGGGTTACATTCAGTATGGGGGCGTACGAGAGATCTACAGAGTGGATGGCAACATCAACAGCCTGAGGTATCAAGACATTTGTGCTGCCCATTACATTATAAACCACAGAAGAGGGCAAATTCTTCAGCAGGATAGCGCTCCTTCTCACACTTCAGCCTCTACATCAAATTTCCTGTAAGCAAAGAAGGTCAAGGTGCTCCAGGATTTGCCAGCCCAGTCACCAGACATGAACATTATTAAGCATGTCTGGGTTAAGATGAATTTCCAAAGAATCTTGATGAACTCTGGGAGTCCTGCAAGAACGCTTTCTTCGCCATTCCAGATGACTTTATTAATAAGTGATTTGTGTCATTGCAGAGATGTATGGATGCAGTCCTCCAAGCTCATGGGAGTCAGACACAATATTAATTCTGTTTCCACTGCACCATGACTTCATATTCTATACTGTACATTATTTCTGTTAATTGACAAGACTTTTGTCTAAGCAAAGTCAGACCTTACTGTCCTAATTAAATAATTAAAAATAAGACATGATCATATTTTAATATTTGGTAAAATAACAGTAATCTAGAGGCCTTTACCTTTCATATAAGCCACTTCTGACACCAAATGATCAACTAGAAGTCAAGTTACTATTTGTTGTTCCTAAAACTTGGATAGGAGACAAGACTTTTGTCAGGTAGTGTATTACGTTTTACAAATTTAAGTGGATTGAACACAAAACAATTAAGTTGTCGCCCCCCAAAAAATCCATAATTGTGTTGCTTCAGCACAATTTAAATAAGTAGTTTAAACAAACAGCAAACATAATTTTTTGAGTGTTCTTGAACTAATGTGTTGTGCTAATTCAGTTGTTGCTATGTTAATACAACTATTGTATATTAACGACCTAACACTGTACAACGTTTTCTAAAACTATATAAAGTCAAAAAAAGATATTTGCCGCTTGTTCAAACTACTTATTTAAAATGAGCTGAATCAACACAATTCTGGAGATTTTTTGGGACAACTTAATTGTTTTATACTCACTCCACTTAATTTACTGACATAAACCTTTTAACAGTTGTGCATGTCCTGGAAATGACTTCTTTAAATGACTTCAATTATTTGAGTCTGATTTTTATTTTAAAAATACAAGTGAAATTATTATGAACGTGCCCATTTACACTGTTCTACTTCCCAATACAGAAGTCTCTAAAAATGACGTCTAATATTTCCTCAGGACTAACTCTACCAGTGATCCTGCCCAGGCTCAAGAGCCCCAGACGAAGGCCTTCAGCCGCCAGCGCCAGGTCCACATCCCTGTACTCATGATACTGCTGTAAAGCCTCAATGCTCTTCTGCAGGTGAGTCCGGTGTCGAGTCTGAGTCAGAGTCGGGCTGCCCATCAGCGGGTCACCACACCTGCAACACACACAAATCTGACTATCTGTCTTGTCCCTTTATTGGCCAAAGAACCATGTATGTGACCCTGGAGCAAACACCAGCCTTATTGTATGGGATGATTTTAGTATCAATATTATTTGCAAATACACGCTCTGTCATCCACGCGCTCTGTTCATATTGTATATGCAGTTGTACATCCAAAAACGAATGGCTTTCAACCTGAGTCTGTGAATTTAAGATTTGCGCAAACATAAACATGTTCGTGAAAACAAATATTATGTTTTACATTCATACATCTTAATTTACGTGCACGAAAGGGAAGTTTTGCATTTGCGGATCAGGTGAAGCGCGTGTTTGAATTGACTTTTTGTTTACATGTATACAGCCGGCTTCGTTTGAATTTTGAGACTTTCTTTTCGCGGTTTTTAAGCTTTTCAGGAATCAAACGCAAACAACTTTACATGAAAAAGCCACAACGTTCTTATGCAATGTGTACACATCTACCTACCAATTTGAGAATTATACAATCCTGCGTTACCACACTTGTGTGTCTGAAAAGGTCCGATTTACATAAATGTGCAGCATTTTGCAAAAGCAGAGTTGTATTTGTGAATACACATTCTCTCTTTTCTGTACGTGAATCAAAAGTTGCGCATGGGTGGATCAGGTGACGCTCATTTGAATTTTGAGACTGATTTTACGCAGCTGGGTTTGCAAATCCACACGCGCGCAACTTTCGATTCACGCGCAAATGTACTAATGCAATTTAACCAGTGACCACTAGAGGGCAATCTCAGCATTACAGAGCAGGCCACGTCCATGGTTATTTATCACGTTTATAACCTAATGACCCGTAAAAGCCAGCAAAGTCACAAAAGTGGTTATCGGGACACATCAGCTGGAGGAATGGCTGTATATGGGTATTCTGACAGTCTATGCCTGTGTGAGGTCAACGTTTAACCACTGGAAAATCAAATCTCCTTGCAGGTGCACATTTTTACATTCAGTATAGGGTAACATGGTGCTTCCATTTCTTTGGGTCTACGATTGATAGAATATTTTGAAGAAAGGTTATGAATACTTCACCCTAAGGGAACATTTCTGCCCATAGCGATACATGTAGGAAATATGCTTTTTTTTTGTTTTTGGTAAATTTCTTTTTAATATAGGCATGCAAACACACTGTGTTGTGTTATTCTGGCAATAACTTGTTTTACTGTCTGGGATGGGCAAAAATACATTGACATGTATTTTGAAAAAAAAAAAATATTTTTTTTTTTACATGTATCAAAATAAAAATATAGCAGCCACTAATGTATCAAAATAAAATACTGTGTTTCGAAAATACTACAAAATACTTTTACATGAGTATAAGGTTTCTTCCCCAACTTTCTATCAATAGGCATATTCGATCATTATTAGTGAAGTAAACAGCAACACCATTTCTCTGAGCGAGTTTAAGTCAGTTTCTCTGCCACCTCATTCACCTACTCCTGTACAAACGTTTGTTTCTCTTTCAGAATAGTATACATTTTGTACAAATTTCATACAGAAAGTACTGTCTTGAAGACGTTTCTTTAATCACTGTAAAAACCATGTAATGCAGATAATGAGTTGGAATATACTATATCTCTTCATTGTGTTTCCATCCATTGTGTGGCCAGTTAAATTGCCACATCTCTTAACAGTCTTATTTTAAAAGGGTGATATATGAAGAGGTTATTTAAATTTTTTGTTCACATATTTTTTTAAATAAATCTAATTTTATGCAATTGATTTCTTCAATACCTCAATCAATCTTCAAAATCTTCTTTACTTTAATGTAAAAACATGATTACTGAAAACTACTAAAATCTCCAGTTTTAGTAATTTCCGTAAATCATGTTTTTCGGCGTGTGTACTCTTCAATGCACAACATAAAACATGATATCTGTTTTTGCAAATAAACTCTTCATCCTGCTGCCATGTAATGGGACCACTCAGTCCGTATTGACTGAAGTATTATTAAATAATTATGTCTAATATACTGTATTGTGCCACTGACATCTTTAGACAGACATCTTTTATCTTTATTACCTATAAAGAGCACCTGCAGGTCAGCTTCTGGCATTTGAAACAGCCAACGAAGTATTGTAAGTACCGCCACAGTAGGACTTATTTGTATGTTGTTTGTCTTATTGTCTTGCCATCTACATCAACAATCCATCCAAAACTACTATTATATGTGCAGTTTAGTCATTCTCCCAAGAGCTTTTCAGTTCTTCTTTAACTGGAAGAGTCTCACTTTACCCCCTTAGTCAGTCTTTAGGTGTTTTTATATTTCTAAAATTCCTCTATTTCCACCTGCAGCACTGAAACTGACAATGATTATGTGATGAAGGCATCCTCGTATACTATATATACTATTCTGAAAGAGAAACAAACGTTTGTACAGGAGTAGGTGAATGAGGTGGCAGAGAAACTGACTTAAACTCGCTCAGAGAAATGGTGTTGCTGTTTACTTCACTAATAATGATCGAATATGCCTATTGATAGAAGGTTGGGGAAGAAACCTTATACTCATGTAAAAGTATTTTGTAGTATTTTCGAAACACAGTATTTTATTTTGATACATTAGTGGCTGCTATATTTTTATTTTGATACATGTAAAAAAAAAATATTTTTTTTTTTTCAAAATACATGTCAATGTATTTTTGCCCATCCCAGACAGTAAAACAAGTTATTGCCAGAATAACACAACACAGTGTGTTTGCATGCCTATATTAAAAGAAATTTACCAAAAACAAAAAAAAAGCATATTTCCTACATGTATCGCTATGGGCAGAAATGTTCCCTTAGGGTGAAGTATTCATAACCTTTCTTCAAAATATTCTATCAATCGTAGACCCAAAGAAATGGAAGCACCATGTTACCCTATACTGAATGTAAAAATGTGCACCTGCAAGGAGATTTGATTTTCCAGTGGTTAAACGTTGACCTCACACAGGCATAGACTGTCAGAATACCCATATACAGCCATTCCTCCAGCTGATGTGTCCCGATAACCACTTTTGTGACTTTGCTGGCTTTTACGGGTCATTAGGTTATAAACGTGATAAATAACCATGGACGTGGCCTGCTCTGTAATGCTGAGATTGCCCTCTAGTGGTCACTGGTTAAATTGCATTAGTACATTTGCGCGTGAATCGAAAGTTGCGCGCGTGTGGATTTGCAAACCCAGCTGCGTAAAATCAGTCTCAAAATTCAAATGAGCGTCACCTGATCCACCCATGCGCAACTTTTGATTCACGTACAGAAAAGAGAGAATGTGTATTCACAAATACAACTCTGCTTTTGCAAAATGCTGCACATTTATGTAAATCGGACCTTTTCAGACACACAAGTGTGGTAACGCAGGATTGTATAATTCTCAAATTGGTAGGTAGATGTGTACACATTGCATAAGAACGTTGTGGCTTTTTCATGTAAAGTTGTTTGCGTTTGATTCCTGAAAAGCTTAAAAACCGCGAAAAGAAAGTCTCAAAATTCAAACGAAGCCGGCTGTATACATGTAAACAAAAAGTCAATTCAAACACGCGCTTCACCTGATCCGCAAATGCAAAACTTCCCTTTCGTGCACGTAAATTAAGATGTATGAATGTAAAACATAATATTTGTTTTCACGAACATGTTTATGTTTGCGCAAATCTTAAATTCACAGACTCAGGTTGAAAGCCATTCGTTTTTGGATGTACAACTGCATATACAATATGAACAGAGCGCGTGGATGACAGAGCGTGTATTTGCAAATAATATTGATACTAAAATCATCCCATATTATTGACCTTATTCTGCAATGCGGAAGACTGTTTGATTTTCTAATTGTTTTAGAACTTCTGATTCAGTTGCCTATGGGAGAAATGACTAGGACTATTAAATGGGGAACACTTTGAAATAATGGTCTATTAATTCATGTTATTTAATGTATTTACTAACAGGAACAAATAATTAGTAAAACATGTATTATGGTATTAGTTCATCTTTGTTAACATTAATGTTAAGTTAAGTAACGTTAGTTCATGTTAACTCATGGTGCATTAACTAATGTTGAAAAGCACATCTTTGGGTTTTAATAATGCATTAGTAAATGTTGAACTATGATTAATAAATGCTGCACAAGATTATTCATACTTAATGTTAGTTAATGCATTTACTAACATTACACTGCAAAAGATTTTTTTAACTTGCTTCTAGTCCAAATATCTAAAAATTCTTAAATCAAGAAGCATTTTCTAGACAAGCAAAACATATTGTCTTGTTTTAAAAAATACAATGCCAAAATTAAGTGAGTTTTTCTTTAAAACAAGCTAAATAATCTGCCAATGGGGTAAGCAAAATAATCTTATGTCGAAAGGAAAAACAAGATTATTTTGCTTCCCCTATTGGCAGATTATTTAGCTTCTTGATTTAAGAATTTTTAGATATTTGGACTAGAAACAAGATTAAAAAAAAAATCTTTTGCAGTGTAACTAATGGACCATTATTCTAAAGTGGTACCATAAACGACAGAAAACGATCAAATTACTTGCTCTACAAACAAGTGTGTTCATGACTATACATAAAAAGTAAAATAATATAATACGAAAACATCAGTTTGCAACATCAAGCAGCAGAACGCGCTGTCTTTAAAGTCTCAACATGAACAGAAGTGAATGAGACCGGATGCCCCCTCATACTAGAAGAATAAGGTGAATATTGCAGGGGTATATTCTTGGCAATATCTAAAAATACATTGCATGGGGCAAAAGTATTGATTTTACTTTTTTGTCAAAAATCCTTAAGCTAATACAGAGCTAATTTTTGGTACACAGCTAACCTGGTGCACATTTATTAAGAAAGAAAGTTTCATTGACTTGTAACTCTGGGATTGGTTTGGCGTACGCCGAGTTGTGGAGACTACACACTTCTCTATAAAAATTTTAAAATTAATTATTTTTTTCAAGCTTTCTTGAAGATATTGTACTATGTTGTGTCTAACATTTTGTTTATTGTGAAATGGCCTTTGTGCTCTTTCTGTTCTAGTCAATGTTATTATTTATTTTCTTATGCTAAAAACAATAGAAACATATATACACAGTTAAAGTCAAAATTATTCGCCTTACTGAGCTTTTTTTTCTTTCCTTTTTCAAATATTTCCCAAATGATGTATAACAGAGAAAGGAATTTTTCACAGTGTTTCCTATAATATTTTTTCTTCTGGAGAAAGTCTTATTTGTTTGATTTCAGTTAGAATAAAAGCAGTTTTTAGTTTTTTAAAAACCATTTTAAGGACAAAATTATTAGCCCCTTTAAGCTAAGTTTTTTTCAATAGTCTACAGAACAAACCATCATTATACAATAACTTGCCTAATGACCCTAACCTGACTAGTTAACCTAGTTAAGCCTTTAAATGTCACTTTAAACTGTATAGAAGTGTCTTGAAAAATATCTTGTCAAATATTATGTACTGTCATCATGGATAAAAGAAATCATTGATTAGTAATTAGTTATTAAAACTACTATGTTTAGAAATGTGTTGAAAAAATCTGTTCATTAAAGGTCCCGTGAAGTGCTTTGAAATATGCACTTTATTCGATGTTTTACATAATCTCAACTGAAAAAATGAAGAGAGGGTGGAACAGATTAGCTCCTCCTCTTTTACAAAATCAGCCAATAGCATTTAGCTCTGCCAGTTAGAGCGGTTGAGCTCAAGCGCATCAAATGAAAAGCAAATGAGAAGCGTCTTGAAGGGGGCGGGGCATGTCAGATACTAGAGAGCATTTGATTGGTCAAGATTTGTTGAGAAACTTAAAGATGAGGTCACGTGAAAAAAATCGTTGCTTGATTTAGGTGGACAAACTGGAAGCTTTAGATGTTTACATCAGTTTTATATTTTCTAAACGTGAATTTTGTCACTGTTTTGGAGCACATTAGCTAATAGATATCCTTAAAACTGAAACTAACATCTAAAAAATTCTATTTTAATTTCATGGGACCTTTAAACAGAAATTGGGGAATAATACAGGGGGTCTAATAATTCAGGAGGGCTAATAATTCTGTATATTAAAAAGCAAGAAAGTTTCATTAAACATTTGAATCATTTCAAAACCAGTAGTGTATCTACTAAAGTGATCTTTAAGCATACTTTAAATGCATCTACTAGAAGTATCTACAATTGCATTCATATTTCTCCAAAATGTTGATTCTTATTGTTGTTATTTCTGCTATTGTTGTTATTATTTTAAGGTCATGAATAGTTGTGTAAGCGTTTCACTGCATATCATACTGTGTATGACTAATAAATAACATTTATACTGGAATTTGAGGTGTTGTCTGCATTGATCAGTTCACTCACAAGGTCTTCAGTGTGTTTTGTAATAGAGTCAGGAGCTCCTCCAGGCCGTCTCTGCTGTGGCAGGACAGAAAGCATGCAGGAGGAGCATCAGTGAGCTCCTGAAGGGACGTCTGGGTGCTGCGCTGCTGTTCAGCAGAGACCAGGTCACTTTTGTTGAGGATCAGGATGTGCTGCTGCCGCTGAGAGGAGCGCTCCAGGATATTCTTCAAGTGTCCTCTGAGGAAGACGGGCACATGCCTGCGCTCAGAAGGAAGCTGCGTCAAGTCCACAACCACCAGAGACAGATCCGCCTGCTCCACCCTGCGGGCAGCAAAGGAAGCTCATTTCTTAAGCCTGTTTCCTGAGCCTGGTCAGCATCTTACCACCTCTGACCTCACACAAACAAAGTGGCCACTTCCTGTCTATTTTTTTGTGATCAGTTTTTATTATTTTTCATACACACAGTGCTCAGCATAAATAAGACCTCACTTTTACGTTGATATTTTCTAAAGGATGCTTTGAAATATGATATTTGTGCATATACATTAGATTAGTCAGTACCATAGATAAAAAAAATAACCTTAAAGATCACGGTCCAAAAATGTGTACATCTAAATTAATATTCTGGAAAAAATATTACAAAGTTTTAATAAACAGGAAAAATCAAGAGAAAAATTTATTAATTTTTTCTTCGGCTTAGTCCCTTTATTCATCAGAGGTTGCCACAGCGGAATGAACCGCCAACTTATCCAGCATATGTTTTACACTGCGGATGCCTATCCAGCTGCAACCCAGTACTGGGAAACACCTTTACACTTTCATTCAAACAAATACACTACGGCCAATTTAATTTATTCAATTCACTTATACCACAAGTCTTTGGACTGTGGGGGAAATCGGAGCACCCGGAGGAAACCCACACCAACATGGGGAGAACATGCAAACTCCACACAGAAATGCCAACTGACCCAGCCGGGACTCGAACCAGAGACCTTCTTGCTGTGAGGCGACAGTGGTAACCACTGAGCCCCCGTGCCGACAAAACATTATTATAATCTTTTCATAGTTACTTTTAATTTTAAATTCCTGTGACGACAAATCTGCATTTTCAGCAGCCATTACTCTAAATTAAATTAGAATAATACGTTGAACTGGGTTGAATTGGTGAATTTTAACTGGCTCATGTTTCTATTACACAAAAGCAGAAGAGTAGGACGACTTTGGAAAGATCACGTTGCCCTGTAGAAGTAACGCAGCTTTGCCATCATACGAATAAATCCCATTTTAAAGCACATTGAAATCCATTTTAATAGAAATTTAATTATAATAATAATAACATTTTGACAGATGACTAAAAACAAGAGAAGAATAAAAAGTGAATATCAGTAAAAATGCCCAGTCAGACATTAATTATGCCTATTATAGACTGTTTTCCTAAAACTTTGACATGCATTTATACAGTAGCTTTAACCTGGCAAACATCTACAACAACATAGTGGTACAACATAAAAGTGCATTTATATGTTATCTTCCTGAAAAATAAATCTAATATGGTTCAATTATAAATTAAAAAAAATACATTAAACATAAAAAACGCAGTAAATTTGCTGAAATACATTTCAAATAATTATTTACATAAACAGTGTCTACAAATTATTTTTTTATATTCTGAGATTTTATTAAATTATTTTAATCATTTTTATTTTGTCTTGATATATTTGTGTTGATTACTGTTGAAACTAAATATATTTTTTTATTTCAAAATTAGATTCTATTGAGCCTCACAGTTGTTTATTAAGCAAAGGCTTCAAATATATTATAGTCAGAAAACAATTGAGTGTGGGATATATTATTAAATCATTTAAACTGACTCCTCTATTTCAGCAAACATTATGTAACTAAATACTTTTATATATTTAAAGCTTAAATTGTTTTTATAGGTTATCTTCATGAAAAATAAATGACAATTTATGGGATTTATTGATGCCATATGCTAAAATTAAATATGCAATATTAAGCAATATGTTCTAGATTTGCTAGGTTAAATGTATAAACAATTGTCAAAGTTGAAGAAAAACAGTCTAAAATAGGCAAAAAAAGGTTTGACTGGGCATTTTATCATGAAAAGTGAATATCAGTAAATAAACAAAATGCCAAAACAATAAATAAGCTAAAATATATTTCAAATAATTAATTAAAACACTATATTTTTTACAAATAAATTTTTGGGATATTTTGAGATGTATTTAAAAGCATTTCATTTAATTATTTTAATCATTTTCATTTCTGACATACAATTCAAAATACATTTTCGTTAATTAATGTTGAAGGTAAACATATTTTTGGTATTAAAAGCCTTACAGTTACGCTTATTAAGCATATATTTTAAATATACTATGGTCAGAAAAAAAATACAGTATGGGATAGGGCTGGGTGATAAAATCGTTATTAGTATTTATTGATCAAACACCATTTTCAATAACGATTTTTAAAAGAGTATGAAAGTTCAGTATGAAGCGCTATATTTTTATCAAAATGTGGCTGGTGAGCGCGCGCCTTAGAAGGAATGCCAATAAGCTTAGTATAAATTTGTCATTTCTAATGAAGGTGCGTGACTTCCACGACACGCAAACGGGAGCAACACATGGTGTGCAAGCGATGCACACGTGACACACGCATTTTCCAGGTACGCCTAGTTGAAAACATCGGAACTTTTCTAAATGCCGTGAGCGCACCGTGATTCATATAAGTAGAACTAACCAATCTGCTTCACACTTTGTATAGAATATACACATTTCAGCAATAACTGCAGACTAATTACTTCAGACAAACACAGCGCACCTAAACACCGCAGTGCTTTTTACTTCTCCATAAACTTGTGTCAAAGCTGCAGCTATGGTTTGTTCATATGTCATCCTCTAAGAAAACGGACGCCAAGGGAGTGCGAGTGCAAAGCGTATAGAAAATGGTGAAAGAAACCACGCACTTGTCACTTCAGGTCAGAATAACAACACATGCAAAAAATGAGTGTCGTATAGCAGCAGTGAGGAGATTGTAAATAAAAAAGGATGTTGCCAGAGTGGCTTTTAGGTTTCTTTTCTTGTGCATCCCAGCCACTAGCTCCCCATCTGAAAGATTTTTTTAGCATAGTGGGTAATGTAGTCATTCAACTTCACAATTTCTAATGTTGCAGTGTGTATTTGAATAATGATGGTTGGTTCCTTTACTTAAAAGCTCAGATTTGATTATGATAATTTGTTTTGTTTACAGAGTTTGAGGTTTACTGTATCGTTATTATTCACACCTTACAGATGTTGATCTACCTTCACCATTGCACACACTTTATAACATTTTATTTATCAAGTTGAAGAGTCTCTTTACCACTTATGTTTATTTTATTATAAAGAGATCAGGGGCATCCCTAGACCCAATTTACTGCCCCAGTAAAAATCGCCAGTGCCCCAGTAAACGTGTTGAGTTATGATTTACTTCATATGCAAAGTGTATTTATTAAGAGGGGTACTCCCGGAATAGACTTTATTCTTTATGTGCAACCGAACCAGCGCTGGTGAAAGCAATGTAGTTTGATCAAAAAGCAAACTGACGCATCTCTGCATGTGTGCAGAAAACCACACCCGCGTGCCTCACACACCACGCGCTGCTCTTCTCCCGGTGCGAGCCCCGGTTGTTAACATGCACGCCAAAAAAAGTACTCGCTGCTCACGCGCCGCCTATGCATTGTAAAACCGCCGTATAAGCCTTTTATGCAGAGGTGACGGCACCCAGTGAGTTTTGTAAGTCGACAAAACTAAAGTTTACATAATATGATTACTAAGCATGCCTCCTGATAGATTTTTTTATGACGTAAAAAGAAGGGATGACGAGTCAGGGAGGTAAAGACTTAATAAACCTAATTCTCGGCCATGTCTAAGACAACAGATAATTCTATAAAACATGTTTTTTTGTATTCTATAGAATTGTCTGTAGAATTTCATTCAAATTAAATTATTATTCATGCAAAAGATTTCTTAAATGATCTTAGCATCACTCCAGTTGATGTTCTTACGTTGTTTTTCAGTTACATTTAGGATTCATTTCTGTAATTTAGAATAATAATTGTACAATAACAATAATATATATAAAACTTTTATTTATTAATCATTTGTCATGTATATTATATATATATATATATATATATATATATATATATATATATATATATATATATATATATATATATATATATATATATATATATATGTAACACTTTACAATAAGGTTCATTAGTTAATGCATTTACTAACATGAACTAATCACGAATAACACTTGTACAGCATTTATTAATCATAATTCAACATTCACTAATGCATTATTAACATCCAAGTTCATGCTTGTTAACATTAGTTAATGCACTGTGAATTAACATGAACTAACAATGAATAACTGTATTTTCATTAATTAACGTTCTCTAACATGAACAAATGCTGTAGTAAATGTATTGTTTATTTATGTTAGTAAATGCATTAACTAACATTACCTAATGAACCTTATTGTAAAGTGTTACCTATATATATATATATATATATATATATATATATATATATATATATATATATATATATATATATTTTTTTTTTTTTTTTTAGGGGTGGGGGGTGCCCCAGTAGAGCTTTATGTCTAGCAATGCCCCTGGATCAGATATTTTGTTTAAATATTTTTGTTTTTGACTATTGAATCTATTTGTCTAAGTAATGTTGGTAAATTAAAATGTAAGGTGGTTAAATAACAAAAAAAATCCAAATATTCCTAAATGTACTGTTAAAAAAATATTTTTTAAAAATATATATTTAATAATTATCGCTATCGAATAATATAAAACATGATATCATAATCATTTTTTGCAATATCGCCCAGCCCTAGTACGGGATATATTGTTAAATCAATTTTAAACTGACTCCTCTATTTCAGCAAACATTATGTAACTAAATGGTTTTGCGTTGCATAATCTGCAATGTTTATTCAATCATGAAAAATGAGACACACTCTTGCATCTAATTCTGTGAATAAACAGATCGTTTCCCCTCACATGGCACAATGTGTGACACAAAAAACCTCTTAAGGGATATTTCCCCTCGACAGGCCATTTTTGGGACGTCGATATTTATCACTTTGGATTGTTTGCACAAAAATGCCTCTGTTTATTGTACCTTGATTTTCCCACACGTGTCCGTAAATACATACCGCTGCCGGGCGCGCCGGACGCCCTCCTGTTCCACACTGTCACTGGTGTCCCGTAGCCCTGCCGTGTCGCTCAGCAGCACAGGATAGCCCCCGATGTCCAGAGGGACCTCCAGCACATCTCTGGTGGTCCCAGCTGTAGGGGACACTATGGCTGCAGGACGCTGGGCTGCAGAGAGTAAAAAAACATATTTAACCCTCTGTTGTCCTTGAATTCTGGGTAACACTTCACAATAACAGTACATGAATAATGGTGTGTTAATATGTAAAGTAAACATTACTTTATTATGGACTAATGATAAGTTAATGCATGCACTAATCATGAACTAACTTTAACTACAACATGAGTCACAAGAGTTCATGTGTGAATTACGGCTACCTTAATTACTTGTTAGTACATCATTGTTTGTTAATGTATTAATTACCACATTAGTTTATGCTTAATTTAACCATCATGAACTCATTCATTCATTCCTTAATTATCTTTTCGGCTTATTCCCTTTATTAATCTGGGGTCGCCACAGTGGAATGAACCGCCAACATATCTAGCACATATTTTACACAGCGGATGCCCTTCCAGCTGCAACCCATTACTGGGAAACATCCATACACACTCATTTACACACACTACAGACAATTTAGCTTGCCCAATTCACCTGTAGCGCATGTCTTTGGACTGTGGGGGAAACCGGAGCGCCCGAAGGAAACCCACGCGAACACGGGGAGAACATGCAAACTCCACAACAAAATGCCAACTGACCTAGCCGAGGCTTGAACCAGCGACATTCTTGCTGTGAGGTGACAGTGCTACCCACTGCGCCACCGCATCGCCCCCTTCATGAACTCATGACATGGTTTCCGCTACATTCATTCTTTCATGGCGGGGCGCCACACCAAAATTCATCCCGCCACGGCTATATTACAGCTTCCCATTCAAAACATTCAGTCATTGTTGTTGTTGTTTTTAATAGCAGGTTATAATAGCACCAAAACGTATTAAAAGGTAAGTGAATTATAACAGCGAAAACTTTTTTTTAACCGTAGTAGTGCTGTGCGTTATTTGTTTAACCCTTTACGGTGACATGCTGACTGACTGACAGGTGCGTGCGTGAGACGTGAGACCAGCAAACACGGCGTAGCTTTCAGTTAAGATGAACACAGTTTCCATAATTATACTGTATAGATAAAGGTCTATGGTTCTGCATACAATGACTTTATCTGGCTGGAATTTATAGCGGTTTCACTTTACTTCAGGACTGTTCAGCTACTTCAGCTGTTTCACTTTACTTCAGGACGCATTAATGCCGCTCTGTAGGTCTACCGGAGACATTCATAAATAATCCTAGCAAATCTAATAAATGTTGGAGATGTACTCGTCACATAAACGCACTTGAGCAGCGTATATTTCAGGGTGTGAAGTTGTGCAGGAACAGAGGAAATCAGCGCGCAAGCAGAGATTCGCATGCTCGTATTACATAAATGCGCTCACAACATGTGTCATTGAAATAACACCCATAGGTAGTTGGTACATCCGTGTAAAAGTCCTGCCGCCACAGCTGGAAAAAATCCTAGAGGAAACACTGCATGATATGTTAATGTAGAATTATACCATGACTTTACTCAAAGGGGTACATCATCATTAACCCATTCTTAACTACTCATGAACAGTGTTGGGGATAACGCGTTATAAGTAACGCATGTTATGTAATATTACTTTTCTAAAGTAACGCATGTAGTGTGTGTTGAACTGTGCATGTGTATGCCTGTAGTTTTTGTGGTGTACAGTAGGCGGGTTCAACCGTTGAACCTCAAATATGTTGTAATATTATGCAAACAGAAAAAAAAAATTCTACATTTCTACTTTCTTTTTTTTCAACATTTTTTTCTAATGTTGGGGTAAATTTAGAAAAGTCACCAAACTTCAAGATAAAAAACATCCTTTAGGATTTTCTTTCTGCTATTAAAATTGTGTGTGGATAATTTTTGACTCATAAGTAGGGCCAGACAAAATCTGTGGACGTTTTTTGCAATTTCTGCTGAGAATTTTGGTAAAAATCTGCGGATTTCTGCGGAATTATTTTGGGAGTCTCATAACTAAAACCTTAATATGTGAAATATGTGTAATTTAAAAACTGAATAAATTCAGATTTACAAACATTTACTCAAGTAAATAAACAGAATTAATGATGGGCTAAAAATCTGCGGACATCTGCGGAAAATCTGCGGAATTCTGCGTGCGCAGATTCCGTGTGGGCCTACTCATAAGTCAACAGGAGGGTTAAAAATGACTTCAGAGGATAAGGAGAACAACATTGTACAATTTCACATTTCCCCTATAAAAGCTGAGAGGTTTGGGGTCTCTAAGGCATGCGTTTCTTGGACTCTGACTTCTAAGAAGTGTTTAATTTCTCAGGATGGAGGGCAGAGGGTTTCTCCAAGCGACTTCTAGAAAAATCAAGATTGACTATTTTTAAAAAGTGGTGACTGCAAGAACGCAGAAAACAACACAAAGTTCACATCCTGTAGAAACACGAGAAGCAAATATTGTGTATGAACAGGAACATACACATTTTTAGATGCGATAACCCTAGGTAACATGTTCCTAAAAATGGAGCTTAAAAATAAAGTTACAGTTCAGCACTCTTGTAGAGAAGATGAAGCTTCTGGATGTACTGGCTGCAGTTTATATCTACCCAAGAGTATTGATATTATAAATTTATGGCTCAGTCTCTACACCAGAATCCACGACAGTACAATCTTTTTCTTAATTATCCACAAGTGAATTTTATACATTAGATCATTTTAGGTAATCATCAGTTATGATCTAAAGTGTTGGTTTGATTTTGACATCCAGCAAAGTTACATTTCATCACGGGTAACAACATTTAGATTGTCCCGTTCTTTACATGTCAAATATCAGTCAAAGTACTAGTAAGCACGTCAATGCCTAATGTAACAAAAAACAAAAACTCTAATCAATAATATTAGCACACATTCAGTGACATGGCTAGAAATTCCAGGACCTATGCACAGGTTTTTGCTATGGGCCCCCTCAGTTTCACAGTGAGCCATAACAAACCTCTGGAGGTGTATTACAGAAAGTTTCTAATATCTGATTTCTTATCTTAGGTCTTAACTTAAGATGTGATATATTCATTTAGGAGAATTATTATTACAGAAGGGGTGACACGGTGGCTCAGTGGTGGAGTGTTGTATGTTTTCCCCGTGTTGGCATGGGTTTCCTCCGGGTGCTCCGGTTTCCCCCACAAGTCCAAAGACATGTGTGTGGATTGTAGGGGTGTGACAAGATGCTTACTCCACAAGACGAGATGAGACACGAGATTGGGGTCACGAGAACAAGACGAGACAAGATTTTTACACTATTTTTAAGCAATGTTCAATGATAGAATTTATGAATGAAAATAGTCTTTTATTCAACAAATTGCAAAACTATTTAGGTGTTTTTTTTTTAAATCAACTTGTAATGAATGTTATTTAACTTCTATTTTAATAAATTCTATGCAGTAAAGGACATGCAAACGCTGCTAAATATTTTGCCTAATAATAGGTGTGTGTAAAGCACTTTATCTGAAGTTCAAATCAAATCCTGCCTCCAATCTTCAGTGCTAAATTCACCCTCACGTTCCATCATAACATCACAACTCACGAGACAACTTTTTACCTCAACGAGAAATCTTATCGCGATTTAATCTCACGAGATCTTGTCAGACGAGATCTTGTCACATCCCTAGTGAATTGAATAAACTAAATTGGCCGTAGTGTATGAGTGTATGGATGTTTCCCAGTACTGGGTTGCAGCTGAAAGGGCATCTGCTGCATAAAACATATGCTGGATAAGTTGGCGGTTCATTCCGCTGTGGCGACCCCTGGTGAATAAAGGGACTAAGCCAAAGGAAAATGAATGACTGCAAGATAACACACTTAGCAAATGCTATTCTGAAATAACCTTTTGTACTAAATGTGGTCCTACCATGGTTATTAAACAGATATGATAAGACTTTAAAGTTAGGATCTTTCTGTAATACTTGCCCTGGACCCTCTGCACTCTCTGTCCCCCTTTTTAACTTTTCTAAATGTAACTCATCATATCTCATTGATTCTACACAGTACAACTCATTTGAATAATTACTGAAACAGCCCTGTTCCTGAGCTCTGTTGTAATCTATACCATGTGGTTAAAGTTTCCAGAGCTGCTTGGAATGGACTAATATGTGCACCACCCTTTCTCTTGACCATTTTTCAGACTCAGAGCATCCTGTTTTAAATGTGGAAGATCCCTCTGTGATTTCTTCCAGTCCAGACATGGATCTGCTTTCCACCAAATTCCCCTGAATTCCACTTTCATCCTGGCATCCAAGATGATCTTTCTTTCTCTAGTGAGTCAAAAGGAAACTGAGATTTTTGAGGACAAACGTGCAGGATTTTCTCCATTTAGTGGACTTCTATGATGCTCATTGGTTTGAACTTCCAAACTGCAGTTTCAAAGGGCTTGAATAGATCTCAGACAAGGAATGAAATCTCTTGCATAATGTCGCAATCAATCATTTTTTTACATTTGAAATAATTGCACTAATTGAATTAAAAGGGACCAGTTATGCCCCTTTTTACAAGACGTAAAATAAGTCTATGATGTCCCTAAAGTGTGTATGTGAAGTCTTAGCTTAAAATAGCACAAATACCCCCGGTTTCACAAACAAGGTTTAAGGCTAGTCAAGATTAAATTGCATGTTTGAGCTGTCTCAACTCAAAATAACTTGCAGTGAGATGCCTTAAAATACATCAGTGTCATTTTTTTCTCCAGGTGCACACCAGTAATATACTTTTCTAAGGCCATTTTTATAAATTTGGCTTAAATAGCCTAATTTAACTAAGGCCTAGTCCTGGCTTAATCTAAGCCCTGTTTGTGAAACTGGGCCATAATGTTTTAGAACTCTTTGAAACTGCCCCTTTTAGGCTTTGATGCTAATTGTGCCGTTTTGGTGAAATTAACTCTAATGGCGGACGGCTGCTTATGCTAATGAGTAGGGTTGGGTACAGAAACCTGGGGCCATTTGGCACCGGTACCAACATAACCGGTATGCACCGGACCGAATCAGCATATGAATTTTGGTGCCTAATTTCGGTTCCACCAGTGCTGCGACAAAGACGGAAGAAGCATCAAGGGGTACATCAAAGGCACACATAGGTGCGCATTGCGTCACACCATCTCTAAACATTTAATTCTAAACAAGTTTAAGGAATACGGACACAGTTGGCAATGTTGGGCGTTTTTTCTTGTTTTTATCAACGTATAGAAGGCAACGCGTGCAGTACAGCGCATTTGATGAGAGACTCCCTTCATCAACATGCATGATCGCATTCATCAAATTTGCTTAACCTTAGAACTAAACGTTCTAAAGTGTGGCTATATTTTATAAGCAAGGATTCTGACACACCAACGTGAAGCAGATGCTTTACAAAGTTGCGTGTAAGGGGGGGAAACAAGAACCTAATGAAACATTTGATGGCACAGGGCAAAAGGCAGAGGAAAGCACTGTCTTTGACAGCTCAGACATCATCTGGCACTTTCACGGAGTACGTTTACATGGACACCAATACACCAATACTCAAAAATTGTCTTTTAATATGATTAAGACAATAATCTGATTAAGAGTTGACCAAGTAAACAGCAATTTTTAATTACCTTAAAGGATCACAGACACGAAATGCATCACGAAATGCGTTTTTTTTTTTTTTTTTTTTGCCGTGCGGTTTAAAAATTCCAATAAAACAACACTCTTCCAGCAGTCCTTACTTAAAACTAGCATCAAACACCTCAGTTTGTCACGGAGGCATAAATAAAATGTTCCTGAATGAAAGTGAAAGTGCCGAAATGTAGTTCAAGTCGAAGAATTACAAATAAAACACCTGAAATTACATGAAACTCCATAGGATACGTGAATAGCGCGGTGATCAATCTATGTGCTATTACATGTAAAACAGGATCATGTAAGGAAAAAAAGCAACTCATGCAAACACCTTAATCATATTATTGTCTTATTCAGATTAAGGCAAATCATTAGATTACTGATGTCCATGTAAACATAGTCACAAGCCCCAACCACTTTCCACAGGTTAGTAGTAAGCTAATGTAATGTTAATTGCATAATGCAAATCTTGCATTCATGCTAACAAACAAATGATCTAAAGAAATATATTAATGCAACTCAATTCAAATATATAAAATATGAATTGATGTGTACTTTAAACTTTAAAGGTGCTGTATGTAAGTTTTTGACTCTTCTAAAGCATAAAAATACCATAATATGTGTGCAGATATTTAAGAAACATCCCAAGTGAACATACTTGTTTAACTGAAAAACAATGCTGAAGTCAGATATTCTGCTTTGAAAATGGGTTTTCCGTGCCGGAACTCTGTCTTTGTTTACATAAATTTCATATGCACGATGCCAGTTTAGCCAATTATATGTCAGCACCCTGGGTTGCCTTGTTGGAAAACAGGGCATTTCATTCATTCATTCAGAAAGACTCTGAAAGCGTGCGTCCGTGACCAAAAAGAACAGTATGGGAGACAGATGCAGTTCCACATGAGGTTATTAATTAGCAAATTACATAAATATTACGAACGTAAACATTAGGTGAGCAGGTTACATTGTAACCGCGTGTCCTAACAACACGCTGTGACGAGAGAGGCAGTGATCAGCTATTTGGCTGTTTGCACCAGACGAGACACGGCAGAAATGTAAATACAGCCTTTCAGAAGCACAGAATATGCACTCGCTCACCAAACGGTAAGGTTTAGAATCTATTTAATACATGTTAACCCACTTTAACATCAATGTAGATGCTGAATCACTCATATGTGTTTAGTTCTAAAGTTCAATTTCAGACGGTTTATTGTATTTTCAAGATCTGAGGTGAACTTTCTGCTTTCAGTATATGGCAACAAATGCCATGTAAAATGCATTCAAACTCGCATTGTTAGCATTTAGCACAGAATAAAGCACACAAGGCTTACCTGAGGTGATCTAGCTGTCATAGGTTTCTGTTGTTCAGCTGTGAGAAATAGAAGCCATTTCTAATATATCAATTCGAGGTGTTGGTTAGGACAAAAACTCCTTTTAATATGGAAAATATTCCCTCTATCGCGTGTCGTTGCTTTTATTTAGAACACAGTTTAAATCGCTCGCTCCTGTACACAATCTGGCATCCTAGCGTACTTTTATTATGATCCAGGAGTGCAATACCTAGTTCAACCACTGGGTGTCAAACTTACATACTGCACCTTTAATTATATTGTTCAATTAAAATATTTTTTGGTCAAATAAAAAGTTTTTCTAAAGTCGTCCACCATAATTTTGTGACTCAAAAGTATCGGTTCAGGCACCGTTTTGGCACCGGTACCATTTTAAAAGTATCGATTTAGCACCAGTATCGAAATAACCCTAAACGATACCCAACCCTACTAATGAGGGAGAGATCGTCATTAATGGACGTGGCTTTCCCCCTCTGATGACACGTACAAACAGAGAATGTTGACCAAAGTGTTTCTGCAGGTTTTAATTAATAAATCTTTACCATTAGAAGTGGGTTACATTCACAGACTGCTGTGTTTAAACCCCTTATAAAAGTGATTTTTGCATAACAGGTCTCCTTTAATTGAATGAATGCAATGTATAGCCACAAAAAACTCATCTGGCATTATAAGTTTCCATGTTTTCTGCTGTGAAACTCCTTTTCACAGACAAAAAAAAAAGTCAAAAATACTTTTCGCAAATTTCAAGCAAAATTGAGCTACTTTTAACCGCATGTCATGGGTTGTATTTAATTTATTTTGTGGGTTAAAGATTTGACTTATTGCACTATTATATTTATATGGTTCTGTTTTAATATTTAAATTAATATTCTACCATTGATCAAATCTGTGCTATAACCAAAATAACCGCAGATACAGCAACAATAAACCGCTTTAAACCAGTGCTGTGCCTTGCAGGTATATTTTTTTCCTGAGCGGATGAAAGTTGCAGAAACATTTGACTGGTTTATTGTGTAAACGCGTTCTATTTTTTGCCATTCTGGTATAGACTGGTATTAAAGTATGCTTCCATATGTCCACTGGAAGGAAGAGGCCAGTTTCACTCAAGTGCTCTTTGTGTGAACTTCCTTAAGGAGCTCAGAAAACTTATCAATTATAAAATGGAAACCTCAGAATCTTCCAGTTTCTTCTCTGCTTACTTCTTCTAAGCTAAGGCACAATTATTGAATTCTGATTTAATCTTTAGCATACATCTTAACTGAATTATCAAAATGCTTAAGTGCTTGTTCAGGAAGTGACAGCACAGAATGGTTCTCGCAGAGCACACCACTGTAAGCCGGAGCGCAAACAATAACAGGCCTGATGAATGTGGGGTAATTCAGGGCAGGAAGTTCTGTGATATCCAAACATCCCCCTCTGCTACTGAGGTCAGAGATAAACGTCATTAAGGGCCGTGCGGTGTCACTTTATGAGTGTGCATGAAAATATGTGCATCTATCACCAGCATTAACCTTCTGTCCTAGGACAATGAGACACGGTTGGCTCTAAAATCTGTTTAACCAACTTAAAGTAAAAATAAGAGATTCTTACACAGCAGAATTCTGATTTGGAGCAGTGTGGGAAAATGAACAAAGGAAGTTCAAGCAGCAGCAAAACAGGAGAAAATACGTCCTAAAGTTTAAAAACCAAACAACAATGTACTGTATAGAGAGAGCTGAAAAGATGGCCTAGGATCCATGAAAATAAATAAATAAATAAAATTGCTGATGGTTGTTCATGAGTCTCTTGATTGTTCTTGAGTTGTTCTTGAGTTAAACTGCTGCTGGTAAAAATCTCCATGTCCTGCAGATTCTTCAGTTTTTCAGCATCTTTTCAGATTTGAACACCTTCCGGCTGTGACTTCATGATTTAGATCCATCTTTTCCAGTGATGGGAATAACGGCGCTATAAATAAACGGCTTTACTCACGGCGATACTTTATTCAGTATCAAATTAATTACTGTTTCCTTGTTATAGCGCCATTGCTGTTACTGACAATAAAATGAGTGTTAATATAATTGAAAGCGGTTTTCATGCGAGCAGCGTCTCTCTTAGCCATAGGTAGGCCCACACGGAATCTGCGCGCGCAGAATTCCGCAGATTTTTAGCCCAGCATTAATTCTGTTTGTTTACTTGCAGGTAACTATTTACAGTTAATCTAATTGGATTTGCATTTTAAAATTTAAATAAAAGTTAAAAAGATATTATTTTTTATTTCACATTTTAAGGTTTTAGTTATGATACTCCTAAAATAATTCCGCAGAAATCCGCAGACTTTTACCAAAATTCTCCGCAAAAATAGCAAAAAACGTCCGCAGATTCCGTCTGGCCCTATAGCCATAGGACCTCTCTTTCTATGGGGTGGGTGTATGTGTGTGTGTGTTCGGGGCTTGGGCAGGACACATAACCATTAGAGCTGCACAATTAATCGTAAAAAGATCGCGATCTCGATTCGACCCCCTAGACCAGGGATGTCAAACTCAGTTCCTGGAGGGCCGCAGCCCTGCACAGTTTAGTTCCAACCCTGCTTCAACACACTTACTGGTAGGTTTCAAACAAGCCTGAAGGACTCAATTAGTTTCATCAGGTGTGTTTAATAAGGGTTGGAACTAAACTGTGCAGGGCTGCGGCCCTCCAGGAATTGAGTTTGACATCCCTGCCCTAGACGATCTTAATCCAGCATTTATACGATTCTGCCAATCATTTTCAAGTTCAGGAGAGAAGCACAAGTCTTCACGTTGTTTTACATACAATGTTCAGCAACGTGGACACCTCCAAATGGTGTTGAAAGAGTCATATACTGTATTTATAAGGGATAATTCAACCAAAAATGTCATTTCTGTCTTCATGTAATGATGCATTCGTGGCCGCGAAATCACAAGTGACATGAGCTGACTGTGAGCTGTTACCACAGAGAGGTCGGGCACGCGCCTGTGAATGAAGTCTACTTTAGTGAACAGAACCTGCATAGGCTGTGAATAACAGGTAATAAAGTTGTAAATAACATTCAGTTTGTGGCACAGAGCGATCGTTTGGGAGCCGCGCGAGAAGTATGAACCGCACTTAGCAGTAAAAATGAAACCGAAAGCGTGCTCACATCATTTAAATAATCATATCGCATTTTAGAGTTATGATTACGACAAGCATTTAATATGTTTTTCTTTCACAGCGAACACCGAGTGCTGTGCATGAGAATAAATGTTTAACAGTGTCAGTATAACTACTATAGCCTATATAATGTCGAATATAATGCAAGAGGGGAATTTGAAAAGGTCTGATTTTACCAGTAGAAAAAAATGGTCTAACAATGTTGTCAATGACAGATTGCAAGCATATGTCTCAAACATAATAATTCAACATCAGAATTATGAATGGTTGTATTCTGAATTAATTGACTGAAGAAGATCATATTCATTTACAATGACGAAGGGCAGAGGGTTGTCGAATAACTACTGAGAGATTTCAGCTACTGTCTACGCTTTCACTGCCTTTCCACACCTCCCTTTCTTCACGTGTTCAATACTGTTCCCTGCGTCATTTCATTTCAATACACATAACTTAATTTGTAAACTAATTAAAATTGTTTTCATTGCATATATGGATTTCTTTGGTTGTTACTGTCATCTGGTGAAAATTTCAAGTCAACGGCATCTTTAGAAATATGTTTTCTAAGACAAATGGTGACGTGTTCAATACTTCTTTCCTCCACTGTAAATTATTATATAATTATTTGTTGTGTGTTTATTTTTTAAAACTGAAATTACAATCATTTATGTTCACTCTGTGATGTATATCTGAGTGAAATGAGTTCTTGCGTGAAAAAAAGAGAGAGAAAAAGTCCTGATTTTATCCACCAGGACTCCCAGATGTTGTTGCAACTTGCCAGAGAGGGAAAGTAATTTTAATTAAAGATGATAAGAAATCATACATAATAATAATAAATAAAAATAATAATAAATTCTGCACTATTCCACAAAAATAAGAACTGTAAATTTGGACTTCATTATGAGTTTAACTCGGTCACGATACATCTGTTCTGATCTAGTCACAAACAGCTGGAAAAACAATGCTAAACGCAATAAAAACTAAATTGCTGCATAGTTTAAGCAAATAAAAGTCCTTTAGGGAGGAAAAAACACTTCCCGTATCCTTTATTTTGACATCAAAGGCTGGCCAAATCACGCCAATGCCAACAAGGCTGCAAAACATGACCTTAACCTTGAAAACCATGAACCATGAAAACAAAGATAATTATACAACAAAAAACAACATAAATGAATTATTATAAAGATAATTATTGCCATGAATATACATTACTACTCATTAAATATATACATAATATATACATATATTTAATAATAATACATAAATAAATTTCAATAGATTTCACTGTGATTTCATGGGATTTTTTTAAAGATATTAGTCTTCTGTTGGGTCACCACACAATAAAGAATATAATGTAAAGCAAAGACAGATCTGAAGTACTGGTCTGTATGAGGATTTTTGTGTGACATGGTATTTGTTGTAAAATTTCATGTAACTGTATTTTTGGTCACAAAGACAGAAGGATTAATCTTACTGAGCAGGTTGAGTAGGCTGCTTTTGCCCGCGTTGGTGCTTCCAGCGATGACCACGTGAACCCCGCTGCGCAGACGCTCTCCTCTGCGCTCATCTGAAAGGTGGTTTTCCATGTCCGTCTGAAGTTGCTGAACGGCTCGGTCCACTGCAGATAAAACACTCAGACTTCACAAACTACATCCAGAGACCTCCAACACATTCATCAGGGCTATTATTAATGTTGCAATTTTTTAATTTTTAAATTGAAATGAATATTGACAGAACGGCTTCATCTTTAAATATAAATTTATTTGCGATTTTGAAATGTGTACCAAGTATTTTTGGTTCATTACTACACTTAAAAAAAGAAGTTTGCGGTTTGTTCAAACAACTTATTTAACCCTTATGTGCTGTTGAGGATGTTTTCATCCACTCTGGGGTGATTTTGAGTCTTAATTTGGCCATAACTTTTTCTGGGTTTCAGCTAGTGGAATGATTTTTGGTGACAAAAAATGCTTTGAATTGTTTTTTAAAAACTCAACAAATTTACTACGCTTTCATTATGTTTGGGATAAATTCATCCACTAAATAAAAATTCTGTAAAAATGCATCAAATAAATATTTTTTTCAATTTGTTTTTGCAAAAATCAACCACAGTCCATAATTACTTTTTACATATTTAAAATACGTCATTTTGTGTGTTTTTTTTCACCAAAGCAGTGACATCATTTGTAAACTAGGCAAATAAAGAGTTAAAATCCTGTAATGTTTTAAAACATTTAGTAGTTTTGATCAGGACTGAGGTTGATTAACAGATTTATGCAAAACAATTGAAAAAAATATTTATCTAATGCATTTTTACAGCAGTTTAATTCAGTGGATGTTTTCATCCCGAACATAACGAAAAGGTAGTATATTTGAACAGTGCACAGGGGATAAAATGAACTGAAACAACACAATTGTTGAGTTTATTGGGAACAACTTAATTGTTTTATGTTCAATCCACTTGAATTTGTAAACACTGATAAGTTCATTTAATTCCTTCATGTCGTCTCAACACAAATTGTTTTTTTGTTTTTTTTTAAATGTACACTGTAAAAAAAAAAAAAAAAAAAAAGGTGAGTTTCACACAATTGTTTTGTGTTGGGACATGAAGGGATTAAGTTAACTTATAAGTTTTTACAAATGTAAGTGTATTGCGCATAAAACAATGTAGTTTTCCCACCCAAAAACCTCAAGACTTGTTTTGTTTCAGCTCATTTTAAATAAGTAGTTCAACTTCATTGCAAATCTTCACTTTTCAGTGTATGAGCAATAAACCACAGAGTTATGGGATCAGAAAAATATCAACCTGTAAACATTTTTATATTTAAAATGAGGAAAATATACATGTGTTATGGATGTGACCAAAAAGGTTAGCGCGTTTACAGTCTACAACATACTTTGTAGAAATTCTGTGAATTAAACAGCACAACCCAAAAGAAATAATGCTAATTAAAAGGATAAAAGTTGGTTCTTTATAGAACAAACATGATTGATTTTGTTTGATTTGACATTTTTTGCATTTATGAGGAAAAAGCTTTGTTATAGATGTGACAGATCAAATAGTAAATCAATAGTTTGAAAATATTAACAGAGACATTTTTCAGTATTTTTAAAGCACTGTAAAATACTTACACAAAAAACGCAATCATCACATAAGTGTCACATCATAAAAAATAAATAACCTCAATTCAATAAAAAATATATATACTGTTGAAGTTAGAATTATTAGCCCCCCTTTGAATTTTTTTTCTTTTTTAAATATTTCCCAAATGATGTTTAACAGAGCAATGGAATTTTATAATATTTTGTCTTCTGGAGAAAGTCTTATTTGTTTTATTTAGTCTAGAATAAAAGCAGTTTTTAATTTTTTAAAACCCATTTTAAGGTCAAAGTTATTAGCCCCTTTAAGCTATATATTTTTTGATAGTCTACAGAACAAACCATCATTATACAATAACTTGCCTAATTACCCTAACCTGCCTAGTAAACCTAGTAAACCTAGTTAAGCCTTTAAATGTCACTTTAAGCTGTATAGAAGTGTCTTGAAAAATATCTAGTCAAATATTATTTACTGTCATCATGGCAAAGAGAAAATGAATCAGTTATTAGAAATGAGTTATTAAAACTATTATGTTTAGAAATGTGTTCAAAAAATCTTCTCTCCGTTAAACAGAAATTAGGGAAAAAAATAAACAGGAGGGCTAATAATTCAGGGGGGCTAATAATTCTGACTTCAACTGTACAGTATGTATTTTTGTCAGTTTAATCAATTAAATTGGTTCACAAATCATGCTGCAATGATTCATTTGTGAACTGGACCATTTGCATTTGTTCTTGAATTAACAACTCACTTTCCTTCTTCTTAGTACCTGATTTATCAGGGGTCGCCACAGCAGAATGAACTGCCATTTACTCTGGCATATTTTTTGTTTAAGTGGCGAATACCCTTCCAGCTGAATCAATAAATCATTTGATTCAAAATAAATCTCCAATTAACCATTCACTGAATTCACAAGCTTGATGTAAAATGAGAATAATATTTATTCAGATTGTGAATGAAAATCATATTTAGGCTACAATGGTCAGCTCGTTGTGAACTAAATTGGCTGTAAATATATTAAAATGTTAAACCTACTGTCATGTTCAAACTTGAGTAGTACTGGTTTATTTTTTAAAAAAATATCTAATAAAAGTAACACAAATAAAAGTCTATGCATTATATAATGACTAGCATCTGTTTGTATGTTTATTTGTGAACACAAATTTAGTTTGTACTCATTTTTGCATATGGGTTCATGGTGTATTTGTCATTTTTACTCGATTGCGATGTTGAAAAGTCTTTAAAAGTCATTAAGTTAATTCTTGGTAATGAAAAAACATTTTCTGCCAAATAAATACACCTTCAACTATAAGTACTTTTCCTTTTTAACACTTAAGTACACACAAAAAGTACTTGTACTTGTACTTTTTTAAAAGTAAAATGTAAAAGCAGTACTTTAAATGGTTTAATCTTTTGGTCACACTTTATTTTGATGGTCCGTTTGTTGAATTTAAGTTACATTGCATCTAATTCTTATTAGATTATAAGTAGACTGTTAAATTGGGGTTAGGGTTGGGGTTAGTGTAAGTTGACATGTACTTGCAAAGTTTCTTATAGTCAGTTAAATGTCTGTTGAAGGAGCATATCAACAGATATTAAGCAGATAATACCTAAATGGACCATCAAAATAAAGTGTTACCAATCTTTTATTAGGGTATCTGTACTTCATACTTTTAATTTGTGGCTTTAGCAAACTAATCGTCTATCAGTGGAGAGGAAAAACAATTTTTCATGTTCCAGCCTGTGTGTAACTCTCAGAGGAAGGAGATTGCCTGTGACAGACTTGTTCCTTGACGCACAACGAAACCCTCAAATCTCCAGAGATAGACATTCTAATGTAGATATAACACCCAAACATCTGAGTAAAGCTGGACAAGCGATGGCACTGGAGATGAAGTGTCTTTAAGCAACTACAAATATGTCTCCTTTTGTCCTCGGAGTGTGACTTTGAAAGATTTTAATCTCTTAACAGCTGCTGTTTTTCTGGGGTCAATAACAACAGGAAAGCCTCACAAAATCTGATGTGGATGGATGTGATTTTAGTGATCCACTGAGGAAGCGTACCGTCATTCAAGACTCCATCCTCTATGAGTTCATCCTCACTGAAGTCGATGAATGCCTCCACATGAGCCAAGCACTATGAACAACACACACATAAACACACATAAAAAACAACTTCCAGAGAATGTTATTTAGAGGTTTACTAATGTTATGAAAATTCAATGAACTGAATCTAGAAGTTAAAGTGATAGCTTTGAAGAAACCTGCAACCATTGACTCCCATAATAAAAAAAAACAAATACTATTGAAGTTAATGGTTACAGGTTTCCAACTTTCTTCAAAATATCTTCTTTTGCGTTCAACAAAAGAAAGAAATTTATAAATGTTTGGAACCACTTAAGGGAGAGTAAATAGTGAGTACATTTTAATTTTTGGGTGAACTATCCCTTTAAGGGAGTAATTTTCTCTACCGTTGGCATCAGTAAGAATTTTTTTTATTTTGGAAACCTCAGGTAGTACCCACAAAAAAAATCATGCTTTCTATTAATGCATTAAGCAGTTCTCAATATTAGAATATTACAATGATTTCAGAAGGATCATGTGACACTGCAGATGGATGGATAGATGGATAAAAGAATAGATAAAAGGATGGATGGATGGATGGACGGATGGATGGACAGAAGGACGGAATGATAGACAGTCGGACGGATAGAAGAATAGAATAATAGAAGCATAGATAGAAATATAGATAGATAGATAGATAGATAGATAGATAGATAGATAGATAGATAGATAGATAGATAGATAGATAGATAGATAGATAGATAGATAGATAGATAGATGGATGGATGGATGGATGGATGGATGGATGGATGGATGGATGGATGGATGGATGGATGGATGGATGGATGGATGGATGGATGGATGGATGGATGGATGGATGGATGGAAGGACGGAATGATGGATGGATGGATGGATGGATGGATGGATGGATGTATAGATAGATAGATAGATAGATAGATAGATAGATAGATAGATAGATAGATAGATAGATAGATAGATAGATAGATAGATAGATAGATAGATAGATAGATAGATAGATAGATAGATAGATAGAGATGGATAGATGGATGAATAAATGGATGGACAGAAGGACGGAATGATAGATAGATAGATAGATAGATAGATAGATAGATAGATAGATAGATAGATAGATAGATAGATAGATAGATAGATAGATAGATAGATAGATAGATAGATAGATAGATAGATGGATGGATGGATGGATGGATGGATGGATGGATGGATGGATGGATGGATGGATGGATGGATGGATGGGTGGATGGGTGGACGGGTGGACGGATGGACGGATAGACGGATAGACGGATAGACAGATAGACAGATAGATAGATAGATGGATGGATGATAGACCGATAGATAGAAGGACAGAACGATAGATAGAACGATCATTAAAACGATAGATAGATAGAACGATAGATTGTGTGCAAAAAAAACATAAAACTACAGCTGAATTAAATGTGCACCTCAACTCTGTTTCCACCAAAACTGTTTGTCAGGAGCTCCACAGGGGTCAATATACCCTGATGAGTCCACCCTCACTGTCTTTACCACATCTGAGAGAGTTAAAGTCTGGAGAAGCCCCCAAGAAGCATACCACCCAGACTGTTGCATGCCCAGAGTGAAGCATGGGGTAGATCAGTGATGGTTTGGGCTGCATTATCATGGCATTCCCTAGGAACAATACTTGTGTTAGATGGGCGCGTCACTGCCAAAGGCCTACTGAACCATTCTGGAGGACCATGTGCATCCAGTGTTTCAAACATTGTATCCTGAAAGCGGTGCTGTGTATCAGGATGATAATGTACTGTCCCAATACATACAGCAAGACTGGTGACAGAGTGGCTTGAGGAGCATGAACGTGAAGTTGAACATCTCCCATGGCCTGCACAGTCACCAGATCTAAATGTTATTGAGCCACTTTGGGGTGTTTTGGAGGAGCGAGTCAGGAAACGTGTTCCTCCACCAGCATCACATAGTGACCAGATACAAGTCCTGCACAGTGGGCAGAGTGATTTTGTGCCATTATGATGGTGGAGGAAAATGTTTCCCGACTCGCCCCTTCAAAACACACCAAAGTGGCTCAAACAAACCAATCAGAAATCAATCTCTCACAATTCTTCTTGCAATTTATTTTGCAATTGCAAGTTTATAGGCTTTCTGGCAGTTTTGACTTTGTTTTATTTTACCAAAAAAAAGTTGAATTGCAACATTCTCTACTGAAAAAAGACATATAAATCTACACATTTAAATCAAGACATATTGCTAGCAACACAAACTTAAAAATGTATGAAAAGTTCTCATTTTTTTCTGTTAATACTTAGCATCTAAATATCAAAGTTCTGTACAAAACCTTATCAGAACAACTGGTAATGTGTTTGTGACCAAAAACAGCTCCTTCCAGGCGTCTTAACACAAATCATGTGCTAACACCACACTGGTCCTGAGGGCTGTGAAGGCTTGGCGCAGACCCAGCTCAGGATGTCCTGTCTCCTGTTCTCCGCTCCTCACTAACTCAAGCAATCAGCACGCTCTCGCAAACAATAGATGGACAGAGGGACGACACGGCCCAATAAAGCAGTAAATTCTGCAATTATTTAAAAGGCCCTAAATAAAAGAATAACCTCCTCATATAAACACACTTACAACAAGTACTCTATAGTCGTTTAAATCACATTAACAGCCAATTCAGTCTCTTGAACTCTCACTAAGAAGGAAACCCTGACTTTCCTCTCACCAAAGAGCAGGGATGGATCTGAACTTGTTAAAGTGAAGGGTCCCACTTTATATTAAGTGTCGCTTATACCTGTGAACTTACATGGTAATTAGATGTGTAAGTAGTATGTAACTACAGTGTATGTACACACGTTTACATAGTATTTACTTTTGTATTACTGATGTAACTACACTCATGTAACAACCCACTGAATAGTATGTGTAAGTACAAATGTGTAACAGGACATTGGTAACAACAGTAGGAAAGTACACATCTGTAACAAGAATTATGTAAGTGCATTGTGTAACAACAATATGTACTTGCAGATGTTTTCCCACTTCCACACCTGTTTGCAGATCATGTACTTGTGAACACTGTATGGCAGAACTAATGCTGCATTAGAAGGTTTCAACTTGTGATACCAGTGTACTTACATGGTAACTCCACAGGAACTGTCCACTTAATATAAAGTGTAAAATGGTCACAAATTACTGTGTAACTTGTAGAAATATCTTCTATGCAACACTTTAATAACAGTGTAGTTACATGGTAACTCCGCAGGAACGGTCCACAATATAAAGTTTAAAATAAAATTCATTTTCGTTTCGGCCTAGTCCCTTTATTAATCCGGGGTTGCCACAGCGGAATGAACCGCCAACTTATCCAGCATATGTTTTACACAGTGAATGCCCTTCCAGCTGCAACCCATCTAAGCCGAAAAGAAAATGAATGAATGTATGAACAGTAATTTGTGACCATTTTACACTTTATATTGAGTGGATCCTGTGGATTTACCATGCAAGTACACTTGTATCACAAGTTGAAACCTTCTAATGCAGCATTAGTTCTGCCATACAGTGTTCACAAGTACATGATCTGCAAACAGGTGTGGAAGTGGGAAAACATCTGCAAGTACATATTGTTGTTACACAATGCACTTACATAATTCTTGTTACAGATGTGTACTTTCCTACTGTTGTTACCAATGTCCTGTTACACATTTGTACTTACACATACTATTCAGTTGGTTGTTACATGAGTGTAGTTACACCAGTATACACAAGTAAATACTCTGTACCAGTGTGTACATACACTGTAGTTACATACTACTTACACATCTAATTACCATGTCAGTTCACAGGTATAAGCGACACTTAATATAAAGTGGGACCAAGTGAAGTTGTCCAGATCTCTATAAATGCCCACAGACCAATGTTTTATCCAAGCATTTCATGCATTACAAGTATGAGGACATAAAGAAAATCTATACAAAGTTTAACTTTATATTTTAGTCAGTTTGATTAAGTTCAGATGACTAGAAAAGTTCATTTGATTCAACTAAATAATTTAAAACGGCAAGAATCTTTTTACAGTGTGGTTGTAAGGCAAAGTTTTAATGTTCGCAGAAGTTTCCAACACACTGCTATACAATTATAAGGGTGTTTTGGGTGATTTCCTACTTTTATCTCATCAACCCTTTTGAGTAAATATAACAGAGTGACACATATAGTTAAAAACTGTAAAAACCCAACAGTCAACTTTATCAAATGAAATGAGTGTAAACCTAAAATTTACTGCAAGTTAAATCTACTCATTTGAAAAGAGTTTTGAACTCAGTGTTGAAGGTAATGAGTTAATTAAATACCTCATTACTTCAACTTAAATGGATTAAGTTCACAGTACTCATATAGATGAGTTTAACTCAAATAGTTTGTAGCAATCGGTTTCCTCAAGCGGTTTGAGTTGCCATAACTTATCGGGTTTTACAGTACTCAGTTGGTTTGAGTTCTCTTCATTTATAGGGTTTTACTGTGCTCAAATTGCTTCATTCACTCAAACAGATTAAGTTTGCAGTACTCATTAAGATTAGTTTTTTTAACTCAAATGCTTTGTTCCAATCGGTTTCCTTAAATGGTTTGAGTTAACTTAATTGTTTGGGTTTTACAGTGTACTAGTGATGCTCGGATGGCGGTTATATCCGCAGCCGCTGCGGATAATCCACGGTTCGGTCGGGTTGAGTAATACATTATGATTAATTGCGGGTGGGACCTGGCAGTGGACCAGCGAAAAAGCAGAGAGTGGGCTTTGCACAATGGGAAGATGAGACACCCAAAATAATGGATAAAGTGCAAGAGTACTGAGTCATCAGAGGAAAATCTGCTATCGTTCTGGGAGAAACACGATCGCTTACACGACTGCAGTGCCTTGCGAGGAGAATCTTGTTCATTCTTACAACAAGCTGCGCGACTAAATGCTCATTCAGTGCAGCTGGCCGTGTTTTGGAGGCGAGGTGGAATCGCCCGAATTTAGGCACAATAGATGCTGTTCTGTTTTTGCACAGTGCAAAGGAAAAGGCCAAGTAAACACAACGTAGCTGCAGTTTAGGCTGAAGTGGCACCTTTTTGTTATCTTGTTTCTGTATCTGTAAAAGCTAAAATGTCTTATTTTTACTTTCTGTATTTGAAAATGAACAAAATGTTGTCTAAAAACAAACTTTTGTTTTTATAAATAAAAGTCATTTAAAAACGTTTTTGATTAACGTAGGCTATTATTTTACTATCAGAGACGCACAGATTAGCTCACTGAATCTGCTGTTAATATCCACATTGACCTATCATCATGCCTAAAACAAAGAATTAGAATTATTAAAGTGACGATTGGGTGCGGTTCGGATATACAGTTGCAATCAGAATTATTAGCACCCTTTTAATTTTTTTTTTTCTTTTTTAAATATTTCCCAAATGATGTTTAACAGAGCAAGGAAATTTTCACAGTATGTCTGATAATATTTTTTCTTCTGGAGAAAGTCTTATTTGTTTTATTTCGGCTAGAATAAAAGCAGTTTTTAATTTTTTAAAACCCATTTTAAGGTCAATATTATCAGCCCCTTTAAGCAATATATTTTTTCAAAAGTCTACAGAACAAACCATCATTATACAATAACTTGCCTAATTACCCTAACCTGCCTAGTTAATCTAATTAACCTAGTTATGCCTTTAAATGTCACTTTAAGCTGTATAGAAGTGTCTTGAAAAATATCTAGTAAAATATTATTTACTGTCATTATGGCAAAGATAAAAGAAATCAGTTATTAGAAATGAGTTATTAAAACTATTATGTTTAGAAATGTGTTCAAAAAATTTTTCTCCGTTAAACAGAAATTGGGGAAAAAAATAAACAGGAGGGCTAATAAATCAGGGGGTTGAATAATTCTGATTGCAACTGTATATATTAGATAAAATTATATGTGCGGGCGGGTGGATGATTAGTATGGGTGTCGTTTCAGCTGATCCGCGCATCTCAACAGTGTACACATTTAACCCGCCTGTTAAATTGATTTTATTTTTTCAAATATTTCTCATGTTTAACATTTTTTAAGATAATAGTTTTTAAAGTCTCATAATAACTCATTTATTTTGTCTTTTCCATGATGGCAGTAAATCATATTTTTCTTGTTATTTTACAAGACACTAGTATTCAGCTTTAAAGTCTTAACTATGTTAATTAGGTTAACTAGGCAAGTCATTGGACAACAGTGCATTATTCTGTAGCCAATGGGAAAATATATTTCTTAAGGGGGCTAATAATATTGCCCTTCGCAGGTTTTACATTTTTTTTAACTCCACTAAAAGAAACAGAAAAGAATGATATAAGAAATACTCTGGAAAAATGTCATTGCTCTGCTTGTTAAACAGAACTTGCGAAATATATGAAACTGAATTCAAATTTCACAGGAGGGCTGGTAATCACTTCCACTGTATCACTTAATCACTTCCACTGTAGGTCCATAGAGGACAAAAATTTCTACATAAAAAAATTATAAAAGTATTGTATTTGAATGTTTGTTACACTTTAAACACACAAAAATCTGTTTTACTTGCCAAACATGTATTCATTTTGAAGATTTGAACTCTTTAAATTATAGCTTGTTTACGTGATGTTATTAACGAAAATAAAAAAACAATCAAATCTATTATTTTCCACATACTAAAGCATTAGCAGATTTTTTGATTATTAGTCTTAATCATAAGTCAATCAGAAACCACATTCATTTGAATGCTTAATTACTTTTTGTAGTGTCATATAAATAATTCGCAATTCTTGATGCAGTGCTGCCTGAGGAATCGGAGATCACGGTTGTTCAGCTTAGGCTTGTGCCCTTCTCCTTTACGCACAGATTCCTTGAATCTTTTAATGACGTTATGCACTGTTGAAGGTGAAATATCCAAATGTCTTCCTCTCTTTCTTTAAGGAACATTTTTTTAAACGTTTCAATAATATTCTCAGGTATTTGATGGCAACTGGCGATCCTCGGCCCATCTTTGCTCCTAAAGGACTAGACCTTTCTTGGATCTTACTTTTATACCAAATCATAATTACAATCACCTGTTGACATCACCTGTTTCAAATCGCATCATTATTTAATCATTTTACCTGATTACTAGCCCTAAACTGTCCTGTCTTAACTTTGTTTTGGAACGTGTTGCAGTCTGAATGAAAAGGATGTATATTTACAAATTAAATTAATTTGACCAGACTAAACGTGATATATTTTGTGTTCACATTGTCTGCAATGAAATACAAGGTAAAATAAACTTGGAATTCACTACTTTGTTTTTTTATTTAGGTTTTACATACTGCCCCAACTTTTTCTGATTTGGGGTTGTAAATATGATTATTTGCTTCACGGGCCAAAACCGAAAAATGTGACAAAATATTTTACACTTTTAAATAAAGAGGACAAAGCCTGAGTATTTCTGAGTACCACATTTTGTCATCTCTTTATTTCAATCCCAAGTGTTCTGCTCACCAAACACTAAACAAGTTTTTTTTTTAGTAACACTGAATTTCATCCATTAGAAAACCATCAAACAGACATACACTAAACAAATTCCACAATACACCGGTATACACTGTATCATCTAGCTGGAATTTCCTGTCCCCTTATAGATAGGGGCACTGCTATGGTTTGATGAGTGGATGAAATACTGGCTGTGTCCGAAATCGTCTACTAATCAAGTAAGTACTACATTTGAATTTGGGGTTTGTTCCCAATGGCAGAAATCATGTCGATTTTGTCATGTCTTTGAATCAACTTCTCCCTTACCAATTTACAGATAAACATGTTAATCCATTTAATGCCCCTTTTTACAAGATGTAAAACAAGTCTCTGATGTCCCTAAAGTGTGTATTTAAAGTTTTTAGCTCAAAATACCCCACAAATAATGTTTTATAACTCTTTGAAACTACCCCTTATAGGCTTTGATCCTAACTGTGCCATTTTAGTGACTGTCACTTTAAACTCAAATGAGATTGTGCTCTTTTCAAAAGAGGGCAGAGCTACAAATGCCTGTGTGTCAGCATAGTGGCAGATTCAAAAACACGACTAACATCCTATGCTAATGAGGGAGAGATCGTCACTAATGGGCGGGGCTTTCCCTCTCTGATGATATGTACAAATGGAGAATGTCAATCAAAGTGTTTCTGCAAACAGTTTTTATCAAGTGTCATTATAAAAAATCTTATTAATACATTTTTACTATTAGAAGCTGGTTATATTCAAAGACTGTTGCCACACAACTGTGTTTAAACCTCTTATAGAAGTGATTTTTGCATAATAGGTCCCCTTTATTGCTATTTAGGTTGACAAAAGAATATTTTGGCTTGCACAAAGATCAGATCACAAAGTATGGGGGCACAATATGAGTTCTTCCTGATCAGTCTATTACTTACTCGTAGGGCTGGACAATAATTCGATATCAATATATATCGCGATAGAATTTTTTTTCAATAACGATGATATGATTTTTAAACCCATTTCCGATATTTCGATATAAATTTGCATATATATAAATATATATATTATTATTTATATAAGATCTTATACATGTATCACTTGTCACTGAATGACATTCAGTGCTCAGCCATCAGAAAGAGCGTGATCTGATGTCACTTACGTGATGACGAACAACACAGACACGCTGCCAGCGCTCAGCACAGCGGTTGGTTAAGCTGCGCCGCAGAAAGTTTTAGCTACAAAATGAGTGCTCTGAATACAGATGCGAATGAACAAGCTTCCACAAGTAAGAATGCAGACAAAATAGTTGATAAGAAAGGAAAGACTAATGCAGTGGTGTGGAAGTGGTTCGGCTTTTTAAGTTCCGATAAACTTAGTTTCGGTGTTCTGCAAAGTGTGCCAGAGAGTGTAGCTGACTAGCGGCGGGAACACATCAAATCTGTTTCACCATTTGAAGCAGTTCCACCCGATAAAACATACTGAGAGTCAGAAGATGAGGCAACATAAAAGTTTAAGCCAACCTGTGGCCTCACTTCGCTTATCAACATGTGCATATACACCTATAAATCACTCGCATATACACCTATACTATTGAATGTTCAAAACATGTATAAAATTTGCACATATACATATAAACTTGATGCATGCATACACCCACATATGCATATAAACTCGCCGATCCTTGCATATACTCCCACATTAACACACGCACAAACAAACTCGATCCTTGCATAAACACCAAAATTAACACTCACATACACAAACTCGCTGCATGCTGGCATATAGCACTCGTGCACTTACAAAATAAAACTCACAAACATATTTATCAGGTATCAGGTTATTGCAAAGCTGATGAAGTAGAAAGAATGTGATCAATAGAGCTATTAAATCTGTTAAAGGTGCAGTATGTAAGTTTGACACCCAGTGGTTGAACTAGGCATTGCACTCCTGGATCATAATAAAAGTACGCTAGGATGCCAGATTGTGTACAGGAGCGATTGATTTAAACTCTGTTCTAAATAAAAGCAACGACACGCGATAGAGGGAATATTTTCCATATTAAAAGGAGTTTTTTTCCTAACCAACACCTCGAATTGATATATTAGAAATGGCTTCTATTTCTCACAGCTGAACAACAGAAACCTATGACAGCTAGATCACCTCAGGTAAGCCTTGTGTGCTTTATTCTGTGCTAAATGCTAACAATGCGAGTTTGAATGCATTTTACATGGCATTTGTTGCTATATACTGAAAGCAGAAAGTTGACCTCAGATCTTGAAAATACAATAAACCGTCTGAAATTGAACTTTAGAACTAAACACATATGAGTGATTCAGCATCTACATTGATGTTAAAGTGGGTTACCATGTATTAAATAGATTCTAAACCTTACCGTTTTGTGAGTGAGTGCATATTCTGTGCTTCTGAAAGGCTGTATTTACATTTCTGCCGTGTCTCGTCTGGTGCAAACAGCCAAATAGCTGATCACTGCCTCTCTCGTCACAGCGTGTTGTTAGGACACGCGGTTACAATGTAACCTGCTCACCTAATGTTTACGTTCATAATATTTATGTAATTTGCTAATTAATAACCTCATGTGGAACTGCTTCTGTCTCCCATACTGTTCTTTTTGGTCACGGACGCATGCTTTCAGAGTCTTTCTGAATGAATGAATGAAATACGCTGTTTTCCAACAAGGCAACCCAGGGTGCTGAAATATAATTGGCTAAACTGGCATCGTGCATATGAAATTTATCTAAACAAAGACAGAGTTCCGGCACGGAAAACCCATTTTCAAAGCAGAATATCTGACTTCAGCATTGTTTTTCAGTTAAACAAGTATGTTCACTTGGGATGTTTCTTAAATATCTGCACACATATTATGGTATTTTTATGCTTTAGAAGAGTCAAAAACTTACATACAGCACCTTTAAATAATGAAAACATGTTATATAAAATATTAGTCTATATAAATAGACTATATAAAATATATAAGAGATATTTATGTTAAACCTTTCAATTTAATTAGGTAATTACATACACAAATATAAATAGACAGATAAAACCCTTAAAGGACGTTCAAGATGAAAAGCAATTAGAATTATGAATATACTCAAACAACTCTTCTATTGCAAATATTAATGTAGCCTTTACTCTTTATGATTTTTTATTATTATAATTATTATTCTTTTTCTATGTTTTTTTACGATGTGGATGTCATAATTGTAAGATTTTGGTATTATTTTGATTGTTAAATATTCAGCATATACAAAAAAAAACACTGATAAAAGTTTCTGTTCATCACGTTGGTCAAGCTAACCCCCACAAATTGTCTATATATTATAAACTGAGTCTGAGAGTTTTATTTATTTGATAGTTTATTTCACATTTCTTTTTTGTATAGGCTAAATACAAATAAAAAGTGAACAAATTTTTTGTACTGTTTTTATTTTAAAAAACGTTATAAGAGTCTGGAGGTATTATCGACTTTGCAAATTCACTTTGCAGACATTTGTAGGTACAGACATCCATTGTGTGCGTTCTTGGCAGTTTTTCCTTTCTTTTTAATATTGTCCATATCGATATCGGAATTATATCGTATCGACCGAAATAAAAAATATATCGTGATATAAATTTTTGCCATATCGTCCAGCCCTACTTACTCGTTTAAGCTGAACTGTCCAGTCCTGATAGATGCGGCCCAGGTCTCCTGCCATCTGCCGGAGCGCCTGTCGTCTCTGTGCTTCTGTCTCAGCATGGATCAGATCGCCAAGACCTTCAACTTCAGTAAGATCCAACTTTCCAGCATAAAACGCCCGTCTGGTAAACTCACCTGCCTCTGCAGGCCGCAAGCCAGGCAAACTGCCTGAAACACACACAAACAAGCACACACTTATATAAAACACTTAAAAAGCATCTTTTCCATAACACTGCCTAAAAATGTTTCATCATATTTTATCATAACTTCACATTAAGTCAAAAAGTGTTTTATGCTTTATTAACAAGAACTAGCATATATGTTTCATTTGACAACAAAAGTATTTCCTAAGCCTTGACAAGGATTAAACAAGAAAAACAAATATGAATAAAAAATAAAAAAAGGGAGAAGGTACATAAAAATCATCAATTTAGATATATTCTACATGTCATACACATATTCTAGATCTATATTCTACATATATTTTCAAATTTTCCATTTCAATAAGTTATTAAATGCACTTTCAGCACAAGAAACCTACAACTGTGTATTAATATTTTATGCAAAAATGTTAAAGGAAGAGCGTATATTAACCATTAATATTACCCATAATACCATTTTAAGTGCTTTTCAATTTTAAGACTTAGATATCACATTTATATAATTATAATAACCATAAAGAGAGGTTTGTTTTTGTCAACTTGCATTTGTGAATGTGAAATTTATATTAAAAAAATACAATTAAATTTATAATGAAACCAGCATCTTTTAAAGAGTGATCCTTTAACATAATAACCCCAAATCACATGTTTATAAGAGAAGAAAAATGTTTTAAAAATATGAGCAATTAAAACTTCTACATTATTGTATATTATTATAAAATGTTGAGTATATTATGCAGGACCGAAATTAACGTGCAATTGTTTCAGTAAGGCACAAAAAAACTGAAGAAACAAATGCTAGATATATCAAAGCAAAAAATAGATGCTACCATCTAGTGTTGAAATCATAAATTGTCAAATGGTTGTGGTCCGTTTGCACAGCCATAAAACAGAATGTATAGACAATGCTGTACTTTATTTCATTACAATTTTGGATCAAAGAGGTTTAAACATACCAAGCGCCTGCAAGACCCCACTGATGACAGCAGGACCCCCGTGAATGTGAAACTCTGCACTGTCCTCTCCTGTAAAACTAGCGGGACCTGTGAGAATGAAACAGGTCATACAGGTTTAATAGCTGACAATTTAAAGACTTTGGTTTATTCAATGGAAAAAACTGTTCAAAAATCCTTTTCTTTAATTATTACTTTTTATTCAGCAATGATGCATTCAAATTTATCTATTTTTGTTCATAAAAATGCTGTTCAGTTTCAATTTTGAATTTGTCAGAGAATCCTAAAAATAAAAAGTATCATGGTTTCTGCTTAAAATACAAAGCAACTGTCTTCAGAATTTAATAATAATAGATTCTCTTTTTCTTAAGGACCAAATAAGAACATTTTTAAAGCAGAATGTGATGCTGAGGAGTTGAGCATTGGCTTCTGAAAATGCTAATTTAGCATTATGGGGGAAATTTATTATTTATTTTTTTTAAATGTCAAACATATTAAAACAGAAAACAGATATTATAAACTTTATTATAATTATTATTTCAGTATTACTGAATTTGTAATAGAGCAAAGAAAAATAATTCAGGGGGGCTAATAATTCTGACTTCAACTGTGTGTATATATATATATATATATATATATATATCAGTGTTTCCTTTAGGATTTTTTCCAGCTGTGGCGGCAGGACTGGTAGACACAGATCTACCAACTACCTATGGCAATAATGGCGTTACTTTAATGACAAATGTCATAAGCGCAGTATTACAAGTTGAGATCGCATTCATGTAATACGAGCATGCAAATCTTTTTGCTTGCTCGCCGATTGCCTCTGTTCGTGCACAAAACTTCTTTCACACCCTCAAATAAACTCTGCTCAAGTGCAGATTTTCTGGTGCGAGCTCGAATAAACGCTGCTGAAGTGCGATTTAGTGCGTTTATGAAAGAAGTATGTCTCCAACATTTATTAGATTTGCTAGGAACATTTATAATTGCGTCCAATAGACCTACAGAGCGGCATTAATGTGTCCTGAAGTAAAGTGAAACAGCTATAAACTCCAGCAATATAGTCATTGTATGCAAAGCCATAGGCTATAAAGTATAATTATGGAAACTGTGCTCATCTTAACTGAAAACTACGTCGTGTTTCCTGGCCTCACGCATCACACACCTGTCAGTCAGTTTGTCAGTCAGTCAGTCACTTTAAAGGGTTAAACAAATAACCCACAGCACTACGATTACAGAAAAGTTTGCGCTGTTATAATTCACTTACCTTTTAATACGTTTTGGTGCGACTGTAACCCGCTATTAAAAAAAAAAAAACGACTGAATGTTTTTGAATGCGAAGCTGTAATGTAGCCGTGGCGGAATGAAATTTGGTGTGGCGCCCCACCATGGAAGAATGAATGTAGCGGAAACCATTTATATATATATATATATATATATACACACACACACATTTATTTATTTATTGATTCATTGAAAAATGTTACAGTTTTTTTTCACATTAAAATTTCTAAATCTATATTAAAATAATATTATTTTATAATATTGTAATAATAATTATTAATAATATACAATAAAATAATGCAGGCTATAAATAATAAGGCTTTGAAGAAATGTTTAGTTTAAATATCACTCTAATATCCTAGGACATCCATCCAGAGTTTAAAGAAGATATTCTGAAAAATGCTGGAAATCTGTACCCATTGAATTCCATAGCATTTGTTTTCCCTAATATGGAAGTCAATGGTTACTGGTTTCTAGCATTTTTTTTTTCAAAACACCACTTGAGGGAGAGTAAATCGTAAATAACTTTTCATTTTTGGTGAACTATTCATTTTGTACACATGAATTTGGAATCCACACACACACCGCTAAAATTTTCTACGGCATATGCAAGTTGTTATTTTACGTGTTTTTTTACCTGTATTTTATTTCGTTTTTAGGGCAACAGTTTCTCCAGCAGCAACGTACCCTTCATATCAAAAGCTACTGGTCAGCCCACAATTCAGAAAACATCTGGAAAAACTAATTTCTTACACATCAACATAAAAGCATGCTATAGACCTGAACAGTGCAGAAGGTTACTGTATATCCAAATATGCATTTTAAAGTAAAGAAATCTGTTTTTAAAACTAATGAAGTCAATGATTTGGTTTAATTATTTAGCCTGACATGTGTACTGTTCCAAAATATTTTAAATGTTTCTTTAAAAATACAATATATTTTGTTCAATGAGTAAAAAAGTTGTTTTTTACCCAGACATTTTGAAAGAACATATTTTAGAGCTGTAATCTCAATACCGTGACACTAAATACGCATCTATTAAAAAAATCTAAAAAATCGCATCTATTAACTGAAATTGATTTTTAAAAATAATAATAGAGTTATAACACTAATGAGAGTGACTGAGGTCAGTGTCATGAATGAAACCCTTCCCTTACAGAAGATAATTAAATAAATAAATAAATAAATATATATACAGTTGAAGTCAGAATTATTAGCCCCCCTGAATTATTAGCCCCCTGTTTATTTTTTCTCCAATTTCTGTTTAACAGAGAGAAGAATTTTTTCAACACATTTCTAAACATAATAGTTTTAATAACTCATTTCTAATAACTGATTTATTTTATCTTTGCCATGATGACAGTAAATAATATTTTACTAGATATTTTTCAAGACACTTCTATACAGCTTAAAGTGACATTTAAAGGCTTAACTAGGTTAATTAGATTAACTAGGCAGGTTAGGGTAATTAGGCAAGTTATTGTATAATGATGGTTTGTTCTGTAGACTATTGAAAAAAATATAGCTTAAAGAAGCTAATAATTTTGACCCTAAAATGGTTTTTAAAAAATTAAAAATTGTTATTCTAGCTGAAATAAAACAAATAAGACTTTGCCAAGAAGAAAAAATATTATCAGACATACTGTGAAAATGTCCTTGCTCTGTTAAACATCATTTGGGAAATATTTAACTGTGTGTGTGTGTGTGTGTATATATATATATATACATATATATATAGATTGACTTCAAATACAATACCGATGAGATGAGTTGTTTAATGTGTGGTTTAATTTAAAACAGCAACAACAATTTTATGTGTTCCAAGTAGCCTAAATGTCTGTTTAAAATACACCAAAAAGCCTAATTTTAGGCTACACTACAGTCAATATTATTATTTTACATTTATTTGTGAACCTAGTGCGTTTTAAAATGCGTTTAACTTCTTGTACTTGCTTTATCCATCAAAATAATAATAATATTTTTACGTTTTAATCAATTATGGCCTTTGATTTTTTTTTTTTTATGTAGACTGAGAATGTTAATGGAAGTCTATGAATGGGGTGCATTTTACGGCAGGGGTGCGTTTCTTGGCACAACACCGGCCCATGCCTACACACAAATGACTAACTTTGTAGTAGTAGTAAATGAAATTCAGATATGTCTAAATCACCTGGAAACCATAGGACCAGGCCGCGGTCCAGCAGCTCTTTGCTCTGCGGGTGGCAGATGCTGCGGAGGCTGGCGGTTCGAGGCGCGGGAAGGCTTCTGGTCAGACGGCGAACAGCGAGCGCTGAAGCCGGACCACTGACCCGGACCACCGCCACCCCACACTTGCCCTGACCTGACGACAAGGAGAAGATAGTGTCATCCTCCGGCCAGCCAGAACAAATGAGCCTTTTCACTAAAAGAGATCTGCCAAAGAAAAAATCAGTTATGTATGGTGTCGCTATTACTGTAACCGAAAGCTAAGTGCTTATGAATGGAAAAAGACCTTGAGACAGCAATTGAGACAGTACTTCTCCTCCAACAACAACTAATAAAATGCATGGTAATGGGCTCTATGACATGATATACAGTTTTAGTGTACAAATCATTGCTAAACGCTTATTATAAATCTGTTATGAGTATAACGAGCGCTCCACGTGAGTTTAAAAAGAATTGTTGTAGGCGGTTTGTTGTGACCCTTTTTGGGCTAATTTCATTGGTCCGCGTCGTCACACGTGCGCTCAAATTGGCCTGTGATTCGCCAGCTTGACTGTCAATCATATATATCGCTCCTCTTGTGCGCCCTTCAAATCTGCCCGTGTAGTACTACAAAGGGGTTCGGGTGGTTCGAAAGACGCACCCCCACTGATAAAAGGTAAACATTAGATAATTTGTCTTATTTTGACTGCTACGCCACCATAAATTGTGAAAATAACCCATCAAAGAAGGCTTCCAATGAATCCAAACCATTATTTTTCATGAGTCCAACATCCATGCGCTATAAAACATACACAATGACGAAAATGAAGTGATCTTTCACTATCTATGTTTCACTACAAGTAGCTCAACTTTTATTTTTAATCTTGGACCTTATTCTTAAAGGGAAATACCAATAAAGAGGTTTGAAGAGCCAAAAGCGGCCCCTAATTAGGCTATTTTTGTTATCCTTGAAAATCGTCAAGCTCTACATTATTAATATTGTTATGTTTTAATTTTATTATTATACAGTAGGCCAAATTCTGACTGAGGTAAGTTGAATGCCAGTTTGTTATTTGCCAAATAATTGACCATAGGCTACATTTTTTTTCATTTAAAAGTTTAACTACTGTTTTTTTTTTCAATTCAATTCAATTCACCTTTATTTGTAAAGCGCTTATACAATGTAGATTGTGTCAAAGCAACTTCACATTCAAGATTATAACAGTTTTCTAATAATATATGATGTAATAAATTTGTATTTAAAAATAAGTATTTTTCATATTTCTTTATATATTTAGCAAATGTTTTTGGTACATCAAATATGTGGTTATGATGACCACCCAACAAGCTAATCCAGCTAAAATATAGTGCTTAGAATGTCATTAAAATGCAGTGTTTAATAATTAAATAGAACATAAGGCGAATAACTGCAAAAAAAAAAAAAAGGCCCACTTTTTAAGAAAAAAAAGAACCACCCCTTTTCAGTAGGCTGGCTACAAGCCTGTATGATCGATCTAAAATACAATTCTAACAAAATCATGTTATAAACTTATAACAACATGTTTTGTCGACTTTTATATAGCATGATAAATTACATTAAATGAATATAGGTCACTCAGGAATAGCTTATGTTTTGTTGTTGAGCAGAAAAAGAGAGATGTAAATGTTAATGGACAAATATATAATTTATTTTATATACACCATTATCAAACTGTTCATTACCAAATGTTTGTACAATTATTAGCATATGCTAAGTGTGACACTTTATCAGTTGAGATGCAGAATTGAATATGTGTACACTTTAAAATAAGCCGTTAAAGAGCAGAGCTATATAGACTGGAACTAAATCTAAAATTACAATAATGATGTATTTCCCCTGACTGGTTCAAAAAAGGTAAATATCAGGTTTTGTTCCTACAATGTAGACAAATCCTGACCCACACATACACATGTGCATTACTTACACACAGAAATGCATAATAAAATAAATTTAGTGTTTATGAATGCAGAATGAAGCAAACTCAAGCTTTAATTTAGAGTTTTGTTCTCATTTTCCAGTGTGTTTATCTCTATGGCAGAGATGCTCAAACTAGGGCCCACAGGCCAAAGTTGGCCCTTTGTATCTTTTGATTTGGCCCGCCAGAGAGAAAATGATTGGGAAAGGTTGCATGGGGAATACCCAGAGATGTATAAAGTACTAGAGACCCAGACTTAAGTAAAAGTACAAGTGCTCTATCAAAAAAGTGACTTGAGTAGAAGTTGAAGTGCTCTTTAAGCACAATACTTAAGTGGAAGTACTAAAGTATTCAACATTTTTTGTACTTCAGTATTGCAAGTAATTTATTTAAATTTGTTATGTAGTTATTTTTAAAAAAGCAGTCAAAAGACATATTGTTTTGTTTATTTTAAATATCTTTTTTAGGGCACAGGATTAAGCAGAACAAAAAGAACCATGGTTTACGATTTATAATATAAATAAATAAATAAATATGTTTATGATGGGTCAAAAACACCATTCAGCGTGACAGCCTTTATGATAGACAGTTAACGTTATGTGAACATTGCAACATGATATGAACCGCGGGTAGCTAACGGTAGTTAACTTATCTAGCTCTTTTGGATACCTCAAACTGCTGTTTTGTGTATTATATTATCTTTAACTTGACATGTTTCTTCAAATCCGACGGTAGAGTATGCACTTCATTCTATATGAACTGTCTTTCACTCCGACAAATGCAAACATTGGCTCTAAATAGGGTCACGGGTGGGTTTTTTCCTCATTACCACGAACAGTTGAAAGTGAAGGAGTTGAAGGTGGAATTTCTGGGTTTTCCATGTCTAAAACAAACTAAAGTGCTCTCAATGCAGGCAGGCAGCACTGTCTTCTTTGATCGTCTGATCAATGAATGATTGATTCGTAACATTTTTATAACATTTTTATATAACATAAAAAATCTACTGGAGTAAAAGTATTAAGCTCATCGAAAATATGTACTGAAGTAAAAGTAGACGTAGGAGAAAAAAACAATACTCCAGTAGAGTACAGATACAATCTTTTAGTACTTAAGTACAGTAGTGAAGTAGTTCTACTTCGTTACTATACATCTCTGGGAATACCAACAGAGATTCTCATTTCTATTTTAATGTAAGCTTTTGTTTGTTTGATTGTTGTATTGTTGAGCAACAAAAAGCAAACTGAAATGAAATGTTACAATTAAATGTTGTAAGTGAATCAGATTTTTAAAAAATGTACATACTGTCAACTTAAGGAATAGAGGACAAAGTAGAAGACATCAGCGTGCAAATCAATGCAAAGGCAGGTTCGGCATGACTAGTGTATTCAGCATTGAACTCCATTGTTTTATAAATGTATTATAAAAATGGTTTCATTGTAATAAGTTTGTTAAAATAATATACATTTTCAAAAAAAAATTAATGCATTAGTAGAAATTTTTATTTCAAAAAATTAGGAAATAAATTAGGAAATTACCCATGGCAGCTATAATCAAATAAAAAATAACACAAAAAAAAAACGTTTTAAAAATCTGACTTTTTTTGTGTGATTATTGTATAATTATGAAATGATACAATACTAAATATGCAATTTTTATTTACACTCATTTTAAATTTTAGAGTTTTCTTTTGAAATAAGACCAGTTTCATTCAGCTACTCCAAAGTATGTAGCCAGGGCACTCTTCAGAATGATACATTTCTGTAAAAAAATTCAAACTATGCTGCAAAGTGCAAGTACTTAATGTAATACAGTTTGCTATATTTACTTTCGGCCCACAGCTCTCAATCAAGCTTGGATTTTGGCCCCTTCATAAGAAAACGTTTGGGCACCCCTGCTCTATAGCAGTGGTTCTCAAAGTGGGGGTCGGGACCCCACTAGGGGTCGTGGAACAATGAAGGGGGGGGTCGCCAGGTGATTTCATTTTTATTAAACCATAAGAATTACCATATTTTATCCATAACCTACTGAAGAGAATAAAATAGTTGTTTATAGTTACTATATACTATATAGTTACTATAGTAGCTTATGATTACTAGTTCTATTGTATTGCGACCTCTGGGGTAATTCCATTATATTAAAGACACAGCAGTAGCGTCAGATGCAGCAGACTGATTTTATAACACCAGGTTAAACTTTCTGGCACATTTACAGCACTGACATACATAAAAAAAAAATTAAACGAAGAATAGACTTGGGTCTATTGGTGTGTGTGCACCATTTCATGCAAGGTTTCTGTATTTATAACCACCTTAGAGGACATTGGGGGTCGCGAGTCACTGGCATTGTTATTTTGGAGGTTGTGGGCTGAAAAGTTTGGGCACCCCTGCTCTATAGAGATCTTACAAGGTCCCCTAGTGGCAATAATCATAAAGTGCACACTAATGCTATTTTTAACACAAGGGGTCAGCAGAGACGCTCAAATAAATGCATGATCTGCACTATAATCTTTAAAATAGTCAATTGTATTTTTAGAAACAGTGTAAAAACGATTATTTTTAATTATGAAAGCCAATAATTTAAATAAGATGCAAAGAAACTGTTTATGTTTTGTTATACTCAAACTAAGAGATTAGAGAACATTTAGAAAATGCTAAGTGTAGTTTAAAGATCATAAACTTGTAGCATGTTAATATTGGATCTACTTTTTTATATCTTACAATATAAATAAACCTCATAGAATGAATGTAATATGAATCACAATATCACTGTTGAATCTTGTGAAGTATCCTGAAGGATTCTGTTAAACCAATCTGACAGGCCTTTTATGCTCTTTTGTTCAGAGAGGCACAATAGATCACCCTCAGATTTAAGCAGCTCTGAAATATTCAACTGGGAAGATATTTTTTGCATTAATTAATAAATAATAGCCTGCTTCATCAGGCTGTTTCTCATTTTAGTCCAATGGAAATACAGAGGGGGGATTTATCCAGATAGACATAGTTGTGCGACAATAACCATTGTTGTGAAGAGTCAAGGTTGGAAATAAACCCCAACATCTGACTTATTGATAAAAGGATTGTAATTTTATTATTAATTATTATTATAATTATATACATTTTTCCTTTTATGTTCTATTTTCTGCTCTGTCTTTAGTACTTCTAAAACAGTTTGGTCAACTTCAGTTGTTTTTAAATGTGCTTTATAAATAAATATTGTATTGTATGCTAAATAATAATAACAACAACAACAATAATAATAATTAAGACAAAGAAAAAATATGATCTCATCTGCTTATTGCGTAGAAACAATTTTCATACACTGTAAAACCCAATAAGGTATGGTAACTCAATTTATTTGAGTAAACCGATTGCAACAAACCATTTAGGGGAAAGCGGTGCACAAAGTAACACTTTTGGTTTTGGTCAAATAATGAACAAAGTAATAGGGTTAGACAAACCATATTTTTTTTTTTACCAACAACACACAAGCCTCTCCTACAAATGAGCACTGGAATTATGATCGTCGAACCTGTGGTTTCTGTGCAGTATTGCCAAAAGTGCCAGAAGTAATAATAATACTATTTACTCCACCTGCGGGGCAAGTTGTAACAGACAGAGCGTTAGTTGTAACACATGCGTATAAAGGCAGATTTCACACAATTATTTTAAATAGCAGCTATATTTCCTCAGTAATTGCTCATTTCTTTTTTATTCTACATAGCACAGTATGTTCATTTATTTATTTGTTTATTGGATAAACACATTTAAATCTATTTGCATTATTATCCATTTATCCATTATTATGCAATGCATTTATTTGCAATATTAGCAATAAAATATATATTTTTTTTATTAAAACAATATTTTCTATTAAAAAAACATTTTTATTTAAAAAGTTTCCAACATTAGACTCAAAATTCAATAAATTATTTTGTTAGTTTAATTAGTGTCCAACAGTGTGTGGCTTAATTATAACACCCTGTTACAACTAGCCCTGCTGTGTTGTGTTTTCCTCAAAACTGGCTTGCAGTCTCTGTGTGTTTTATACATCTTTCAAAATGGTTTCATCTTTTAGCGTAAAAGACGGTGATCACAGCAATATAAGATTTTACTAACATACTTTCACCGATTTTTTTTAAATAAAAAAATATCGACTGTAATAAAAAATACTTTTATGCTGCAAAAATGGTTTCTCCTGTGTTTCTCATCCAAATTTCTCAGAACTTTTTTTAACAATTGGCAGGAAGACGTCTGCTGACACTGTGGTGAAAACCTTGGAAGCATGCCATGGTTAACCTTGAGCAAATACCTTAAAACTCTGTGTTACATTTAACCCCATGATACTTTGTGCCCATCGCTCCCCTAAGTTCAAAATCTAATCCTAATGAGTACTGTGAACTTAATCGATTGAGTAAACAAAGCAATTTGAGCAATTTGAACCCAATAAATTAAGAGAGAACTCAAACCAACTGAGTACTGTAAAACCCAATAAGTTAAGGCAACTCAAACCGTTTGAGGAAACCGATTGCTACAAACCATTTGCGTTAAACTTATCTGAGTACTGTGAACTTAATCCATTTAAGTTGAAGTAATGATGAGGTATTTAATTAACTCATTACCTAGTTCAAAACTCTTTTCAAATGAGTAGAATTACCTTTCAGTAAATTGAGTTAACTACACTCATTTCATTTGATAAAGTTGACTGTTGGGTATTACAGTGTACTTAATAGCCTACAATTAATAACACAAATAGGGCAATGAACATTTTGCATTTAAGGAGAAACCCTGAATAACTGAGGTTGCATTTTCTTGCAAAACATTTTTTCAAAACTTCATCACATTTAAAGCATTTAATGAAGTTGTTGACAAAAATTATAACAATATTAAAAGGCTATATTAAAAGAAACCGCAAAAGTCAGCCAATTCCAGCCCAGAAGAGTTGGAGTAGAATGAGAGTTTTGCTTTTCTAAATGCTGAGGTTTGATAGGCAATGTAATGGCCAAATCAATACATCAATACACTCAGGCTGAGGTCAGCCAGCTAATAATGCATGTCCTGTGAGAGTGTGGCAGTGCGAGTAGACTTTATCTCTATAGCCGAGAGTGTTTTCCAGCACAGACAGACGGAGAGAGGCACACACGCACGCACGCACACACACACACTTCTAGATGTTTATAAATGAATAATTGTAAATATACAGATTATTATTATTTATTATTACTGTTTTATCCTAAAATATTGATTGTTAAATGTACAGTTTATTCTGATTTATTTTTACTAACATTTATTGTTTACTATATTTTTATATACACACTTTATATGTTATTTTTAATGTAAACTTTATAAATGTTTTGGCAATACATCTGTCATGCCAAATAAAGCATTTTTTGTGTGAATTTGAGAGGCGGTGTATCTTCTTCTCCTCTTCTTTGTCCCTCCTCCACCGTAGTAGCCTACTCCTCCTCGCGCCGCAGTCGCTCTCCTCGCATCGCATCCCGCTGCAAACAGGATGACTCACAACAACCTTCACTTCACCCTCACCTTCATTTAACCCAGCCGGTGTGTATCCTCACACACTGCGCCCCATTTCTGCCTTCATTCCCCGCTGAAACAGCAGCAGCATGATGCCCGACACGGCGGCGGCCGCTGCTGCATCATCGGCGAGCAACATCAGCAGCAGCAGCGACGGCGAGAGCTCGCGGCTCAGACACCGGGCGCAGGGAGACGCGGAGCGGGCAGAGCAGCAGCAGCACACCGCTGCCCCTCAGACCACATCAGCGGGCGTTTTGGGTGAGTACGAGAGGGCGAATACGGACGGGACAGGTGCGTGTGACGGGAGAGGAGAGTGGGCATTAGGGGCATATATTCTTCGAGCAGAATGAACAATGCGGCGCTTTGTTGTTGCTGTCTGCCTTTTATGTACATTTATAGATGCTCTGGAGTCTTCGTGTTGATGTAACGTTATATGTGGCCTGTAAGGTCATGCGGCAGCACCACTTCAAACGCGAGATTCGAGCTTTTAGTCATAATATGGGCCATGCGCTACTTTCTTTCGCTCGACTAGTCCATTTATGTACGGGCCTTTAGGCAGGTTCAAGTAGTCTGAGGCGGATTTATTGCTTGAATCGTTCCTGTTTTGCAACAGTGGTGTTGTTGTTTTGGGGTTTTTATTGATGCTACTTTTTTGTGGGTGATTGTGAATCATTATACAACAGTAAGTTCTGATTGGATGAGCCTTGATCTAAGAGTGCTAATATTTAGTCTAACTGCATTGGGACTTTTATCATCACTGTTTGTCTCAGTTCACTGCTTGCAAATTATGTGAAATTTAGGCCTGCGATGTTACATCAATTGTTACATCAGTTACCTTACATCAATGTTGTGATAAGGTATGGTAGCAACACCATAACACCATGTTGTTGCAACTGTCCCTACTCTTTCAGTCATGAATAAACTTGCTATGCTAGCTAGATACAATGGCTTTAACATTTGATATTTTTGATATTTGCCATGTCTATTAGAAAAAACACTGATTTCAATTATATGAATAAATAATGTATCACAGAAACAGCTCAGACATTACAAGAAATGATCTGAACGTCACAAAATATCCTTTTACCTCAAAATTAGGTTTATTCTGAGGGAGTAGTCATATGACTGAGGTAAAGTTGGTTTTATATTTGCACATTCGTTCAGTGACAACTTGTGACATGCTTAGGGATGCAACGATTATAGATTTTGGTTGTACGATTATAGTCTGAGAAATAATCACAGTTTCACGGTTATCACGATTATTATGCATTTATTAATTTCAAAACACTACTAGTTTAGAAAATCACATGAAAACTCCTTATATTTTAAAGTGTTATTTATTGCTGCTCAGTAACCAATCAATAAAGCACATAATAATATTAAAAACAAACAATAGTCCATATTTCTCTTTGTGCTTAAAAATAAGTAAAATATTTGACATTTAAACATACATAATTTTTACACTGTAAATAAATGACAGAACAATAAATAAATAAATTTAAAAAATTGCCTTTGTCTAATGCAGGGCTTGAAATTAACTTTTTAATTGGTAGTACTGGTGCTCCCAACTTCAAAAATGTTAAGAGCACCATAAAAAATTTAGGAGCACCCACCAAAAATGAATGAGCACCACTGCAAATTGTATATTAACAAATTTATTGTATTTGAAAACAACTTCAATCAAAACTAACAATAACCAGAAACAACTATCTAACTCTGTTATGAATTCTGTATGATTATTGATATTTGTGCAATAATTCCACAATGAGTGTCCAATAATTATAAAATATTAATGATGTCGATGATGATAAAAATACTAACAATGAATTACATTATCATGCAGCCTTGAATGTGCTTGAATGTGAGTTATTTGCTATAAAAAGTCCAACTTACTTTATGAGAAAAAAATCTATGGTTTGCATCAAACAAAAATGAAGCATTGCAGTAAGAAATATGCATTTTGCACTATTGTTTTTAAATGCATGTCAATTTAATAAACAGAAAGATCGGACAAAAGAAAGGAAGGAAAGTCTCACTACTATCAGTCTTTAAAGGTTTTGGTTTCGGTTTTTGTCATTGTAAATGCTCAGCCTCGTTATGCGCTGATTTACCCAATATATGACTGGCGCAGAGCAGGATTCTTGCAATGACCACCTGCACCATTCTTTGTCATGAGCCGAAGTTTCAGTTTCAATTTAGTAAAGTTGAGCTTTTTTGGCAAAGATCTATACACTGTTAGATTTTACATTTAGCGTCCATTTGCGCTGAACACACAGTGAATGCAACGCATCGAGATTCAGGCCATTAAACAGCTGATCCACTCTCTGATCAGCACTCTCCCCGAAATCACTCGATTGATCTCGGCTGGCGGATCAACATTCGCTGCATGATCCTCTCATCGGCGCCAATATAACTTTAAGTGAGTTTGCAAACCTGTGTACTTTTCATTGCTTCTTCCTGAAACTTCAGCCGTTTGCAGTTCCCGTGGTCACAAAAGCCCCCATCTCAACTAGTGCGCCTGAAAAGCGTGAGCGCGTTGCATGGCGTGCGCGTCCCTCCATTGGAAATTAGAACTTGCACGAGCTTGCTTTAGTTAATAGCCTCGGTCATAGTTAATCCAGTGTGCGTGGTTATTAGTCTCGGTGTACAAACTAGCGCTCAGTTGGCATAACTTTGTTTAGTTGCTGCAGTTTTGTTCTGTGCAGAAACGCGGTGTTGAGAAGCCTTTACGATTAATTAACCGTGACGAATTAAAGCGCGGTTAATAGTGAAACCGGTTAATCGTTGCATCCCTAGACATGCTCCATGTATTGTTTACCATGGTACTTTGAATATTTGGTCTGAAATCACACGTAAGTATGACTTGAAAACAACATTAGCACTAACTAATGGACTGTGAACAATGTTCCTTTTGATTTTGATAGTCATTGGCTGCTAATATGATTTTACTATTCAGAATTGGCAAAGAGTACTTTTCTGAAACTATATTATTAAGGAGAAATCCGAATGTGGTAATATAAAACCAACTTTACCTCAGTTCACATATGGTTGATTTCTTTCAGATTGGTGGAGGAGATAATTGAGAATGTGTAGTATGGATATCATCACTCAAACTCATATGTTGCAACTGCCTCATGTTGCAAATGTCCCCTATGTTTGAATACGCTCTCCGTCTGAAAGTCGCAACATCTGTGTTTTCTCAAGGAGACACTATAATTTTTTTTCAGTGGATTAAATAAAAGGGATGATCTGATCAGGATATTTGCAGCCTATACCGAGTACCGATTCTTTGTCATGGTCATCGGCCGATACCGAGTACCGATTCTTTGTCATGGTCATCGGCCGATACCGAGTACCGATTCTGATGCTTCAAACTGTGCCATTGCATAAAGCACATTTTCCCTCTAAGGGTGCTTTCACACCTGCCTTGTTTATTTCGGTTGAATCGCACTAGAGTTCGTTTTCCCTCTTGGTGCGGTTCGTTTGGGCAGGTGTGAATGTAGCAATCGCACTCGAGTGCGCACCAAAAGCGGACCAAAAAAGCGTACCGAGACATCCTCGAAGAGGTGGTCTTGGTACGCTTTCAAACGAACCCTGGAGCGGTTTGTTTGTGGTGAGAATATGATCCGAACTAAAACAGGCCGATGCGCTGTGCACAGGGGTATAGCAACCAGGGGGGACGGGGGGATATGTCCCCCTCACTTTTAGAGACAGACCATTTAGAAACAGGTGATTAATAATAAAATGAACGTGAATTTTGGATCTCATTCAGCTGTCCCCCCACTTTTAAAATGTCCACTACGCCCCTGGCTGTGCATTATGGAATGTGGAGGAAAAACATTTGTTGACAGCGCTTTACCAACAGAGAGAGCGAGAGGGAAAAACATGACCTGATGGATCGTTGGTAATATTTCTGGAACATGACCATGTCGCAGTTTAGCAAAATTAATTCACGCCTCCTCCTAAAGTGACTAAAGATGCACCTTCGCCGTTTGTAATGCTTTAAAACTTTGTTTTCCAGCCGCAGCTGCGCTTCATTCTCGAAATGTATAGTTTGTCTAAAGTAATGTATACAAACTATATAGTATACCATGAGCAGGGATACAATCAGTCTGCGCAGTCATAGCTCCATAGTCAAAAGCGACATTTTGTGTCTGCCGGTTTGTTTACTTGCGGGAGTTCCATTGGCATTTTCCCGCACGTGAATTCTGACCAATCGAAAAGCAGTTTAGGAAATGTGTTCAACAACATCTGGCCAATGAGTGACGTGGAATTTGTCAGATGACTGCATTTTGGTTCTTTTCAACTGGTTCGACCAAAGCAATCAGTGTGGTGTGAAAACGACCCAAAGACGGCAGGAAATGCTACAATGTATCATTTGTTGCCCTTGGTCCGGACCAAATGAAGCGAACTACAGATGTGAAAGCACCCTAAGTATGATACTTAAGTGGAGCTTTCTCCTTACCTATGAGAATAAGTTATGGATGTTGCATATAATCCCTTAAACACATCTCTTATAACAATTTAGTGTGGACATGTCATGATCAGAATCTGCTTTACAGAAAATAATAGATAAAACAGATTAAAAAGATTGTAGCGCTGCTGATGTATAACTCGTGTGCGCGCATGCGTCTTTGTCTACTGGTAAACAATCGCACTTTGTTCATGAGATCGGCCAGATTAGCGAGTACCAAAATGCGATTATTGGCCGATGCTGATTGATTTGAGCATCCCTATAAATTAATCAGCCAATCCATTAAACTATAAATCCCCACACAGTTTTTCCAATTAATAACAACCATAACATCTGCAAGTAAAGGCCCAATATGTAATATATTTTCATTAAAATATCCCAAAACCACAAAAGCAATGTTATACATTTTGCTGTGCTTACATTATCCCAGATGTTTCGAAGAATGCTCAAATCTAGAGAAATAAACAGCTTGTGTCCTGCCATGCTAATGATCTCACACACCCTTGATTTCCAGTTTGCTTTTATAGAAAACAGGAAACACTCCACAGAGCAGCATTATAGCAGAACCTTAAAATGTGTTTAGTAAAACAGCACTGCTTTTTCCCATGAGATCAACTGGAAGAACTGGAAGCCGTGGACTGTGGGATAATAAAAGCTCCGCTGCTTTTGTGCCGCGTCACACTCATCTCTCATCTGCATATTCTTCAGCGCTCTCGTTTTACTCTGATGGCTTTCAGGCTTACTCTGCTGACACCCCCGCAAATAATGTATGCAGGCACCAGTGATGTACTGACTCTTTCTGGGTCAGATTTACAAATATATGCACCCAATATATTTGCCAACTAAACCGTGTTTCATATATCATATCAGCATTCTTTATATATACATAGTAGGTACATATTAGGCCAAGGAAGAATGTAAAATGTGTAAGTTTCCCAAAAAACAAGGTGGACGCTATAGACAGCCTATATAACAAGCAATACACACAGCACCACTGCGAATGCGTGTGCACTCTCTCTGTCTCTCTCACTCACAAACACACACAGAGGATTTGCACCCTGGTCTTACCTTTACTTGTAAATGAAGTCTTAAAATGACTTGAATTACTTTGAAATGACTTGAAGGACTTTGGAATGATCGAGTTATCTTCTGTCCCGTACTTTGAAGCAAGCCCCTTTAGCTCAGGCATTGGTCGTCCGTTATTTATTCACATTTTTAATTGAAATTTTGCTGAGATATTAAATCCACGATTTTTGCAGTCAGTCAGAGCAAAACAAGGTAATCCTGTTGAACTTTACGTATGAGAAGAGCAAGAACTGAACAAGAATAACCGTGAGCTCACGTGTGCCCCCTTCATTGCGGGAGAGCTACTGCCTGCCTCACCTCATGTCCTTTCAGTGCTGCTTTATAACATGTGATAGACAATCCTGAAATACATTACCCATCATATGGAAAGTGAGGACATATAATAAAAATGTCTACAATGTATAAAACATTTTAATAAAGCATTACATTGGTAGCATGCACTGAGTGAGCAAAAGGCACGCACTCAACCCAGTTTAGAAGGGATTGCGCAATCTGACGTGAGGCACAGCTTGGTGCTGCCTCAGCTCGCCTCCTACTCTATAATTAAACAGGAGATACGCAAAATACAGCGATTTTGATTATAAACATGATTGAAATCATTTGAATCATACAGAAATTGCATTTATAGCACAGATCAGTGGACAAATATTTATTTTATCATTAGTATGCATCTCATGATGGCAGGTGAGGATGATGATGTGGTTTTAGCGGTTACTCTCTTTTCTTTACGGTTGGCTTGACAATAGCGCGGTATTGCAATATCGCGGTTATAGCGACAGTCCTGAAGATGACAGCTCCCATGATTCCACACTCGGTCACAGCGTCATCAAACTATTGCTGCGTCCCAATCCGCATACTATCCGTCCTAAATAGTATTTGAAAATAGAAATAGCATGTCCCATAGTATGTTGAAAAGAGTATGCTAAAGGTTCCCGGATGATTTACTATTTCCAGTCAAAGTTTTAAGTGTAGAAGCGTCCATACTGTAACCGCTGATATTGCCCACAGTGCATTGCGCGTTGGACGTGAATTCAATTAGAACTACAAACGCGGGTGAAAAGTGTAAACAAACTACAAACATGATGGACGTGCGAGACCAACCGCCAAGTAGAGATCGAGGCTTAGGTAAAGATGTTTTTATGACTGTTAATTAATATCTAGCCCACTGGAATTCAATCGTGTTTTCTGTGTTATATTTCATCTGCAACAACAATACTGAACTTATATAAAGACGTGTTTCGACAATAACATCTAAATGCATAATTATCCAAACACCTGAGGAGATTTCAATCCAAGAAAGATTTGTGAATGGCAGATTAACCTGCTGCTGCTTCTCCAATAAGGTAGGAAATTAAATACGACAGAAATGTGGATGCACATAACTAAGCAACACAACGATCTGGTAACGAGAAAATAGTATGTCCCAAAACGTGCATACTCTTTTGTTACACACTTAAAAGTATATATTTTTCCTACACAAAAAAGTACATACTTTTAGGGCGTAGTATAAGTGTGCGAATTGGGACGCAGCATATGCCTTTGTTTGTTGTGATTATGCACCCTCTAGTGGTGAAAATTACAAACTGTGATTTTAAGCTTTCAAAAGCATAATTCCTTAAAGCATAATTCCTTAAAGCATTTCCTTAAAGCATGAATTTAAAAACAAAAACTATAGCGTGCAGAACATCAGTATTCAGTATTCAACATGTTTCCACGAGTCCATCATAAATAGTTAAAAAAACTACAAACTGTAAAAACTGACATTTTTAAATTGATCTCATCCCACAAATGGAAGCAAAGTTGTGTTATTTAAAATAAAATGTAAAATAAAAATGTAAAATTAAAAATAAAACATGCAATTTCTGTCACTCCATGATCACTTTGAGCGAGTTTTCACCACAATAGCAAACTGATGGAGCACCTGGGGTAGAGCCGAGTCATTTTTCTCACATACGAAGTTGAGTGCTTTGGCTTTTTTTGGGGGGGGGCTGCACAATATATCAACAATTATCGTTATCGCTATAACAGTATATGCAATACTCATATCCCAGAGAGGTGCAATAAATAGCTATTTTGTTTAGGGATGCACCAAAATGCCAACATTTTGTGCAGAAACCAAAAACTCTGAATGCAAGGTGAACCTAGAGCTGAAAATAAATACTAATCATGGGAGTAGAGACAAGAGAGGAAAATAACAGCAGCTAATAAGAGTCCAGGTTTTCATTTATTCGTAATGTCTAAATGTTTTTTTAAACCAGAAAAGTTTATTAGATCATAAAAAAGATCCAATATTACCGGTTTATTTTAGTATGATACTTACATCAATAAGGCGACACGGTGGCTCAGTGGTTAGCACTGCTGCCTCACAGCAAGAAGGTCGCTGGTTCGAGCCTCGGCTGGGTCAGTTGGCGTTTCTGTGTGGAGTTTGCATGTTCTCCCTGTGTTCACGTGGGTTTCCTCTGGATGCTCCGGTTTCCCCCACAGTCTAAAGACTTGCGGTACAGGTGAATTGGTTAGGCTAAAATTGTCTATAGTGTATGAGTGTGAATGAGTGTGTATGGATGTTTCCCAGAGATGGAAAACATCTCTGGGAAATGGGTTGCAGCTGGAAGGGCATCCGCAGCGTAAAACATATGCTGGATAAGTTGGCGGTTCATTCCGCTGTGGCAACCCCGGATTAATAAAGGGACTAAGCCGAAAAGAAAATGAATGAAGTTAAAATGTCGCCAATGATACTGATAAGGTCTTAAAATGTATGGAAAGAGTCTTAAAAAAATGTCTTAAAAGGTATTGAATTTCATTCCCTGATTCCTGTATACCCTGAACTCTTTCGTATTTGTGTGATTAGATACATACAAACTCAATGCAAATGCGTGAACAGTGGTGAATTTCCACCGGTCAGCAGGAATGACATGTAATGGGTGACATGTTTGGCATGGATGTGCAGAATTTGACTCAAAAGCATCTGCTACGAAGGTCAAATAATTCCACTGAAGCTGATCATTTGTGTGTGTTGGAAAACATCCCGGGAATAAACTAGAGATAGTGATGCAGTACTTCACGCTTGATGTGAACTCAGCATATGAAATAATGTTCAGGATATTTTTGCATAGTCCGTGTTTCAGAACTCGATCACCAGCTTCAGATTAAAATCTGTAATGTTCTACTGATTTAAAAAGTCATCTACATATTGGAGGTACTTAAAATTTTGCGTGAAATATTCCCTTAAGATCTGTGTGAAACCTGTCAATTACTTATTACATTGCAACTGTTCCTTTCATATCCTTACATGAGACCTACCTTTCAGACATATTTGATGGTACTGGTTAATAAAGTAGGTTAATAATGTAGTTGTTGGACTCCTGGCTTGTATTCAAAATTCCAGCCCATTCTGTCATTCATAATTTCTGCTTTCCTTCACAATGCCTCATTCATAAGAGTAGATGAATAGATATGTGCTGCACAGCATTTGCTTTGTGGAAGGACAAAATGCACTGCCTGGCCAAAGGAGTCTATGATTGGATCTTTGTCTTTCAGTGAGTATTATGGTTCTGGCTTGTTGTATGTTTGCCAATAATACTAATTCTATGTGATGCAGTGTTTAGCTTTTCACTTCTTGAACATCCATGTCAGAATATCTATCCCACAGTAAGGATGACAGTGCTAATATTCATCAGGCTCAAATTGTGAGAAGGGTTTATTTTTAAACATGACTCAACCTGAATCCCATTGAACCTCTTAGAATGTGTCTTTGGGATGTGCTTTAGTAGACTTTACTGAGTCTGAGTGGTTCTGCTCAGGGTCAGTTAGGATCATCTCTAGGTAAAAGGGTGCATTCGGCATTGCGATGATTTTCAACAACTACAGGCAGTTGATTTCCATCAAGAGTTGCATTCAATTTAGGCAGAGATCACGTGTTGGTAAAGGGAGCAGCTCCACTGTCTGTTTACTTACTTGTCTCAGTACTTGAGACAAGGGTGGTCAATTCATGTGTGAAAATAAAAGCTTCTTTCACAATTTGAGCTTGTTTATTGTTGGCATTAGAACCATCATGGGAACCATCTTCCATTGTGGTGGTTATAAGAAATAAAAATATAAACACTTTATCAGTAAGGGTTAAACAAATTGCTGACAAACATACTGTCATAAACATATTAATCACTATAATAAAGATCTAGTCATATACTACGCTTAAATAGTTGTTAACTTAAAGGGATAGTTCACCCAAAAATGAAAATTCTGTCATCATTCATTCATTCATCTTTAAATGTTTCCAAACCGGTTTAAGTTATTTTCTTCTGTTGAATGCAGAAGAAGATATTCTGAAAAATGTTGGAAAAAACAGCCATTGACTTCCATAGTATTTTTTGTTCCCACTCTGGATGTCAGTGAAAGAATAAAAATTTTTGAGTGAACTATGTCGGTTCTACTGAACCTTTTTTGGCTTGTCAGTGTACCGAGTGATGAAGTGTTTCAGGTGTAATTTTGTCCCGTTCTTCCTGCAATCAAGTTTCTGTGCCATCACCGAAGTGCAAGTTACGACTTCCAGTTAGGTGTGCTATGGAGTAGGACGTGTTCGCTAGGAGGTCCTGCAGAGTTTGCAATTTTTTCTGAATTAACGCACATTTTTGCTTGATACCAAGTGCCTGCAGATAATTGTGCCTAACAGCGTTCATTTTAAACTAATCCTGTACAACGAAGATGAAAACTAAAGGCAATAAAGGCGCTAATGCGCAGCCATCGTAACAGCGGCCTGCAACAGCTAACGCATCCTCAAATGAACGTGATACAACAGCAGGGGGTCAACGGACTGAGCTCGATACGCCTTCAGGTGACATTCAGACTATTAAAACTGAAATAATTTCATCACTACGCTGGGATCTGGCAAAAATATTTCGCTCCTAACTACAGTCTGTGCTAGGCGATGACTTATTGACCATCAAAAGTGAACTTCAAGCCGCGAAGGTGGAATTCTGTAACACGATGGTATCGATCCAAACTGAAATGTCGACACTGAAAAGTACGGTGAAGGATATGGAACATTCTCTTTCCACATGTTCGGATGATATCACTGTGCTACATGAAAAGGTTGACTCTCTTTCGGCTACTGTGGTAAAACTAGAAGAAGTGCAAGTTACCTTTGCCAAGGGCACTGAGACAACCCCATACCATGACAGATCCTGGCTTTTGGACTTGTTGCTGGTGACAGTCTGGATGATTCTTTTCTTCATTGGTCCGAAGCACACTGCACCCATTTTTCCCCAAAATATACCTGAAATACTGATTCATCTGACCACAGTACATGTTTCTGCTGTGTGATGGTCTATCCCAGATGCCTCAGAGCCCAGAGAAGTCAACGCTGCTTCTGGACACTGTTAACATAGGGCTTCCTTCTGGCACAGTACAGTTTTAACTGGCATTTGTGGATGTACCTGTGTATTGTGGTACTTGACAAAGGTTTGCTAAAGTAGTCCTGAGCCCATGTGGTGATATCGCTTGTGTATGAATGAGGATTTTGATGGATTTCTTGATACCAAGTGCCTGCAGATAATTGTGCCTAACACCGTTCATTTTCCTGTACAACGAAGATGAAAACTAAAGGCAGTAAAGGGGCTAACGCGCAGCCATTGCAACAGCGGCCTGCAACAGCTAACGCATCCTCGGATGAACGTGATACAACCGCGGGGGGTCAACGGACTGAGCTCGATACGGCTCCAGGTGACATTCAGACTCTTAAAACTGAAATAATTTCATCACTACGCCGGGATCTGGCAGAAATATTTCGCTCCGAACTACGGTCTGTGCTAGGTGATGACATGTTTCTGCTGTGTGATGGTCCATCCCAGATGCCTCAGAGCCCAGAGAAGTCAACGCTGCTTCTGGACACTGTTAACATAGGGCTTCCTTTTGCCACAGTACAGTTTTAATTGGCATTTGTGGATGTACCTGTGTATTGTGGTACTTGACAAAGGTTTGCTAAAGTAGTCCTGAGCCCATGTGGTGATATCGCTTATAGATGAATGAGGATTCTTGATGGAGCTCCGCCTGAGGGATCAGAGATTACGGTTGTTCAGTTTAGTCTTGCACCTTTGTTCTTTACGCACTGAAATTCCTCCAGATTCCTTGAATCTTTTAATTATGTTATGCACTGTTGAAGGTGAAATATCCAAATGTCTTCCTCTCTTTCTTTGAGGAACATTGTTTTTAAATATTTAAAAAAACAATTCTCATGTGTTCGATGGCAAACTGGCGATCTTCGGCCCATCTTTGCTCCTAAAGGACTAGACCTTTCTTGAATGCTGGTTTTGTACCAAGTCATACTGACAATCACCTGTTTCAAATCACATTATTATTTAACCATTTTACCTGATTACTAGCCCTAAACTGCTTCTGTCTCAACGTTTTTTAGAACGTGTTGCAGGTCTGAATGACAGGAAAGGATGTATATTTACAAATGAAATTAAGTTGACTGGACAAAACATGATATGTGCTGTGTTTATATTGTCTGCAATGAAATACAAGTCAAAGTAAATTTGAAAATCGCAACTTTCTTTTTTTATTTGGGTTTTCCATACTGTCCCAACCTTTTCTGATTTGGGGTTGTAGATTTCTCAGTTGCACATTAAAACAGGGTTGATTATACATTGAAATATATATTCCCCTGATTGTGATCTTTTACACACCACCTCATTTGAGAAGGTATTCTCATGTTCACCTCATTTAAACAAACATTTATTGCTGCCTTCTGTAGTTATTGTTGCGCAGCAAAGTCTGTCTATGCAGTAAATCCTTCAATGGCAAATTATGTAGTCATTACCAGAATTTTTGGCTCATCAGCAGTATGAAATATAGCTGTTTTCAGTGCTTTCTTTATCAGCAGCCTTTTATTTTGGAGTAAGCGTTTGCAGCACTTCATAATGTCTGGGTCTGATGACCCCTCTGATCGGAGAAGTGCACTTAAAGTAGTAAATCATCCCAACATTTGAGGAGAATCCAAAACTGCAAAGGAATTTTGTTTTGGTTGTGCAGTTGCTATTCTGTGGACTCCATTAAGAAGTTCAAGAATTTCATTGCAAATTATTTGTGAAGCACTCTCTCTCTCTCTCTCTCTCTCTCTCTCTCTCTCTCTCTCTCTCTCTCTCTCTCTCTCTCTCTCTCTCTGCATGAGTAATCTGCTATCTTTTTTTCTCACTGATGTCTAACATTATGACAGCGTGCCATCACACCAGCTTTAGGCTTTACACACCTGGGTAAAAATAAAGCTTTGAAAGTTCTGGGAAACTGAGCCAGCAAGTGCTGACCGATGATTGGCCAGACCACAGGTGTCCAGACCACTATTGACATGCTAGAAAATACTAGAAAACTGCATTTAAAATGAGTTTTTAATGTTTTACACTGATATAATAATAAACCAATAATAAACATAATTAATTGAAAACTTTATGCTTTACATTCATTCATTCATTTTCTTTTCGGCTTAGTCCCTTCATTAATCAGGGGTCGCCACAGCGGAATGAAGCGCCAACTTATCCAGCACGTGTTTTATGCAGCGGATGCCCTTTCAGCCACAATTTAGCACAGGGAATCGCGCAAATGAAGTGAATTTGACGTGCGAATGAATCGAATTTGATGCGTGAATGAAGCAAATTTGATGTGCGAATGAATCGAATTTGACACCCAAATGAAGCGAATTTGATGCACGAATTAATCGAAATTGATTAGCGAATAAAGCAAATTTGAAGCGCAAATGAATCGAATTTGACGTGCAAATATATTGAATTTACATGCGAACGAATAGAATTTGACGGTCCAATGAATCAAATTTGACGTGCAAATGAAGCGAATTTGACGTGCTAATGAAGCAAATTTGACGTGTGAATAAATCAAATATGATGCGCAAATGAAGCGAATTTGACCTGCGAATAAGGCGAGTTTGACGTGCGAATGAAGCGAGTTTGACGTGCGAACGAAGCAAGTTTGACGTGCGATGGAAGCGAGTTTGACTCGCGAATGAATCAAAATTGACATGCGAATGAAGTGAGTTTGACGTGCGAATGAAGCGAGTTTGACGTGTGAATGAAGTGAGTTCTTGTTGAATGAAGCGAATTTGACGTGCGAATGAAGCAAATTTGACGTGCGAATGAAGCAAATTTGACGTGCAAATGAAGTGAATTTGACGTGTGAATGAAGCGAATTTGACATGCGAATGAAGTGAGTTTCACGTGCTAATGAAGTGAGTTTGACGTGTAAATGAAGCGAGTTTGACGTGTGAATGAAGTGAATTTGACGTGTGAATGAAGCGAGTTTGGCACGCGAATGAAGCAAATTTGATGTGCAAAACGAAGTGAATTTGATGTGCAAATGAAGTGAATTTGACGTGTGAATAAAGTGAATTTGACGTGTGAATAAATCAAATATGATGCGCAAATGAAGCGAATTTGACGTGCGAATAAAGCGAGTTTGACGTGCGAATGAAGCGAGTTTGACGTGCGAATGAAGCGAGTTTGACGTGCGAATGAAGCGAGTTTGACGTGCGAATGAAGCGAGTTTGACGTGCGAATGAAGCGAGTTTGACGCGCGAATGAAGCAAATTTGACATGCGAATGAAGTGAGTTTGACGTACGAATGAAGCGAGTTTGACGTGCGAATGAAGCGAGTTTGACGCGCGAATGAAGCAAATTTGACATGCGAATGAAGTGAGTTTGACGTGCGAATGAAGTGAGTTTGACGTGTGAATGAAGCGAGTTTGACGTGCGAATGAAGCAAATTTGACGTGCAAATGAAGTGAATTTGACGTGTGAATGAAGCGAATTTGACATGCGAATGAAGTGAGTTTCACGTGCTAATGAAGTGAGTTTGACGTGTAAATGAAGCGAGTTTGACGTGCGAATGAAGTGAGTTTGACGTGTGAATGAAGCGAGTTTGACGTGTGAATGAAGCGAGTTTGACGTGTGAATGAAGCGAGTTTGACGTGTGAATGAAGCGAGTTTGACGTGTGAATGAAGTGAGTTTGACGTGTGAATGAAGCGAGTTTGACGTGTGAATGAAGCGAGTTTGACGTGTGAATGAAGCGAGTTTGACGTGTGAATGAAGCGAGTTTGACGTGTGAATGAAGTGAATTTGACGTGTGAATGAAGCGAGTTTGACGTGTGAATGAAGCGAGTTTGACGTGTGAATGAAGCGAGTTTGACGTGTGAATGAAGCGAGTTTGACGTGTGAATGAAGTGAATTTGACATGCGAATGAAGCAAATTTGACATGCGAATGAAGTGAGTTTGACGTGTGAATGAAGCGAGTTTGACGTGTGAATGAAGTGAATTTGACGTGTGAATGAAGCGAGTTTGGCACGCGAATGAAGCGAATTTGATGTGCAAATTAAGTGAATTTGACGTGTGAATAAGGTGAATTTGACGTGTGAATAAATCAAATATGATGCGCGAATAAGGCGAGTTTGACGTGCGAATAAAGCGAGTTTGACGTACGAATGAAGCGAGTTTGACGAGCTAATGAAGCAAATTTGACGAGCAAATGAAGCAAATTTGATGCGCAAATGATCAGCACTTAATTCTCTGAGCACTAACAGTCCCTTTGTATAATCAGCACTTCTTGTGTGTATTGCCTCTTCTTGTTGAATCACTGAATGCCTCCACAATTGTATGTCGCTTTGGTCAAAAGCATCTGCTAAATGACTAAATGTAAGATAACTGAGCTCAAACCCCAGTCACACACATTGTGAGGTCTCATATTGTTCATATCCAGCCACTGTCCTCTGTTCTGTGAGGGCTGCTGCATTCAGTTATGTGTCCTCTTCTCATATTTCAAGGGGAATGACAGTGACATTTAAACTTGGCTCTGTGAACGAGGGGGAGAATGGACGGCTTGCAGTGGGTCTGTTTGTACATAGCAACATTGCAGAGTGACTGACGTTTGTTTCTCTTCTGTCTCCTTGTTGTGTTTCCCAGATAAGCTATTTGGAAAGCGGCTGCTGCAGGCCGGGAGACACATCATGTCCCATAAATCCTGGATGAAGACGGTGCCCACAGAGAACTGCGATGTCCTGATGACGTTTCCAGGTGCTTCAGATGTTTCTTTCTATCTTTGTTTTGTTCCCTAACCATGTGCTTGTGCAAATATGTGTGTGTATGTTTTACTGTAGATAAAATAGAAAATATAAATTATCAGTAACTTTCAGCACCATTTTGTATTCGTATTTGCTAGAGGTGTAACGGATCACGGTTAGGCTTTCCTGTAAAATATAATGATGATGGAAGAAGTTGTGATAGGTTATTAGGGATGTGGTGGGTTTCTTAGGTTATTAAAGGTGTTTTCTGTCACTACTTGTTTAGCCTGCATTAATGCATTCAGTGTATGCTGCACGATTCATCATTAAAAGATCTGGATCTCAACACCCACGCAACATAAATTATAAATGATGGTGATTTGCATATGTTTAATAATCCTTCGAATCGCTGCATTCAAATCTGTGTTTGAAAAAAGCAAAAATCAAGAAAGAGATTCAGGTTTTAGTCTTTAGTGTTAGTTATGAAGTTGCAAACCGTCAAATAACACACAAGTACTAGGATAACAGTTTATAGTTTACATAAAACCACTGATGTTTATGGTAAAGATTAAAATCACTGTCATATGCATTTGACTTGACGCTCAAAAAAGAAAGTTGTAGGCTACAATTGTATTATTTAACCAATAGGTGGCGACAACCAGCCATCAAAAATATGCCACTGAATAATTCTTCAAAACTGATCCATCTAGCAATGAAACATTAAGTTTTATGAGTGAATAACTGAATCATTTATTGAAAATGAGACTAAAAATAAATATGGGTTGTACAAATTATGATGTTAGATTTCTACATTTAGCGTTATCAGTAGTGGTGAATTTTTCACAGTACTGAATATTCATTCATTCATTCATTCATTTTCTTTTCGGCTTAGTCCCTTTATTAATCCGGGGTCGCCACAGCGGAATGAACCGCCAACTTATCCAGCACATGTTTTATACACCGGATGCCCTTCCAGTCGCAACCCATCTCTGGGAAACATCCATACACACTCATTCACACTCATACACTACGGACAATTTAGCCTACCCAATTCACCTGTACCGCATGTCTTTAGACTGTGGGGGAAACCGGAGCCAGTACTGAATATTTTACAGTTTATTTTTATTCAGCTGATTATTTCTTCATTTTATTTTTAATTACAGGTTCTAAGTTCTGTTTGTTAAAACCAAAAATTTTGCAGTAATGTTTTGTAATAAATGAAAAGCAAATGATATTTGTCTCCTCCCATTTTTGGCTTATTCGAAAAAAGGTCCGATCCGTGACTAAAAAAACATAATGTGATCCGAACCGTGGGATTTGTTATCCGTTACACCACTAGTATTTGCCTACTTAATGTTTGTAGAAAAAATTATAATATGTATTTTACTATATTTATTTAACATTAAAGGGATAGTTCACCCAAAAATTCAATCATTTACTCAACCTTTACTTGTTCCAGACCTGTTTGAGTTTTGTTTTTCTGTTAAACACCAAAGAATATATTTTTTAAAACCTGTAACCATAGTATTAGTTTTTCATACTATGAAAGTCATTGGTTACAGCTTTTCAGCTTTCTTTAAAATACCTTTGTTGGTGTTCAACAGAAAAAAGAAACGCATAAAGGTTTGAAACCACATGTGGGTGAGTAAATGTCAACATAGACTCATTCTGAAAACGTAGCCCTATTTACATTTCTGGAGATCGCGAATTATGAAGCCAGAAGTACGTATGGCTGCATTTCGCCTTTAAAACGAATGCTACGGGGCGGCATAACGGCGTTCCTTTTTGCGCTTTCCAGCTGACCGCTTACCTCCGTGTAGATGGCTTTTCTGCTGTTACCAATTTGTCCAGTGGCTCGCAGAGTACGTCAGTGGACTTGAGACGCAGAGAGGAGTTAACTGTGACGACAGGGTTCAAGTCTGTCGAAGAACGGTTCCAGAAACCTTAGACAAAAACAGAAGTCAAAAACTAAAATAAACAAGTAAATAACAGGGTGAGAATGTGGTAAAATCTGAAAACATGGTAAAAATCAGACGAGGGCTTTTCTTTTCTGGATTGCTTTTTAAAGCTGTCGGTTGGGTTTAGGGAAGTTGGTGGGTGCTGGTCAATCGGTCCATTTTAAAACACTATTGGTTGGGTTTAGAAAAGGGGATGGGGTGTCAGTTGGTTGGTCAGTCGACAGCGGCCTCTGGTGCATAATTTGAGATCTCAAAAAGCGTACACAGCGACCTCTGGTGGATTCGTTAAAAAACAGCAAAAAAATGTAGCTCCTGGGACATATTTGGCACTCTCCAGAAATGTATATAGCGGTACGTTTTTAAAATGAGCCTGGGCTGGTAAATGTTGAATTTGAATTTTTGGGTGAACTATCCCTTTAAATAAACAGATTGCCATAAATTACTTACAATCTTGGAAAATAATCTTCATCATTTATTTAAAGCATACTCATGGAAACTTTGATTTCTGTGTATGTTTTATTCTCTATAATGTTTAATAGTAAAATAAAACCCATATTCTGTGATAAGCTGTAGTTTTTTGATAGGCTTTTTTTTGTTAAAAAAATGCCTTAACCAAGTTTATTGTGTTTTTATCTTCTCACTATAACGTGCTCCTCATATTTTGATATCTTAATTAAACTTGTAGAGTCAAATATTGTGCAGCGTTCTTTTTTGGATATCACTTTAAGGAACTACACGTGTGTGTATGTGTGTAAAGGCTAATTCATGATAGAATTGATTAATTAAAAATTAAAATCTAGTTACTGAAATGTGACGCAAAATCATACACATCTCATAGGTTTAGCTGCTTCAAGAACAGCAATGTTACCACATCACAGTGTGTGTGTATGCAACTGTGTGTCTGTACATATATATATTTATGTTTGTGCAAAGAGAGAGTAATGTTTATTGTTACTCATGTTGGTTTACTCTGTCAGTTTGTGGATTTCGAATGCTTTGCTTATATATTTTGGAGAAGTGATGTGGAACTGTAATAATGACTGAATTTGCATCCCACTTGTTGAAAACTACATTTTAAAAAGCAGTGTCTCTTATATTGTTTTGTCACAATTTGTGGTTGGTACAATTTCTGTCTGACCTAATTCTTAGTAATTTTCTTTTGTTTGTTTAATGTAAAATAGTCAGGATTATCCAAGTTATGGATGTTGGTAACTAATTAGAACGACATCCCAGAGCAGGGAAGATTCTGTAACATTACTTACAAATTGCGTCAATGTTTTTGAAACATTCTTGCAACATTGGTTGAAAAATGTGCTTTGAACATTATTGTAATGTGAATGGAATGTTCTATTGATGTTTTAAAGTATGTTCTAAGAACATTAATATAATGTGGATGGAATGTTTTATTGATGTTTTAAAGAACGTTCTAAGAACATTAATATAATGTAGATGGAATGTTCTATTGACATTTTAAAGTATGTTCTGAGAACATTAATATAATGTGGATGGAATGTTCTATTGACGTTTTAAAGAACGTTCTAAGAACATTAATATAATGTGGATGGAATGTTCTATTGACGTTTTAAAGAACGTTCTAAGAACATTCATATAACGTGGATGGAATGTTCTATTGACTTTGTCAAGTATGTTCTGAAAACATTAATATAATGTAGATGGAATGTTCTATTGACCTTTTCAAGAACGTTCTGAGAACATTAATATAATGTAGATGGAATGTTCTATTGACGTTTTAAAGAACGTTCTAAGAACGTTAATATAATGTGGATGGAATGTTCTATTGACATTTTAAAGAACGTTCTAAGAACGTTAATATAATGTGGATGGAATGTTCTATTGACATTTTAAAGTATGTTCTGAGAACATTAATATAATGTGGATGGAATGTTCTATTGACGTTTTAAAGAACGTTCTAAGAACATTCATATAACGTGGATGGAATGTTCTATTGACTTTGTCAAGTATGTTCTGAAAACATTAATATAATGTAGATGGAATGTTCTATTGACCTTTTCAAGAACGTTCTGAGAACATTAATATAATGTAGATGGAATGTTCTATTAACGTTTTAAAGAACGTTTTAAGAACATTAATATAATGTGGATGGAATGTTATACTGATGTTTTAAAGAACGTTCTAAGAACATTAATATAATGTGGATAGAATGTTCTATTGACATTTTAAAGTATGTTCTGAGAACATTAAAGGTGCTGTATGTAAGTTTTTTAGTCTTCTAAAGCATAAAAATACCATAATATGTGTGCAGATATTTAAGAAACATCCCAAGTGAACATACTTGTTTAACTGGCAAACAATGCTAAAGTCAGATATTCTGCTTTGAAAATGTCTTTTCCGTGCCGGAACGCTGTCTGTGTTTAGATAAATTTCATATGCAAGATGCCAGTTTAGCCAATTATAATTCAGCACTCCGGGTTGCCTTGTTGGAAAACAGCGTATTTCATTTATTCATTCAGAAAGGCTCTGAAAGCATGCATCCGTGAGCGAAATGCGACAGTGTCAGTGGACAGTATCAGATGTCAAAATGAGACAGATTCAGTTCCACATGAGGTTATTAATTAGCAAATGACATAAATATTACAAACGTGAGCAGGTTACATTGTAATCGCGTGTCCTAACAACACGCTGTGACGAGATAGTGATGAGCTGTTTGCACCAGACGAAACACGACAGGAATTTAAATACAGCCTTTCAGAAGCACAGAATATGCACTTACTCGCGAAACGGTAAGGTTTAGAATCTATTTAATACATATTAAGCCTCTTTAACATCAATAAATGTAGATGCTGAATCACTCATATGTGTTTAGTTCTAAAGTTCAATTTCAAACGGTTTATTGTATTTTCAAGATCTGAGGTGAACTTTCTGCTTTCAGTATATGGCAATACATGTCATGTAAAATGCATTCAAACTCACACTGTTAGCATTTAGCACTAAATAAGGCACACGAGGCTTACCTGAGGTGATCTGTCATAGGTTTCTGTTGTTCAGCTGTTTGAAATAGAAGCCACTTCTAATATCAATTCGAGGTGTTGGTTAGAATCAAAACTGCTTTTAATATGGAGAATATTCCCTCTATCGCGTGTCGTTGCTTTTATTTAAAACAGTTTAAATCGCTTCTGTACACAATCTGGCATCCCGGCGTGTTTTTATTATGATCCAGGAGTGCAATACCTAGTTCAACCACTGGGTGTCAAACTTACATACTGCACCTTTAATATAATGTGGATGGAATGTTCTATTGACGTTTTAAAGAACGTTCTAAGAACATTCATATAACGTGGATGGAATGATCTATTGACTTTGTCAAGTATGTTCTGAAAACATTAATATAATGTAGATGGAATGTTCTATTGACCTTTTCAAGAACGTTCTGAGAACATTAATATAATGTAGATGGAATGTTCTATTGACGTTTTAAAGAACGTTCTAAGAACATTAATATAATGTGGATGGAATGTTATACTGATGTTTTAAAGAACTAATGTTCTAAGAACCCTATACTGTATGAATTAACGGGAACATGAACACCATGTCTTAACAACACAAGACACAACAAGATTCCAGCAACAAGATTCCAAAACAAATTTGTCTGTCTGCACCAAAAGTGACACGACAATGATAGAAACATTTAAATACAGCCACAGCTCTCTCAATGAAATGGTTAGTCTAGTTAAAACCTATTAAACCTCTTTAACATTTATAATACGCTACTGAGTGACTGATGTTGTTAATTTGCACTGAGTCACAGTGCTGATTTTTATTTTTAAACTGTATGGCAATAAATGTCAGGTAAAATGGTATTTAATCTCACGTTGGTAGCATTTAACAATGAATAAAGCACATAATTAGTACCTGAGGTGATCATTGTCATAGTAGTATATGTTGTTGTTCTGCTGCAACATCGCAGAAATAGAAAGCATTTCTAAAATAGAAACTTTGGTTAAGACAAAAACTCATTTTAACATGGAAAAGATGCCTTTTATCGCGTATCATGTGTAGTTAGGACACGGTGTAAGGGAACCTTTTTTAGAACATAAAATTGTTTGACGGGATGCTGGTTGAAAGCAGCCTGAATCAATATGTAAGCTCAGGATGATTTTTGCTATATTTTTTATGACTGTATCTGAACGTACAAATAATATTTGTTAGTCATTATCACAAAGACAGAGGTGTTTATATTGGTCTCCATGCAGACACCACAGATGACCACACGCTGCTCTGGCTCCTGAACCACATTCGGCTCGGCATCCCAGAACTCATTATCCAGATCCGGCATCACAAACACACCCAAATGTACGCCTTCTTCGTCACCGCCACATATGAAAAGTAAGAGGGGAAGGGAGGATAACTCTTTTATCTCTCTTTTATGAGTGCTTACTTGAGGTCATTTTAAAGGGGTAGTTCATCCAAAAATGAAAATTCTACCATCATTATATTATGGTAGAATATTCACCAACCTGTCCAAGGAAGATATTTTGAAAAATGCAGAAAAAACCTTTAACCATTGACTTCCATAGTATTTCTTTGTCCTATTATGGATGTCAATGGTTACAGGATTTCAGCTTTCTTTTAAAAATCCTTTCTTGTGTTCAACAGATGAAAGAAACCACAGATGTGATTCAAAACAGCTTGAGGCTGAGTATATAGTGAATACATTTTCATTTTTGAGTGAACTATCCCTTTAATGTAATTATTATAAACCCAACTTTGGATAAGACAACCCGATGCTAGTTTGATGTTTATTGGTAAGTTCCAACATGAGCCTCTAAACAAGAAATTGAGGGCCTCATGGGAGCTCAGGGGAGCAGAAGACGTCTCTTATACGGTGCATCTGATCAAAGATACATCTAAACAGTTTAAGAACAATGATTTCTATTGTAATTTATTTTGAAACATAATGTAGTCCCGTGTGGCAAAGCTAAATGTTCAGCAGCTGTTACCCTTCAGAAATACTACCAATAATATGTTGATTTGATGCTCAAAAACATACAATTTCATACAATTATCAATTATTGCAAATAAAAGACAATAAAACTAAATCATACTGACCTCAGAGTTTGGAATAAGTGTACAAACAAAATGTTGTTTCATAATATTAAGTTTTTTTTTTTGTATATAGATGCTTTTCAGCCTACATTTGAGGATGATTCTGATGTATTTTTTGTGTTGTGTTCAGTCTTTTGCGAGGGGCTGAGGAGATGGGACTTCAGAAAGCTGTGAAGCCGGAGTTTGGCGCCGGCTCTCGCAGTTTCTCCTGTGAGGAAGATTACATCTACGAGAACATCGAGAGTGAACTCTGTTTCTTCACCTCACAGGTCCTTCACTAAACTAAGCTGAACTGTTTTGACTTTGCTTATATGCAACATTTTGTCAGGATAGTTTTGTCTATTAAACCAGTGTTTCCCAACCCTGTTCCTAGAGGCACATCAACAGTACATATCTTGGATATCTCCCTTATCTGACCCATCAGTAATGTAATGTGTATTTATATATATATATATATATATATATATAAGAATTTCACTCACTTGGGAAATGAAGGCCACTTGAATGGTTTGTGAGCACAATTAAGGGCACACAGCATGCCATATTATCTGATGATTGTAAGAAATAATCCCAAAAAGCAACTGACTGTGTAAAGCCACATAAAACAAAACAATAATACGATGTATTTGCCGAGTTCAGCGGCTAATCAGCCGGAATCAGCTCAGGTGACGTGACGGCAAACATCGAGACCTAGCTGTCACTTAATTAATTATGCAGACTTAATATAAATGAAACAGATGAGAAAAAAATGCACCCGCTCAGTTGTCGTGAAGTGTACTATTAGCTATATACACCAAAATTGTTTTGTACCAGGCTATAAACACCTTTTTTTCTGCTGTAAAGTTGGCCGTTTTAAGATTGGGGTCAGCAGAAATGTGCTCTATTTTGCATCCAGGCCTAGCAGAATTTCAATGAATTGCAGTGTCAGTTACTTCAGTTACTCGCTTCACGAGGGAGAGCGGAAGGTTGCCGCTTTGTGTCATCAGAGGAGAAAAAAGATCACTATTAGTCATCTCTCCCTCTTGCTTTTAAATCTGCCACTATGCTGACACACAGGCATTTGTAGCTCCGCCCTCTTTTGAAAAGAGCACAATCTCATTTGAATTTAAAGCGACAGTCACCAAAATGGCACAATTAGGATCAAAGCCTAAATGGGGCAGTTTTAAAAAGTTTTAAACCATTATTTGTGTGGTATTTTGAGCTGAAACTTCACACTCTAGGATCATCAGAGATTTATTTTTGAAATTGGGCATAATAGGTCCACTTTAAATGATCTGGCCCCACAGATTTCCATTGTAAGCTCATAACTATAAACACTTGTTTTAGGTTATAAGAGCAACTGTCTAAAGTCAAGCCATATCTATCCCAGAGAAATTTGGAAACGGTGATTCATGCCTTCATAACAACACGTCTAGATTACTGTAACTCTCTCTATTTTGGTATTTCTCAGTCTTCTCTCTATCGTCTGCAGCTGGTACAAAATGCGGCTGCTAGACTACTTTCTGGCACCCGCAAGTATGAGTCGGTAACTCCGATTTTAGCTGCACTTTACTGGTTACCCATTAAATACAGAATTGATTTTAAAATTTTATTATTTGTTTACAAAGCAGTCAATAACCTGGCTCCTCAGTATCTTACAGACTTGCTTTGTCCGTATACCCCCTCTCGATCATTGAGATCTTATGATCTCAACTTACTCACCGTGGCCAGAACACGCCTTAAAAAACGAGGTGATCGAGCGTTTGCTGTTGCTGGTCCTAAACTCTGGAACAGTCTACCAATTCACATTAGACTTTCCCCCTCCATTTCTGTGTTTAAGTCTGTTTTAAAGACCTATCTATTTTCTCTCACTTTTAATACTCCATGATTGCTGTTTTATTGCTTTTATTTGTTAAATGTTTCTTTTATATTCTGCTTCTCTCTCTTTAGTACTCCTATGTACAGCACTTTGGTCAACCTTGGTTGTTTTTAAATGTGCTTTATAAATAAATATTGTATTGTATTGTATAAGCTGAGGGATGAGTTTGTCAGTAGAGCTGTTTTATTTAACCCCTGCTTTTCAGACTCAGAATCACTGAGACTCTGATATGAATTTATTTCATGTGAGCGTTGTTACAGATGAATGCGTTTTGTTTTCCATATCACAGGAGCGGCAAAGCATAATCAAACACTGGCTGGACAATCTCAGAGCTAAACACGGGGAGGCCCTTCACAACATTCACTTCCTGGAAGGGCAGCCAATCAGTGAGTTCCTCTCTTTAGACTTCCTGAGAGCCCTGAGAAGTGTGTGCCTGGTCTGTACCCGTGGCCTGTATGTATGTATAAGTCATTCATCATTGTGTATCAGAGTGTCCAGACCCAAAAGTCATTCGATTGTGTTGGTTATACGTTACTTGTGACAGATGTAGTGAAACGGTTTCTTCGAGGGAAAGTTTTTACCAGAGTTTTGAATACCTGTTCATGTTGTGTGTGTGTGTTAGTGAGCGTGCACTGTGTGTGTATGTTCCAGTTCCTGAGCTGAGGGCGCGAGGTGTGGTCCAGCAAGTCTTCCCGCTTCACGAGCAGAGGATTCTGGGACAGCTGATGAAGTCATGGGTGCAGGCCGTGTGTGAAAAACAGCCTCTGGGTTAGTAGTTTTTAATGGGTTAAGGGATTTTTTAATATAAGCGTTACTATTTGCTGGTCTTTCTGAAAAAAAAAAGTGCTTAAAGGGCCATGAAACCCCCTGTTTCAGCAGGGTGTTTTCACACCTCTAGTTTGGAAAAATTCAGGATAGTGGGCGTGTCCAGCTCTGTTTTAGTGGGAGTGTCGGGGGAGGGAAAGAGGGAAGGATTTGCAAATATGGGAGTTTCCGTTTGGGCACGCGCTGATTTTCGTAGAGGCGAGGCAAAACAAACACACCGACGCAGGGGAGAAAGACAGTGACTGTGTTTACATGGACATCAGTAATCGATTATTTGCCAAATTTTTAATTTGTTGACTTTGACTGCAGTTTGGCACTTTCACTTTTTATTCAGGAACATTTCATGCATGTCCCCTGTGACAAACAAGATATTGAAAGCGAGGAACTGCTGGAGAGTGGAGTTTTAATGGAATGTTTGATACCGCACGGCGAATGGGAGAAAAATCCGCATTTCTGTAACTTAGATGCGCTCGGTAGGTAGCTTCAGAAAGCCGTGTGTGTATAGACTATCCTGTCACAAAATGTGGTGAAAATTCTACACGACAGTAATAGTTTGATTGTGGTGTTTACATGTTTACATTCGGAGAGCAGCATTTACAGCGGATCTATAATATTGTACTATAATATTGTAATGATATTAACGTACTGTAAACTGAGTAACTAAATCATTTTGACTATGGTATGTCTTTAAAAACTGAAAGAGCACTGCTGACGATACAAACTAACTTTGCCATCTGAATGAACAAACAAAGGGCACTGCTCTCACACACACTTAAGAATTATTAGCCCTCCTGTTAAATTTGAATTCTTTTATATTTTCCTCCCAATTTCTGTTTAACGGAAAGATTTTTTCAACACATTTCTAATCATAATAGTTTTAATAACTCATTTCTAATAACTGATTTCTTTTATCTTTGTCATGATGACAGTAAATAATATTTGACTAGATATTTTTCAGGACACTTCTATACAGCTTAAAGTGACATTTAAAGGCTTAACTAGGTTAATTAGGTTAACTAGGCAGGTTAGGCTAAATAGGCTAGTCATTGTATAACGATGGTTTGTTCTGTAGCCAAACCAAAAAATATTGCCTAAGGGGGCTAATAATATTGACCTTAAAATAGTTTAAAATAATTAAAAACTGCTTTTATTCTAGCTGAAATAAAATAAATAAGACTTTCTCCAGAAGGAAACATAATATAGGAAATATTGTAAAAAATGTCCTTAATCTGTTAAATATCACTTGAGAAATATTTGAAAAATACAAACTATTCAACATAGGCTCATTCTGAAAACGTATCCCAGGGCTTCATTTGTGTCGGAGCTAGCTGGATCCGGCACCTCTGAAATCTGATCCAGCACCTCATTTTATCAATCCCCCTCCTCACACGCACCCCCACTCTTCACTTTCTTCTGCGACTCCCCACCCCTTTTTACTTTCGTCTGCGACACCGCGCTGCCATACAACGACCACCCCTTTCACTTTCGTCCACCTTTCCCTGCTCTAGTAACATGCCGGATCCTTTACCCTGATCTTTTCCGGGACCTTGCAATTAACAAATTAAGCACTAACGTAGCCCTATGTACATTTCTGGAGATCGCAAATTATGTAGCCAGAAGTACGTATGACTGGATTTCGTCTCTAAAACGAATGCTATGAGGCGGTACGACGCCGTTCTTTTTTGCGCTTACCAGCTGACTGCTTACCTTAGTGTGAATGGCTTTCCCGCTGTTACCAGTTTGTCCAGTAGCTTGCAATGTACGTCGGCAGAATTGAGACGCAGAGAGGAGTTGACCGCTAAGAACGGTTCCAGCAAACAGGTAAGACAAAAACAGAAGCCAAAATTAAAATAAACAAGTAAATAACAGGGTGAGAGTGTGGTAAAATCTGAAAACGTGGTAAAAACCATGCTGCCACAAGGCTTTTCTTTTTCTGGATTGCTTTTTAAAACACAATCGGTTTGGGTTTAGGGTCAGTCGATCGGTCAGTCAGTCATTCAATCAGTCGACAGTAGCCTTTGGTGGATTTACGCGAGAAGAGCAGGCACGAATGGCACTTGTGAGAGAAATTTGAGATCTCAAAAAGCGTACACAGCGGCCTCTGGTGGATTTGCGAAAACAAAAACTGCAAAAAAGCGTAACTCCTGGGACATATTTTGTGCTCTCCAGAAATGTATATAGTGGTACATTTTTAGAATAAGCCTGGGTTGGAAATATTGCATAGGAGGGCTAATTTTGCCCTCAACTGTGATCTAGATATCTTGTGCTTATTAAAATTCGCAAGTGATTATGCAAAATTTTATTAAGGCACAATATGTACGATTTTTCCATCAAAATATCCAAAACCACTAGAACAGTCAGAGTGTTATATATTTTATTCACTTATGCACTTACATTATACTAATTGTTTTAAGAATGTTCAAATCCAGATAAATAAGCTATTTTAACTAGTGACACGAATCATGTCCTGCGGTTTCGCCATGCTAATGATGTCATACACCCTCAATTTTTGTTTTTTTAAGTAAATGAAACTGGGAAACACCAAAGATATAACAGCACTGCTTTTTCCCCACCTGATCATGGGCGCTCCGCTGCTTTCATGTTGCATCACAATCGTCTCTTAAATGCTTCAGGGCTCTTGTTTTGCTTTCACAGCTTTTAGGCTTATTCTGCTTTACACTACCATGATAATTAGTGTTGAATACTTTAGCCTATCCAAGAACATGATTTTTTGAAGTCCTGTAGGATATAATAAATACCACAGGTCCCATGATTCCACTCTGTCACAGCATCATCAGACTGTGCCTTTGTTTGTTGTGAAAACAACCCCCTCTAGTGGTAAAAATTACATTCTGTGCCTTTAAATTATTGCTGACAAATAAAAATGTTTAATATGTTTAAATTACGTGTTCTCAATACGTCTGATAGGAATTTTGGTATATTTTACACCGAAGTGGTTGTCTTCTGTAAATCGAGGTAAAAATTATATGATAACACAAAAGGTCATGATCTGCACTCATTGAGTTGCATCATATTTTTTATTTCGCATTCTTTGGGTAAAAACCACAAACGTTTCGGCTCAACACCTTCCTTAGTTCCTCATTTCCTAAGGAATGTTTGTTTTCTTTCCTGAAGAATGTGAAATAGTGCATCTTGTAGTCTTAGTCGATTAATTAGTAAACTAATCATTATTGATTACTTTCATTACCAGCTTTATTGATTAGTGGCTGAAGCCCTATGTGGATTCTAAGTCTGTGTATCCTTTTTTTTCTCTGTCAGACGATATTTGTGATTATTTTGGAGTGAAGATCGCTATGTACTTCGCTTGGCTGGGTTTCTACACTACTTCCATGTTGTATCCAGCCGTTATTGGCTTTGTATTGTGGATGCTTACAGAATCAGACCAGGTACTGGATCATTAAATTGTAAAATGGTCGAAAATGTAATGTATATGCTATTATGTTGGAGTTTTGAGTTCACCAAAAAAATGTAATTCTGTTTTAATTACTCATCCTCATTCATCTTCAGAACACAAATTAAAATATTTTAGATGAAATCTGAGAGCTCCCTCATCCTCCATAGACAGTAGGGCTGTGCAATTAATTGAAATCATAGTGAAATCGTATTGACACAATATTTAGTTACATCCACAAATGCCAGTTAAAACTGGACTGTGCCAAAAGGAAGCCCTATGTTAACAGTGTCCAGAAGTGTCGTCGACTTTTCTAGGATCTGAGCCATCTGGAATGGACCATCACAAAGTGGAAACATGCACTGCATACCTGTCAACCCTCCCGTTTTTCCTGGGATTCTCCCGTATTTTATAATTGTATCCCGCTTACATCCCGTAAAGTCATTTTCCCGTATTTCTCCCGTATTTTTAATCTTTCTATGAAGGGTGGCAATAAACATTAAAGAGCTGATCCTCCCTATACGCAACCCATACCGCCGAACCACCAGGGGGCACCCCTTGCTCCTAATGTAAATCAGTTTTGTGTGATCAGTTTATTTAGGCATGAAAATACTTTGAAATAAATATAAAAGGCGGGATTCCCGTCCTTTCCATTACAAGCGCAGTTGCTACTCCTATGCATTACTCAAAACAGTCAGTTGCCAACGGTGCAACGCTGTTTCCCGAACAGATTCTGTACACGCGATTTGAAGCGGAGCAACAGTGGACACTCTGGGTTTTCTGTGCGTGTTTGAACAGACATATACACATAATAATAATAATAATAATAATATCTAAACATGTCGATTGGGTTTTTTGGGGATTTTTTTTGTCTTATATGAGTTTAAAATATATTTGGGGGGTATCCCATTTTTTTTTTACATCCCAATGTTGACAGGTATGATGTACTATGGTCCGATGAATCAGTATTTGAGGTATTTTTGGTTTGCACAAACCAAAATATGGAATACATGTTTATTTTGGGGAAAAAAAACAATACAAATCATGAGAAAAAAAATCACTACTTTCATTTTTATTTGCATTTTCATTTCTGTCCCAACTTTATCTGATTTGGTGCTGTAAAATATCTTAATTTGTGTTCTGAAAATGAATGAAGGTCTCGGGATTGGAACAATATGAGGGTGAGTATTTAATAACAGAATTTTTTTTTTTTGATGAACTAATCATTTAATCATTTATGCTATGATATCTTCATATTAGAGTCTACTGTTGTTCATGTTCCGTGCTTGATTTTTCATATAATCCTCTCAGACCAGCAGGGATATCTGTTGTGTGGTGTTTGCTCTCTTTAATGTGGTATGGGCCACGTTGTTCCTGGAGCGCTGGAAACGCAGAGGGGCAGAGCTGGCGTATAAGTGGGGAACGCTGAACACCCCTGCAGAGTCACTGGAGGAGCCCAGACCTCAGTTCAGGGTGAGGACAAGGTGGAAAATACATTTAAAACACGTCATTTAAACTGCTCTTTAAACTATTGGATCTCTTTCTTGCCTCGGGGTCAGGGTGTGAAGAGGTGCAGTCCAGTGACGGGGTGTGAAGAGTTTTATTACCCACCTTGGAGGAGGAGAGTGTTCAGGTGGCTGGTCAGCTTTCCTGTCTGTATTTTATGCCTTTGCTTTGTATTTCTGGCCATGCTCGTCTGCTTTGAGCTTCAGGTAAGTTACACGCTTTTGCATATTCCTGATTATTATGTATGCAGATTTCATAATTTTGTATTAATTTAGAGACTACATAGACTATTTGTACTTAAAAATACAGTATATATTAAAAACACAGCAGTGAAAAAAAGTTGAATATTAAAGTGGTCATGAACTGGCCTTATTTTGTTCTGTTGTCTGAGGTCCACTTATGATATTTGCTTAAATTTTACCTTCAAACACATCGAAATCAACAATCAACAAGTAGATTTTTTTCTACCCGGATTTTAAATCCATCTCAGTGAAAATGTAGATTTTAGGGGGATCGGTAAAATGAGGTGCTTGTATTGTAAACAACAAGTCTTAAGGTAGACTTATACATTAGTATACATATTTTACAACATGTTGTAACCTACTATTATTAGGCTGATAAAACAAAATCCTTGAAAACATTCTGCATTTACCCTCATTAACCATTAATCATTAACTCTCTGGAATGCTTGATTCAGACTGATCTGTTTGGTTGTTTTTTTGTCGATAATAACGATAATATATGACCACTTATCCAGATATTTGATACTTTTAATGAGCTAATAGAATTTAATATAAAATAATAATAACATAGTATTTAGAATTTAATAATAGAAAGCTCAGGCCAACTCAAATTGCACATCAATTATTTACTTCTATAGCAAGCAACAGTCCAAACCCCCTGTAGGGTGAAACAAGACCCCTTTACTTCATGTCTGGATTTATTTAAGCAAGAAAATACTAGAGGCCATGTTACTAGTGGTCCTTATAGGTGAAAAAGATGATCATAATCATCTAAATAATATATGATTCGTATGATATTTCATCATAATATATAAATAAAAATATTAGAAATGTTAGAGAGTGCACACATTTAGAAAGTAGTTGCAATGCAAAATGTGTTCTGAATCTACGTGATGTCTGGCAGGAATTTGTGATGGGGATTAAGGAACTTCCACGAGTAGCAAGATTTATCCCTAAAATCATGTTGGCCATCACTGTGACGGCGTGTGATGAGGTGTACAGAAAGATCGCCTGCTGGCTAAATGACATGGGTGAGTCACAGTATGTTTAGCACTGAAGTTTATATTCACTCTCTCTTTCCTTATAGTGACCTATAGCATGGGTTCCCTATCTTTTCAGCCCACGACCGCCAAAATAATAATGCCAGGGACTCCCGACTCCTTACTATCCTCTGAAGTGGTGTATAAAACGTTGTGCACAATGGTGCACACAGACCAATAGTCCTATATAAACATAAGCATACTGACAACACAAAAAATGCAACAGTCTAATCATATACATTTATAGTAATTTACTTATTTTCAACATGAACATCACCTAAAAGGATGGAAAGGCACAATGTTTGGAACACAACAAGTACATTATTTAATTTTGGAGACCACCACTCAGAGATCAACCTCAGAGTGGTGGAATAACAGACCATTTTAGCAGTTTTAAAACCTTGATTTTTCCAAACCGTGGTAAACCTTTATAACTGGTTATTGTCCCATGCCTAGAACACAATTCCTTAATTCTTTATTAAAGCAGAACATGATCACTTTATTCAATAAAACACAATTTTAGGAAGACATTTTATTCTAAATGTAACATGTTTCAATTAATTATTAATTCAATATTTATGTTTAACAGTTAAGAAGTTATGAATAGTGGTCTGGAGTTCAGACCCCCAGAAGCCAAACACAGGAGTGGGGAAGAGAAAGAAGATAAACACTGGCTAGTTGTTTGGCCTCTGTGAGGTGAATACTAATGACTGACTCTTCTGTTTCCCACAGAAAACTACAGACTTCAGAGTGCCTATGAGAAAAATCTCATCATCAAAATGGTTCTTGTAAGTACTTACGGTTTTTGTAAAACAAAATATTTCTATACATTTTGTCATGAATTTTTTAGCTCAAAAATGCTGTTTATTCATAATCATCAAACCTTTTCTATAACTGTTGTGAAAATACACTTTAACATTCTCTCTCTTTCTCAGTTTCAGTTTGTAAATTCTTATCTCAGCCTTTTCTACATTGGATTCTACCTCAAAGACATGGAGCGTCTGAAAGAGGTGAGAGTCTCTGACAGGACCAGGTAAACAGTTATGCAAAGAAAATGTATATTAATGTACATAAAATAAATAAATAAATAAATAAATAAAAAAAAAAAAATATATATATATATATACACACACACACACACACACAGTTGAAGTCAGAATTATTAGCCCCCCTGTTAATTTGTTCCCCAATTTCTGTTTAACTGAGAGATTTTTTTCAACACATTTCTAAACATAATAGTTTTAATAACTCATTTCTAATAACTAATTTAATATTAATAATTAATAACATTTCTAAAATATTTTATTTTATCTTTGCCATGATGACAGTAAATAATATTTTACTAGATATTTTTCAAGACACTTCTATACAGCTTAAAGTGACATTTAAAGGCTTAACTAGGTTCATTCGTTCATTCATTTTCTTGTTGGCTTAGTCCCTTTATTAATCCGGGGTTGCCACGGCGGAATGAACCACCAACTTATCCAGCACAATTTTACGCAGCGGATGCCCTTCCAGCCGCAACCCATCTCTGGGAACATCCACACACTCATTCACACTCATACACTACGGACAATTTAGCCTACCCAATTCACCTGTACCGCATGTCTTTGGACTGTGGGGGAAACCGTAGCACCCGGAGGAAACCCACGCGAATGCAGGGAGAACATGCAAACTCCACACAGAAACGCCAACTGACCCAGCCCAGCCGAGGTTCGAACCTGCGACCCAGCGACGTACTTGCTGTGAGGCGACAGCACTACCTACTGCGCCACTGCATCGCCTGGCTTAACTAGGTTAATTAGGTTAACTAGGCAGGTTAGGGTAATTAGGCAAGTTATTGTATATAACAATGGTTTGTTCTGTTGACAGTCGCAAAAAAAAAATTAGCTTAAAGCAGATAATAATTTTGACCTTAAAATGGTTCTTAAAAAATAAAAAATAAACTGCTTCTGTTCTAGCCTTTTTCAGAAAGAAAAAGACTTTTTCAGAAAGAAAAAATATTATCAGACATGCTGTGAAAATTTCCTTGCTCTGTTAAACATAATTTGGGAAATATTTAAAAAAGAAAACAAAATTCAAAAGGGGGCTAATAATTCTGACTTCAACTGTACATATATATATATATATAAATGTGATGGTAACACTTTATTTTTATGGTCCATTTGAGTATTAGTAGACTCTCTGCTTAATATCTGCTAATACTGCTCCTTCAACAGACATTTAACAAACTGTAAGAAACTTTGCAAGTACATGTCAGCTTACACTAACCCTAACTCTAACCCCAACCTAACAGTCTACTTATAATCTAATGAGAATTAGTTGACATGTAGATGCAATGTAACAAATGGACCATCAAAATAAAGTGTGACCAATGTGACAATATATTAAATTACTACAGTATATATACTGTATATATCATAATACATGAAATTTATTTTAAGTAATACATTTATCATGGTAAAAAAAAAAAGATGGCAAATCATTTTTGCAATCAAAATTGAAACATTTTTTAGCAATGATTTCTAAAAATAAAATGTATCACAGTTTCCAAGATACCATAAAGCAAGACACAATCTTTTCAGCACTGATAATTGTAAAAATCATTATTAGTGATTTTGTACTAATAATAACTGATCATAATAGAACAGCAGGTCATCATATTATAATGGTTTCTGAAGGATTATGTGAAACTAAAGTCTGGAGTAATGATGATGACAATTTAGCTTTGAATCACCTTAATAAATTACATTTCAAACTACATTCAATAAAATTAAATCTTACTGTTTTCGAACTTTTTTCTTTTAGTATGTGTATACAGTTGAAGTCAGATTTTTTTTTCTTTTTTTAAATATTTCCCAAATGATGTTTAACAGAGCAAGGAAATTTTCACAGTATGTCTGATAATATTTTTTCTTCTGGAGAAAGTCTTATTTGTTTTATTTCAGCTACAACAAAAACAGTTTTTAATTTTTTAAAAATCGTTTTAAGGTCCAAATTATTAGCCCCTTTAAGCTATATATTTTTTCGATAGTCTACAGAACAAACCATCGTTATACAATAACTTGCCTAATTACCCTAACCTGCCTAGTTAACCTCGTTAACCTAGTTAAGCCTTTAAATGTCACTTTATTTATTAGAAATGAGTTATTAAAACTATTATGTTTAGAAATGTGTGTGACTGTATGGGCTGCTTTTCACGGTACTCGGTGACAAAAAAGAATATTGAATGTTGTTCTGTGTCCATGATGGAACTTTCAGGCATATAACATTAGACTTGTCCCTCACGCCTCATTTCTGTCGTCTATTACTAAGGCAAGCGGGCTGTATGCACGCGAGTGATACACTTATTTAAACATGTCTTATGATAATACTATGTAGGCACATTTATACATACAGTTTTAAAACTTTTACAACAACTGTAAAGCAAAATGTATTTCCCATGTGAAGACTATCCAAAAGGCACGTAGGTCTATGTGCTTTTGCGTATTTATTTGTTTATAATATATAGTGTGGATCATAATAAATATTATATAATAATATTTTTATATTGTTATTATTATTATTATTATAATATAATAAACCGAGAGCGTAAATCATTGTCATGGATCATGCTTGAAGAGCGCCCCGAAGGCTGTAGTCCGTTTATAGCCTAATGTTAGCTTTTCCATTCTTGCGTTTGCATTCAAGATCCAAAAGTGCTAAAAGTTGTATTTTCGTGTGAGGATTATCCGGCTGGACAAAACGTGTAAGTGTAATGAACTGTGTTTGAACACAGAGCTTATTATTTGCAATTTTCCAAAAGCCTATGGGAAAATCCTATAGGGAATTTATCGAGGGAACCAGTTTTATGCTAGCAGCCGATTCGCCTACAAGGTGACGTCATAGTTCCCCCACTCTATTGTTTCCAGTGAAGACTTAGAGAAACTTGTTCATGCTTTTATCAGCAGCAGGGTGGATTACTGTAACGGCCTCCTCACTGGCCTTCCCAAAAAGACAGTCAGACAGTTACAGCTCATCCAGAACGCTGCGGCCAGGATTCTGACCAGAACCAGAAAATCAGAGCACACCTGTCCTCAGGTCTTTACACTGGCTCCCAGTTACACTCAGAATAGATTTGAAAGTATTATTACTTGTCTATAAATCACTAAATGGCCTAGGACCTCAATACATTACAGATATGGTTACTGAATACAAACCTAATAGATCACTCAGATCTTTAGGATCATATAAACTAGAAATTCCAAGAGTTCAGTCAAAGCAGGGTGAATCAACTTTCAGCTACTACACCCCTCGCTGCTGGAATCAGCTTCCAGAAATGATCAGATGTGCTCCAACATTAGGCCAAGTCCAGCCGAGACTGATAACACATGTGTTTAGCTGTGCCTTTACTGAATGAGCACTGTGCTACGTCTAATAGATCGCACTATTATGTTTTTCTCTTCTTTTTCATTCTTTTATAACCTGTTTTAACACATTTTTATCTGTTTTTTATTATCTGCTTTATTCCTGTTTATGTAAAGCACTTTGAAATGCCACTGTGTATGAAATGTGCTATATAAATAAACTTGCCTTGCCTTAATTAACCTAGTTATGCCTTTTTAAAATGCACTTTAAGTGGAATACGAGTGGAATACAAGTTTTGAACAGTAATGCATTTGTATAGAGAGCAAGAATTTATTTTAGATTTTTTAAATAAAAAATTGGCATTTGAAGATGCCCAGTGATATCAGAATGTAATTTGCGATCTAAATTGGGGTATTTACAGTTGAAGTAAGAATTATTAGCCCTCCTGAATTATGAGCCCCCCATATATTTTTACCCAATCTCTGTTTAACGGAAAGAAGATTTTTCAACACATTTCTAAGCGTATTAGTTTTAATAACTGTTTTCTAATAATTTATTTCCATGTTCTTTGCCATGATGACAGTACATAATATTTTACTAGATATTTTTTTAAAATACTAGTATTCAGCTTAAAGTGACATTTTGTTGTTTTGACTTTTGTTTCGGAGCCTGGCGCGTTTGCCCAGTTAGCGCGGTTCGTTTGGCATATGTGAACAGGGCAATCGGATCTGCGACAAAGCAATCGCTCCGAGACCGCCTCAATTAAAGCGATACGATCCGAGCCCGGCCATATCACAGTGTTTTATGAATATGTAAAAGGCATACGGCAATATGAAGAGAGAGTAGGGCGGGAGGTCATTCCAGACATCCCAACTCTCCCGGAAGTTTCGGGAGTCTACCGCAAATGCACAGAGACTCCCGGATGCCCGCAAACGAGTGATAATCTCCCGGAAATTGCGCGTCTCCCTCCCGGTCCTCAAATACATCGCGCACCCTTCTCATCACCCCTCCCCACCGCATCCCTCCTCGCTCTTCAGACATGCCGCGCGCACCCTGTCAAACACCACCAAACCACCTCCGACAGCTGAGCAGGACTAAACCGTGAAACTCTGGCCAATGTGAGGAGCGTTTACTCACACGTGACTTGTTTTAGCTTGTTTTGGTCCATTTAGAAACTTTGCCGTGTGAAAGCGAACCGCACCAAGAACAAAGAGCAACAATGTAACAATTTGAATCCCTGTTTTGGAACAAATGAATCGATTCACAGGTGTGAAAGCACCCTTAAAGGCTTAACTAGGTTAATTAGGCAAGTTAGGGTTTTTAGGCAAGCCATTGTATATCAGTGGTTTGTTTTGTAGATGATCAAAAAAATTATATAGTAATAATATAATTTTAATAATATAATAATAATATCGACCTTAAAATGGTTTCCAAAAAAATTAAACCTGCTTTTATTCAGCCAAAATAAAACAAATAAGACTTTCTCCAGAAGAAAAAATATTATAGGAAATACTGTGAAAACCCCCTCACTCTGTTAAACATCATTTGGGAAATATTTGAAAGAGAAAAAAAAATTCTAATAATTTTGACTTCAACTGAATATCAATTATCAGCCGTTTCGAAAGTGAGATTGTAACTTTGTGGTGTCCCTGTTCCTGTAGATGCTGGCCACACTGCTGATTATCCGGCAGTTTGTGCAGAACATGAAGGAAGTTCTGCAGCCCTACCTGGCGGAGCGGCACCGATTGGGTGAGCTGACGCTGAAGGCTGTTTGGGAGCTGCTGGTGTCTGCACTGCTCAAATACGGGCGTCTCGCAGCAGGACGAGCACAGGTCTCACCCAGCGACCCCACAGTGCTCGGGCCAGGCCTGCGAGGCCCACAGATGGGTGAGGAGGGAGCCCAGGATAGACGAGAACGCAAGTGTCTGAACGGTGGCTGCGGCGTCCCGGATGAAGACATGGAGGATGAACACGGAGAGAGGCACAGCGAAGAAGAGAACGAATCCGAGAGCCTCATCGACTGCGGTCTGAAGCTACGCAAGGTCAGCTTCATCGAGAAGGTGGAGCGCAAGTCTGCGAGCTGCGTCAGCCCAGTGGACGACAGCTTCCTGGAGGAGGGGAGCCCCACTATGGTGGAGAGAGGCATGGATCCTGCATCGGTTTTCGAGATGTGTGATGATGAGGATGAAAATGGGGCTCCAGAGATGAAGGAGCTGGCAGCAGAGCCGCTGCCGACAGGAGTGGAGAGCAGCTCCTCGGTAAAGCTCAGGAAGAGGGGACGCAGCTTAGAGAGAGCTGACAGCAAAACCAAGAGAGATTCGTGGATGGATCCTCCTGAGGAGCAAGAAACCAACACACTCACACAGGCTGAGGTTGAGAGCTGCATGCAAACGTACCAGGTCAGGACACTCTCCATACATGCAGTCTGGGGTGCATTTACTGTGTATAGGCTGAATTATACTTTTGCGTGGAGTAAACGCTGTAACCCACAGCGCAGTAACACTTCTGATACACTAACTGGCAGTGGGGTTTCTATGTTTCTCTGTGCCATGTTTCTTCGCGAGTGTTTTGTTTACACCAGAAGTACCTGTAATGCTACAAATACCTCAAATTATTGTACAAGTAGCTCAAACTTGCTCATTCAGAAGCGGGAACGGGCAGACGTGCAACACCTTTAATCATAAAGTAAGCACAAAAGTATCCATCTGGAGTTCTTTCACAGGACTCAACACTTAAACACTTGCTCTTCTCCCACAGCTCTCGGCTCCGCCCACACTTGTTAACCTTACCAAGCTGACCAATCACAGAGCTTGCGATACACGTCGTCTGAGTAGAGGTGCGCATTAGGGTCATCCACATGCACTCGATGCAGAAGTATAAATCAGCCTTAAGCCAGTGCTTTTCAATCTGTGGGCTGCAGTTCCCCCAGTGGGTCGTGATGGTATTGCAGAGGGGCCGTCAACTTTTTTTAATAGAAATAACATTGTTGACATGTTAAAACGTCTAGTCGCAATTTGATGTATAATTAAATAACGAGACATAAACAACAAGCCTGCACCAACACCCTGTTGGTTAGAGCATCGACACATAGCACGGATTTGCTCACGTTGACCCAAGTTCAATTCCTGGTTTGATATCCTTTGCCGATCCTTCCCCTCTCTCTGCTTTACTGTCTCCACTCTTCTGTCCTATGAAATAGCCCAAATCTGGTGAAATTGGGCTTTATTTAATCTAGGCGCAGAGTCTAAAGTGCATGGCGCAAAAGCATTAAGGATGTGTCTGAATCCACTTTTGCTATTTTAAGGACAAAATAAAAATATGATATGCGCCCCGGCGCATGGTCTAATAGGGTTGTGCTTATTCTCTTAATGAGTTATGGGTGTGTTTTGAGCATAATGTGCATTAAGCCAATCAGAGTCTCATCTTTCATTCCCTTTAAGAGTCAGTTGTCACGCCATGGCACATTTGCTATTTACATGGCGGTCTTTGTAAGTGGAAAAACTGAATGGACAAACTGAGGGCCCTATTTTAACGATCTAGGCGCAAAGTCTAAAGCGCAGGGCTCAAAAGCAATAAGGGCTTGTCAGAATCCACTTTTGCTATTTTAAGGGCGGGAAATTTCGCTTTGCGCCGTGGCGCATGGTCTAACAGGGTTGAGCTTATTCTCTTAATAAGTTATAGGTGTGTTTTGAGAATAAACCAATCAGAGTCTCATCTCACATTCCCTTTAAGAGTCAGTTGCGTCGTGCTATAGCGCATTTGCTATTTACATGGCGGACTTTGTAAGTGGAATAACTGAGCGCTTCACTAGTGAAGAAAACAGTTAAACAGAGCATCTGCAGTATGAGAATGAGCCTCCTCATTCTTTACTTTCACTTTCACTCTCTTTCGTAGATAAGGAAAGGTGTTGTACGCACAGACATCCATTAGCCTACATACTGTAATTAATTTCGTTTGTTAAGCGCAAAGATTTGTTTCAAAACTATTTCTAAATTCAGTTTCACTTTCCAGCAAACGAATAAATAAGCAATAATAATGAAGTGTGGTCAAAAAACTGAGTTATATCCAAATACACGTGCTAGGCCCCATATGGTCTAAAACCTGACAGGTGGGCAAATCTAAGCGTGTTTTTTATAAAACAAATATAAATATGCATATAATAAATAATACTACTACTAATATTAACATTATACAAAAGCAAATTGTCATGAATAAACTGAAAAGCCCCCCCGAGATAAAGAAGGCGTGAAAGCAGGGGTTTTTATTCGTTTCAAACCGGAAGAACGAATTTGCTCAAAATAACGCAAAAACAACCAATTTTCACTTTTTAGTGAAATATATGTGTCCTAATAGTGTTTATAGCAGCGTGGGACACATATATGACTGTCAACAGCTCAAAAAATGTGTTTTGGTGTTTCGTGACCCTTTAAATGGGGGCTCGTCCGGGATTTGAACTAGAGACCTCTCGCACCCCAAGTAAAAATCATACCCCCTGACACACATTAAATATCCTACCAACCCCAAACTTTATAGTGTCTATGAACATTTATCACAAAACATAAGGGTTTCCAACTGAACTTTTGATTGTGTGTTATCAGAAAAACAGTTAATGTCTGTGTGATCTATATTACTGATATTCTCTCCCTGCAGTCAAACAGATACTTTTAAAAAGAACGTGAAGCATCTAAAACAGCTCTATTTTCAGGACACGTTTCAGGACTACCAGGAGATGTTTGTCCAGTTTGGATATGTGGTGCTCTTTTCCTCTGCCTTCCCATTGGCTGCCATGTGTGCCCTCATAAACAATATCATCGAGATCCGGAGTGACGCTTTTAAACTGTGCACCAGCCTACAGAGACCGTTCGGCCTGAGGGTGGCGAGCATCGGACAATGGCAGGTTCGACAACACTGACTACTCTAACAAATCCTTATTATACTCTTGAAGAACAAAATGTATTCTCTTGATGCTGTTCCAGGAGTGTCTTTATGTAATACGGTTATGTAAAAGTCCTGTATCATTGCACAGACAGTGATGGAAGCCATGGGTCTGATTGCCATCATAGTGAACTGCTATCTGATTGGTCAGTGTGGGCAGCTACAGAGACTGTTTCCCTGGCTTAGTCCAGAAATGGCCATAATCTCTATTGTCATCCTAGAGGTACGTGCGCACACACACACACACACACACACACACACACACACACACACACACACACACACACACACACACACACACACACACACACACACACATACACACACACACACATGCTTGTACAGCTTTTATTATAGGGACTTTCCATAGACTTTTTCTACCGTACACACTGTATATTCTATACCCTTCAAACCTAGCCCTAAACCCAACTCGCACAGAAAATAATCAGCATTTTTACATTTCATAAAAATACTTATTTTTAAATACTTAACTTAATTATTTTCCTCATGGGGACCAAAAAATATCCCCACAAGGTCAAAATGTACTGGTATTGCTATATGTGTGGGGACATTTGCTCTCCACAAAGTAAGGAAACAAGATATACACACACACACACCCTCTCTATCAATCACATACACATTGCCTATAACTTTCTGTAATTGAAACTATTAGTACTGTAGATTATTAAGGTACTGGAGCTACTGTAAACACTATATATATATATATATATATATATATATATATATATATATATATATATATATATATATATATATATATATATATACTGTACTTATGGCAAAATTCTTTAAAACATTTTGTTTAGGGGTGAAAAAAAGTACCTGTAATATAATGTTAGTGGCGACGCGGTGGCGCAGTCCGTAGCACGTTCTCCTCACAGCAAGAAGGTCACTGGTTCGAGGCTCGGCTGGGTCAGTTGGCATTTCTGTGTGGAGTTTGTGGGTTTCCTCTGGGTGCTTCAGTTTCCCCCACTGTCCAAAAACATGTGGTACAGGTGAATTGGGTATGCTAAAATTGACCGTAGTGTATGAAGATGATGTAGGCATAAAGGCAGTGGTTTTTATCTTTATGTAGAAAATAATAATTTTTGTAATATTTTAATCCTTTAATTCTTTTTCATTTGTAAAGATATTTGCGTATTGCTCTACATCCTGTGTGTATTAAGCAATGTTTAAGCGAGGCACACAACTAACGCGCTCTGCGCTGAACTTTAGACTTCCTCTTATCTGGTCTATTGAACAGTCTATTTTAGTTTCTCAAAATAGCAACGCGCCAGCAATGCGCCTCAACACACCTCCTTTTTTAGACCAGAATGCCTATGGGCGCACATATGAGCGCAAATGCATTTGCTATGTTAACAGCGTGGTGCAAAACGTCAAATGACACTTGCGTCAAGCGGAAACTAGCAAACAACAATTGCGTCGCGCCTTGCGCCACATTGCGCCGGGTGTATGATAGGGCCCAAGATGTTTAATTGAACAATGAAAGGGAGAAATGAGGAAATGAACAGTGAGGAATACCACACCAACATATCATGTCATAATAATGTGTACCAGCCAAAACAAACTTTTTTGCTGTGTTGTCTCTGAAACCTGAAATAGGGGGTGCTGCCAAACTCCTACAGACCCAATCGCAAACGCACAGTCATGACACAAAACCTTGTTTTTATAGCACCAGATAACTGAAGAAATATAAATGTTTTAGAAAAACTGAAAGTTGAACATACATCAGTATCTAAAAAGGCGGAAACAATCTGGGAAAAATACATTTGAAGTGTAATTGGAGTAATCCTGTTTGTTTACATGGAGAGTGCAGTGTTTATGACCTGTACTGCAACTAGCCGTCAAGTGGTGATCAGAATGTTTTGGCCTCACTTTTCAGCCAGGTGACACATTTGTTTTGTACACTAAGGAACATGTATAGGATGTACATTTACATTTAGTCATTTAGTAGATGATTTTGTCCAAAGCTGCTTACAATTGAGGCATTCAGCGATTCAACAAGAAGAGGCAATACATACAAGAAGTGCTAATTATACAAAGGAACTCTATTTTTAGCAATTTAGAATTCTAAACATAGGCCGTACTCACACTATGTATAGTTGCCTTAAACCGGGCCGAAGCACGCTTGTCCCCCTCCCGTCTCCCCCAACGGCCTGCACTCGCAATGCATTCGCGCCTGAGCACGTTTACGTCATCGATGATGCGCTGTTCAGAAAAAAGCGCTCTCGCTTAGCACAGTATAGATTTCTTTAGTTATATAGTTTTAGTCGTTTGGGATGCAGTGACATGCAGTCAAATATGTCGCTGAACAGATCAGCCAATTTTGAAGCTCATAAACAATCATAAAGCAGCAGCTGTCGTGCAGTGAGGGGTTTGCGTCTTTAGTAATCTACGACAGTAGATGCACTCGCACTACAAGAGCCCAAGTGAACCGCGCTCTGGCACACCTCTTCCAACCGGGCCAGGGCCGGCCAACTGAACCGTGCCTAAGCTCGATTCAGAGCACTCACACTTCTCAAACGATCCGGGAAACGGGCCTGGGCATGTTTCGGATAGCATAGTGCGAGTACGCCCATAGATTTCTATTAGGGTATGCACACCGGCGCCGCAAGTCGGCAGCTGTTCAAGGCGCCCCGCTACGACACAGGACACTGTTCATATTTCTGCCACGCCACAGAGCGCCATCTGAATAGTTTCATTTTAAATAGCATGCGAATGTGCGGGTCTGGTGTGCGATACTTCCAACTGTCATGTGCGAGCCGTGACGCGGTGCTGAGCGGCTCATCCGGTGTGCGACCCCCTTAAGAGTGTTTTCAACCCAGAAACTGCTAGCACATTTCAGACATACCGTATTTTCTGGACTATAGAGCGCACCTGTATATAAGCTGCATCCGCTCTATTTAAAAAAAAAAAAAAAAAGCAGCACCGGGCTATAAACCACAAATCTATGTTGAAAAATTAGAAATTTACTGCATGTACAAATCGATTTTGTACTGAAACTGTACATATATGTACCTGAACAGATTCTTTCCGAACAGTGCCTTTTAACACGGCAGCAACTTTGCTGATTAAAACAAAACAGAACCAAGAGAAGATAACCGGTATTTATTTACCTGACAGAGAGTGGTCCGTGCCCTAATGGACAGGTTTTTACATCTCATAAATCTGAAACACCATGACGGCCCAGCTTTGAAATCTTCAATATTCATTTTGCGAGCAATTGTTTTGGCTTTCAGTCAGATCTGTACAGTGGATACACCTCGGCCACCTGCTCTCTGTGTGTTCACCCAGTCTTCCAGGACATTTTCAAGTTCAGGCCACCTGCTTTTATGTCCTCTGAAAGCTTTTCTCGAATTTTGGCATTGCATGAGCTCTTCCCGCTGCCGCCTCCAACGTCTCACTATAGATTCACTGACGCTAAGCTTGCGTGCAGCAGCGCGGTTTCCTTCCTGGATGGCAAGCTCGATGGCCTTTAACTTAAAACTTGCATCATATGAACTTCTTCGTGTGGTTTCCATGATAAAGGGGCGAGGATTTGGAAAATAATTACTAGTTAGTAATTTGTCATGCGTATTCTATCTGCTAAAGAAGAAGTAGCGTAGTCTATTTTTCTTTGCATTGATTTTTCGTCTATCTTATTTTTGATTCTAATTGCAATTAGAGCGTCCCCAGCGGTGAAAGAAAAATGTACAGAATAGCTGCACCTTTTTATAAGCCGCATGGTTCAAAACCTAGGAAAAAAGTAGTGGCTTATAGTCCAGAAAATACGGTAATTACTAAGAAATGGATTATGCTTGTATGTTTGAATGTTGATCATCATGACTCCAGGATAATTGCATTAGGTTAACTGTCTTACACATGAGGGAATTAACAATAAACTATGATTTCTGTTCTTCTTTATGTCTTTCATTATGTGACCAGCACTTTGCAGTACTTCTAAAGTATATCATTCATGTGGCAATACCAGACATCCCCAGCTGGGTAGGAGAAGAAATGGCCAAGCTGGAGTTTCAGCGCAAAGAGGCGTTCAAGGTAATAATTCACTCCTAACTCCTGAAGAGCTTTTCTGGGTGTTTAACACGGGAACCACCAGAACTTTATTACTACTAAAATGGCCTATTGGTCATTCAGCCCGTTTTTATAAATCTGTACTAATTACTGTATAAAATATGGACGACGCGACAGCGCCATTTTCCATTAAACGCTGTGAAGGAAAAAACGCCTCGTGACGGGCATAAACTGTCGCAAAAGACTGCTGAAATTGGAGCCTGGGCATGCGCAGAAGGACTGCCTGATGGAGCCAGAGGAGCTGTGGAATCGAACTTCCAACCAAACGCTTGTACATCAAATCAACCACGCCCCCCAAACTTCTCACTTGACCGCCGGTGTCTGCACTATAACAAAGACTCGCTAATGTACACTTTGCGTTTACATAGTAGCCTGCGTTTGCTGTTTCATCAACACAAATGGTTGTAATAATCTTAATAAAGGTGAGGTTTTATATAATGAAGATTTAATCGCGCCAGCTCCGGGCCGCAGCACACATTACTCGCGGGATCGAGTCCGGCTCGGATGCGGCAGCGTCGGCTCGCTAACGGCCGCCGCATCTGGACCAAGTAGGTACAGCAGACGGAGTCGAGCCGAGGAGAAAGTCTCCGGCAGGCGAGAGTCTAGCCTGAACTTGCCTGAGTGTATTTTGCTATCTGGGTGGTTAGTCGTGTATCAGCAAACTGATAAAGCCCTGACCTTATCGAATAAACAGTGTTCCACCAGATCCTGTATGTCAGAAACTATAGTTTACTGCTGAGCAACTCATTTTATCATGGTAAAATAACACAGAAATCGAATGATAACACTTCAGTCTCCTGCCGAAGCTCCGACGTCTGCTTTGAGAAACTGTCAATCACAGCTGTCAATCACGATGACACGCCCAGCATTAAATTACTGCTCAAAACATACTCTTTACAAAAATGAAGATCTGCACCTATAACGGCATGATAATTAATGTCTTAACTGACCAGAACCATCTTGCGGAACATTTTATTGCAAGTGTAATTAATTTTTTTATTTGGGCTCATGTCTCTTTCATTAACACGGAGGAGGCGGGCTTTATGACTTGTACTGCAGCCAGCCCCCAGGGGGCGATCTAACGGCCGAGACCTTCACTCAAAAGCAGGCTTGTGGCACACTTGGTCTGTACCAAATAGAATTTTAAATATTTACATTCAAAGCTTCTATTGGGATTCTAATTAAACTTTAATAGTCTGTCGTCATGGTTTATCCGTCATTAACCTAAAAATACTGTCTTTTTGTAATAAAGCCTATAATTGTGTTTCTTGACCACCCATGAAGGTGGATACTTCACTTATAACACGTATAATTTATGGTAACTAATAGGGATGCAACGGTTCTCTGTAAAAAACCATATCGTCCCATTGTCCTCCCACGGTTCGGTGCGCCCTGTGATCCGCGGTTCAGAATATGCATTATTAATATTGGTTTGTTAATAAAGACAACCTCAACAAAGCAGTTCTGCCTTTTTACGCTTCCGATTACCTTTCACGCTCATTGCACGTGCAAAGACCTGTCTAATCACCTCTTAGTATGTAAATCTGTTGTTGACATCCCGTTTCCTCACGTTTCAGTGTGTGCGTGTGGAGTTTCGATGTGTTTCAGCATGACAAGTGAAGGAGAAACAGAGCATTGCTGTCAGTGTTTCAACAGACACTCAATATAAATTCAGACAGACACAAAAACATAACGAATGTCGTTTTTTGTTGTTGCAAAGATAGCCTAGATCAGTGGTCACTAACAGGCGGATCAAGGTCCGTGTCCAGACCCAGAAGTGTCCCCTGAAGCATTACTTCAGTCCCGCTACTTCTGGGTGTTCTTTGGCACTTGATCACTCCCGCTATTCACTCTGTTTACCCGCTGTCTGCTGAGAAGTTTTCTTCTCGACTGACTGTTACCGCTGAATTAAGAGAGAACTGTCGAACAATCTCTATTTGCTTATGTTTCATTCACTACAATTGTGCTGATCAATGAAACGGAGCTCTCTGGAATCATAATAAAATCATATAGAAATCATAATAAAAAAGTGTTGTTGCCTTGGTAAAGCAAGCATAATGTAAACAAAAGTAATCAATACTCTAAAAGTGCTCAATTATTAAGATGTTTTCACCTAATTATCTGCATAATTGGTTGAGATTGTCGAGTCCAGATGTAAAATAGAAAAAGGGAAATTTAAGCTTATTTTCTTAAGCAACCTATTTGAAGATACAATCTTCAAAATGGCCTACTTTTGTTTAATTAATTGAACATGCAAATCTACAGTCATATGTGTGAAGCTGTTGCATTGTCAGGTGTTTGTTACCCAATAAATATGTTTATTGTTCTTTGAATTGTTCTGTAGGCAATTTTTTTTCGAAGAATAGCACAAACCGTACCGTACCGAAATTGTGACCCTAAAACGTGATACATACCGAACCGTGAGTAGATTGAACCGTTGCACCCTTAGTAACTAATAACCTAAACATTTGTGTTTGTGTGCATGTGTTTTCAGAAGCACGAGCGTCAGGCGCAGCAGCATTTCCAGCAGCAGCAGCGGAGGAAGCGTGAGGAGGAGGAGCGGCAGCGGCAGGCCGAGTATCAGGCCCGGCGAGACAGAGACGATGGCCGCTCGGATGCCTCTGGCAGTGACCACCACCATGAGAAAAGCCAGAGTGGCAAAACCAGATCAGGGGGCGGTGGAGGCTCTTCTGGCGGAGAGAAACCCAAGCGTCCCAGCTCTCTTCTTGGCAACAACAACGTGATGAAACTGAAGCAGATCATCCCTCTACAGAATAAGTTTTCTTCCGGCACAGCCCGTTCCCCACAGTCACCCACAGGAAACGAACCCAAGCTACCAGGTTTCCTCAGTTTCAAGTTCCTGAAGTCTCCAGAGAACAAGAAGGAAGCAGCGATGGCTTCAGCCGGTGTGTCCGCGGCTCCTCCAGTCCAGGAGAAGGTGGAGAGGTCCCAATCACCCAACAAGTCTTTCAATCCCGGGAAACTTTTTAACTTTGGTAAATCGGAAGGTGGTGCATGTGTGAATGGGGCTCAGCTTTTAAAACCAGGGGATGGGGGACAGATGCAGGACAAGCCCCCCACAAAGTCTGACCTCAATGGGGTGCCGGACGAAATCCCATCTCCTTGTGGAGAGAATGGGGAAAATGGATCCTCATCTGAAGCTGATCCATCAGGCCCTAAGATGTAACATCAAAATAATCGTCAGTACAAAAAAAACAGTGTGAGAAACTACTTAGTAACAGTGAGGGTGGAAGAGTTTGGAGAGGAATCTCCTCGTCTAAGGCTGTGCAAGACTCGACCTGGAAGGTGTTGAGTAAAAGACATAAGGGGGAATTCACTAAAGGTATACTTCATTTTCCGTGTTCCGCTCCATCTAGCGCACAATTGAGCACTGAAATCATTTGCACACGCACTGCTGTATGTGCACAAGTCCACGTGGACTCAAAAATCGAGCTGCAAACAGACAGTAGGGGTGTGCAATATTTATCATCAAGGGTGATATCATCATTTTGACAATGTACAAGCTGACATTATTGAATATGTCGCTTCATTTGAAGAAAGCAAAAAAAAAAAAAAACGTTTTGATAGTCTGATAGCATTTACTGCAAGATGTAGCATATTAGTACAATAAGAATTCTCCTATTGTTGAGCTTATGACAGAAAAAAAATATCCAACCCATGCTCATTCTGATTACATACCCCTATATACATTTCTAGAGAGCACCAAATACGTCCCAGGTGGTACGTTTTTTTGCAGATTTTGTTTTCACAAATCCACCAGAGCCGCTGTGTACGCTTTTTGAGATCTCAAATTTCTCTTGTGAGTGCCATTGGCGCCTGCTGTTCTCGCGTAAATCCACCAGAGGCCGCTGTCGACTAACTAACTGATCGACCAAACCGACCAATCACCCCACCCATCCCCTTCCCTAAACCCAACCGATAGTGTCATAAAGTGATAGATGTCATAAATCCTTCAATGTACGTGGTAAGCCACTACACACTGGTAACAGCGGAAAAGCCATCCACACGGAGGTAAGCGGTCAGCTGGTAAGCACGAAAAGGAACGGCGTCATACATAGCTTTTGTTTTAAAGACAAAATGCAGCCATACGTTCCTCTGGCTACGTAACTCGCGATCTCCAGAAATGTATATAGGGTGGACGTTTTCAGAATGAGCCCATGTTGCAACCTATCCCTGTATATTTTTTTTTATACTTTTAAGATTTGATTTTCGCAAGTAGTACCAAAACAGAACATTTCAGAGCAGAGTCAATGATTCAGCGATCCATTCCTATAGACCAGGGGTCACCATATGCTGTATTTATAAATGTATTTACTGATTCATGAATCAATGATTCATTGAATCACTCATTAAGATAATGAATTGCTGCCTACTGGTGGTTTTCCAGGCTAAAAAACATTCAGAAAAATCATGTTTAATAACCATTATTGACAAAACTAATGTTGTCAGTATCGCACACCTCTAGTGGACAGTGTGCGCAGACCTCAGAGGTCATGCCAACCCAGGCTCATTCTGATTACGTACCGCTATATACATTTCTGGCGAACGCCAAATACGTCCCAGAAGGTACATTTTTTGCAGTTTTTGTTTTCAAGAATTCACCAGAGGCCGCTGTGTACACTTCTTGAGATCTTAAATTTCTTTCGCGAGTGCCATTTGCGCTCTTCTCGCCTAAATCCCACTTCCCTAAACCCAACTGACAGTGTTTTAAAAAGCAATTCAGAAAAAGAAAAGCCCTCGCGGCAGCCTGATTTTTACCACGTTTTCAGATTTTACCACATTCTCACCCTGTTATTTATTTTTTTGTTTTATTTTTTGGCTTCTTACCTGCTTTCTGAAATCGTTCTTTGACAGACTCAATCCCCGTCGTCGCGGTCAACTCCTGTCTGTGTCTCAAATCCCCCGACATTCCCTTCGCACTTACCAACTGACCTCTTACCTCCGTGTGGATAGCTTTTTCACGGTTACTAATTTGTCCAATACCTTGCCATGTACGTCGGAGGATTTGAAACACAGAACAGAGTTGACCGAGACGATGGGGTTTAAGTCCGGCAACGGTTCCAGAGAGCAGGTAAAACAAAAGGCAAAAAATAAAAAAAACAAGTAAATAACAGGGTTAGAAAGTCTGAAAATGTAGTAAAAATCAGGCTACTGCGAGGGCTTTCCTTTTTCTGGATTGCTTTTCAAAACCCTATCGGTTGGATTTACGAGAGAACACCAGGCGCGAATGGCACTCGCGAGAGAAATTTCAGATCTCAAAAAGCGTACACAGCGGCCTCTGGTGGATTTACGAAAACAAAAACTGCAAAAAATGTAGCTTCTGAGACATATTTGGCGCTCTACAGAAATGTATATAGGGGTACATTTTCAGAATGAGCCTGGTTTGAATCTTGTTTAATAACTATTATTGACTAAACTAATGTTGTCAGTATAGCACACCCCTAGTGGACAGTGTGTGCAGACCTCAGAGGTCATGCAGACTGTCTACAAGCCGGAGCAGAATGCGGACTAGAGAAGTTTACTTACAATACACCCACAAAGTGTTGTGTAATTTGCGCGCATTGCGTTATTTTAGTATCAGATTTTTTAAAGAAAATCAATCAGGCTGCCATGATATTAGCTAAGTTACTTGCACCTTATTTCCAGAGAATAGCTGACAGACAGTAGACGGTAAAATCCTCACAGCAGGAACTTATCAAAAATATTTGCTTGCTGCATTTACAGCTGGAAAATGGTAGCATCCGTTTTAAAATAAAACATGTTTTCCGTCAACATTACTCGTCAGTATGGTTGTTTAATGCGCTACAATTGTGTAGAAAGTGAGTTGACGATTAAATAATGAAAATTACGTCATTTAAATATGCATGGCGCAATGATCTACTGTGCATCCAGAAAGTATCATAGCGCTTCACTTTTTCCCCATTTTTTTATGTTACAGCCTTATTCCAAAATGGATTAAATTCATTTATTTCCTCAAAATTCTACACACAATACCCCATAATGACAATGTGAAAAAAGAGTTTTTGAAATTGATGCAAATTTATTACAAATAAAAAACCTGAAAAATCACATGTACATAAGTATCCACAGCCTTTGCTCAATACTTTATAGTTGCACCTTTGGCAGCAATTACAGCCTCAAGTCTTTTCTTTGGGAATTTTTGCCCATACCTCTTTGCAGTACCTCTCAAGTTCTATCAGGAAGCGACGATGTACAGCCATTTTTAGATCTGTCCAGATTTAGGTCTGGGCTCTGTCTGGGTCACTCAAGGACATTCACCAAGTTGTTGTGAAGCCACTCCATTGATATTTTGGTGGTGTGCTTTGTGTCATTGTCCTGTTAGAAGACAAAACGTCGTCCTAGTCTGAGGTCAAGAGCACTCTGAAGCAAATTTTCATTCAGGATGTCTCTGTACATTGCTGCATTCATCTTTCCCTCTATCCTGACTAGTCTTCCAGTTCCTGCTGCTGAAAAACATCCCCACAGCATGATTCTGCCACCACCATGCTTCACTGTAGGGATGGTATTAGCCTGGTTATTAGCGGTGCCTGGTTTTCTCCAAACGTAACACCTGGCATTCACTCCAAAGAGTTCAATTTTAGTCTCATCAGACCAGAGAATTTAGTTTCTTATGGTCTGAGAGTCCTTCAGATGCCTTTTGGCAAATTCCAGGCAGGGAGTGGCTTCCGTCTGGCCACTCTACCATACAGGCCTGATTGGTGGATTGCTGCACAGATGGTTGTCCTTCTGTAAGGTTCTCCTCTCTCCACAGAAGAACGCTGGAGCTCAGACAGAGTGACCATCGGGTTATTGATCACCTCCCTGACTAAGGCCCTTCTCCCCCGATCACTCAGCTTAGATGGCTGGCCAGCTCTAGGAAGAGTCCTGGTGATTCCAAACATCTTGCACTTACAGATGATGAAGGCCACTGTGCTCATTGGAACTTTTCCAGCTTTGTGCCTCGAGACAATCCTGTCTCGGAGGTCTACAGACAATTCCTTTGTCTTCATGCTTGGTTTGTGCTTTGACATGCACTGTCAACCCTGGGACCTTATATAGACATGTGTATGCCTTTTCAAATCATGTCCAATCAACTGAATTTACCACAGGTGAACTCCAATTAAGCTGCTAAAACATCAGAAGAATGATCAGTGGAAACAGAATGTACCTGAGCTCAATTTAGAGCTTCACGGCAAAGGCTGTGAATACTGATGTACATGTGATTTTTCAGGTTTTTTATTTTTAATAAATTTGCAACAATTTAAAAACTCTTTTTTCACATTGTCATTATGGGGTATTGTGTGTAGAATGTTGAGGAAATAAATGAATTGAATCCATTTCGGAATAAGGCTGTAACATTAAAAAATGTGGAAAAAGTAGAGCTCTCTGAATACTTTCTGGATGCACTGTATCACCGCATGCATAAACTTGTGAGGTTGGATTGAATAACAAGGCGCATAGTTTTGTTCAGAAACGCCACACGCTACAGTGGTGCTACTGTTTAGTGAATTCACCCCGTAACGGTTAATGCTTTGCTATCTTTCAGAAGAACTTTGTAGAAATGACCCCCCCTCCAGTACACAATTCATCACACACACATTGCCTTTTCTGCAACCCAAATAGAAATGCATGAGCTGCGTTTCTGATGGTGTCTAAAGTGCAATGTTTAATTATTAGCCTGATAATTGTAACATTTTATTGGGTTCTCGATAGAAAAAAAAGCAACAAATCAGCTACTACACATTTTATACCAATCAGTACAACCTTCAAAATATAATAATCACACAATAAGCAGTTCCAGCTGTGGCTGATTTTAGGTCTAAAAACCTTTTGTTAACAGCTGGTGTGTAGAGCAATAGCAACTTTACAAGCAAAAACTACTGAAGATTTAATAAACCCATACTGAATAACAGGCCCTGAATGGCAATATTTTCATGTTATTTGAATCTGTAATGAAAACTGCTGAGAGAGTGTGCGATATTCGTCTGAAATTTCTATATCCATTCTCTGTTGTGAAGCGCTGTATACAAAAGGCAGGAGAAAAGGCCAGATAAAACATGTCATGAACATTTGCCTCATCTCCTGAATTTGGTTGTTACTCGTCACATTACATTGCCACTTATATCCTTTTAATTAAAGCTCTGATTTGAACCTTCGAGATGATATATTACCCACTGTGCAGACTTTAGCCCCTCTTTAATATTTAAAGTCACAGCTGTGTAGATGCAGCTTGTCAGAAAACCAGACGGACAGATGATATTTCACACAGCTTCAGTCAAAGGTTTGGACAAACTAAAAAACGTCAGGAGCCTAAAGTGCTTGAATCTGCTCTACAGATACATGCTCACCTTGGATTTATAAGGTTCTATCTGACATTTTCGTAAATTATTTTTATTTTCTGGCAACTTATTTATATTATATGATGTATTTTTTAAGTAGTGTACATTTTAGGACTTTTATTAAGCAAACAGTCGGCGTGAAATCAAAATTTACTCTTCTTATTTTTATGTGTATATAGTAGTGCTTGTTATAAACGATGTATCTGTGCACTTCATTATTTTGTCAAATTTAATTTGCTACCATAATCTTTAATCAAATACAGTAACCTTCCTTCCTCCCTCGAAAACGACTTTTTTCACTTCTGGTCACATGGATTGCCTTTAGGGCGGGACTATTAGTGCTTTAGGGTGGGGCTAACCAGTTTTTTAGGGTGGGGCTATCAGTACTTTAGGGCGGGGCTATCAGTTTTTTAGGTTGGGGCTATCAGTACTTTAGGGCAGGGCTATCAGTGCTTTAGGGCGGGACTATCAGTGCTTTAGTGCAGGGCTATCAGTGCTTTAGGGCAGAACTATCAGTTTTTTTAGGGTGGGGCTATCAGTACTTTAGGGCGGGACTATCAGTACTTTAGGGAAGGACTATCAGTGCTTTTGGGGCGGGACTCTCAGTGCTTTAGTGCAGGGCTATCAGTACTTTAGGGCAGAGCTATCAGTCATTTAGGGTGGGGCTATCAGTACTCTAGGGCAGAGCTATCAGTACTTTAGGGCAGGACTATCAGTCATTTAGGGCGGGGCTATTAGTCCTCTAGGGCAGAGTTATCAGTATTTTAGGGCAGAGCTATCAGTCATTTAGGGTGGAGCTATCAGTACTCTAGGACAGGGCTATCAGTACTCTAGGGCAGAGCTTTCAGTCATTTAGGGTGGGGCTATCAGTACTTTTTGGGCAGGGCTATCAGTGCTTTAGGGTGGGGCTATCAGTACTTTAGGGCAGAGCTTTCAGTCATTTAGGGTGGGGCTATCAGTATTCTAGGGCAGGGCTATCAGTACTCTAGGACAGAGCTTTCAGTCATTTAGGGTGGGTCTATCAGTACTTTAGGGCAGGGCTATCAGTGCTTTAGGACGGGGATTTTAGCCCTTTAGGGCTGGGCTATCAGTTCATGTGTCATTTCTGCATGGAATGCAGTGGTTAGAACAAATATGATATGATTCCATTTGTAAACTTTAGCTCCTCGTTCTCTTTATCATGGGGTATCTGAAAACATTCTACATTGTAGGGTGCAGACAGTGATTCCGGTAGACAGTAATCTTTCACAACTGGGTACAAACTGACATTCAAATCTTCTTCCATTTTGATAAAAATGCCCATCTTCCAACGATCCAATTGGTAACCAAAGGACAAAATCATGCAACACCCTACATTTCAGAAAGTTTCAATTGGATGTGTCACAAAAGTTGAAAAAAGGACAATCTTAATTTCCATTTCATGTCAACTTTAAAGCTCAGTATTTCAAAACCGCTCAGCATGCAGAAAGAACCTTATATTTCCAAAAAGGCATTCTTTTTTTTGAATTTGAAAGAGCTCAAAATTGTATAGTTCTGGTTTCTCGAACCCAAATTTGTATTATTGCATAGTCTGCTTTACAGTTATTCTAAAATTTGTGTAATAGCAAGTTCACAACTTCTGACTAGGGTTGTGTGATAATGTCTGTGCTAATTCTTTACAGAGCTATGCCTCATTAACATCCCCATTGTACACATAAAAGTTGTATGTGTATATCATTTTTGCTACTCTCTTCGCTTTTTTAATATTCAGCATTTGTTGCCAACTTTTATTTTATTCATGCCTACCTATTTATAGAATCGTCTTTTTTTACTGAGGTAAAACTAATACATGCCTCTTTTTTTGCACATTATTTCAGTGTCAAGTCATATTTTACCGTAAAGCTGCTAAGCACGTGCTTTTGGTTTGGAAATGTGAAGGAAAACATAAATGTTCACAAACAAACTGTCTCCATTATTAAAGGCAGTCTGAATGTGCGCTTTTGAAAGAATGACTGGTTTTCCTGTAGCAACATAGGCAGGTTGTTATCTGGACAGGGATGTTGCTATCACACGAGCCACAGTGTGAAGCGTTTCAGTGCAGCAGCTGAATCTGTGTATAGAGAATGAGCTGTTTATGTTCCAGCGTGAGGTCAGGAAGAAACGAGAGGTGCCTCAAGTAATAAAATATTACGTTTTTATTACTTTTATTTTCATACACAAAATACAAACTATGCATTTATTCCTTATTTCGTTGACAGGAGGTTGTTGCAATAATATTTTAACCTGAATAGTGGTTTGAATCAGTTTTGTGTTCTACATTCAGTTGGTACATGTTTACGAGGCCCTTCATTACGGTTATCAGATGTTTTTCGATTATTTCATTTCACTGAAGTTCATCCATTGTTACACAATTACAGATTGTTCCTGCACTTAAAATATTATTTTTGCTGCTTGTTCAAACTGCTTATTTAAAATGAACTGAAACAGCACAATTCTTGACATTTTTTGGGACAACATAATTGTTTTATGTTCAATCCACTTAAATTTGTTTACTTAATGGATTTGTGTTGGGACAAATAGGAATGAAATGTGTGGAACCCTGCATTTTTACAGTGTGACCTGACAGCAGTATTCGTCTTTTCTCCACTCAATGCTAATTGCGTTATATCTAATATGCATTCCCTTTGTTCATAAAGTGACTTGAACATAAAATTTGAATGAAATTAATGGATGTGTTACATTTGCAATGTATTTTTCCTGTGTTTGCTTGCTTATTTTTTGTGACTCTGGACCACAAAACCATTTGCACGGGTATATTTTTTGGAGTTTGTTTTTAAATACCCAAACATACACAAATATATCAAAATGTAATGTAATATGCAGATGTGTGGGGCGTCATGGTGGCGCAGTGGGTAGCACGATCGCCTCACAGCAAGAAGGTTGTTGGTTTGAGGCCCGGCTAGGCCAGTTGGCATTTCTGTGTGGAGTTTGTATGTTCTCCCCATGTTGGCGTGGGTTTCCTCTGGGTGCTCCGGTTTCCCCCACAGTCCAAAGACATGTGCTATAAGTGAATTGAATAAACTAAATTGGCTGTAGTGAAAGAGTGTTTCCCAGTGTTGGGTTGCGGCTGGAAGGGTATCCGCTGAACCGTAAAACATATGCTGAATAAGTTGGTTGTTCATTCGGCTGTGGCGACCCCTAATTAATAAAGGGACTAAGCCGAAAAGAAAATTAATGCATGTAATATGCAGACGTTCTATGTTGACTGCTTTATGGGTGATTTTCTCAATATTTCTTCTTTTTAACTCTCAGATTCCAGATTTTCAAATATTATTCAATCCTAACAAACATCAGTGGAAAGCTTATTCATGTAAAGCTTAAGAATTGACACTTGAGTAGTCCAGGGTCACAAAAAAAGTAAAAGATGTCAGAACTAAACTGTCCCTTCAGTAACAGCGGCAATCACATCTGGAAACTAGCTGTCTGTCAACTACAATTTGCCTGTGTGTTATATTTGTTATGAATTTCATTTGGTTTACCCAGCAGGCACAGGACGTCAACATGACGTCAAATTGACGTTGTACCCCAATGTCCAGGGACCATTTTATTTGGAAATGAAAATTGGGTTGACGTCAGAACCCAACGTCAGGTTGACATCAATGTCCAATGTCGGACAGATTTTTGGTTAATTTCCAGCGCAACCTAGAAACACCCAAACATCAACATCTAATGATGTTAAAGCTTAACGTTGTGTGGACATTACCAATATGACGTCTATCAGATGTTGGATTTTGGTTGCCATACCCGACGAACAAATATCAGTATTTGACATCAATATGACGCTGGTTTAAGATGTTGGCTTGATTTTAGGTTGCGTTTAAAAAAGTGGCCAAATCCAACTTCAAGCCAACATCTTAAACCAACGTCATATTGACATCAAATACTGACATTTATTCGTCAAGTATGGCAACCAAAATCCAACATTTGATAGGCGTCATAGTGGTAACGTCCACACTTTGTCAAGCTGTAACATCATCAGACGTTCATATTTGGTTGATTTTAGGTTGCGTTGAAAAGTGACCAAATCCAACATCAACCAAATATCAACGTCTGATGATGTTACAGCTTGACAAAATGTGGACGTTACCACTACAACGTCTATCAAACGTTGGATTTTGGTTGCCATATACTTGGCGAATAAATGTCAGTATTTGATGTCAATACAACGTTGGTTTAAGATGTCGGCTCGACGTTGGATTTGGTCACTTTTTAACTCAACCACCAATATGACGTCTATCAAACGTTGGGCTTTGGTTGACATATACTTGACGCATAAATGTCAGTATTTGATGTCAATATGATGTTGGCTTGACGTTGGATTTTGGTCACTTTCCAACACAACCTAAAATCAACCAAATATTAACGTCTGATGATGTTACAGCTTGATGTTGTGTGGACGTTACCAATATGTCGTCTATCAGACGTTGGATTTTGGTTGCCATACCTGACGAATATATGTCAGTATTTGACATCAATATGACGTTGGTTTAAGATGTTGGTTCGACGTTGGATTTGGTCACTTTTCAACACAATCTAAAATCAACCAAATATCAACGTCTGATGATGTTACAGCTTGACAAAATGTGGACGTTACCACTATGACGTCTATCAAACGTTGGATTTTGGTTGCCATATACTTGACGAATAAATGTCAGTATTTGACGTCAATACGACGTTGGTTTAAGATGTTGGCTCAACATTGGATTTTGGTCACTTTCCAACACAGCCTAAAATCAACTAAATATCAATGTCTGATTATGTTACAGCTTGACGTTGTGTGGATGTTACCAATATGACGTCTATCAGACGATGGTTTTTGGTTGCCATACCTGACGAAATAATGTCAGTGTTTGACATCAATATGACGCTGGTTTAAGATGTTGGTTCGACATTAGATTTGGTCACTTTCCAACACAACCTAAAATCAACCAAATATCAACGTCTGATGATGTTACAGCTTGACGTTCTGTGGACGTTACCAATATGACGTCTATCAGACGATGGATTTTGGTTGCCATACCTGACGAAATAATGTCAGTGTTTGACATCAATTTGACGCTGGTTTAGGATGTTGGTTTGACGTTGGATTTTGGTCACTTTTCAACACAACCTAAAATCAACCAAATATCAACATAATTTCACATCGTTATTGGAAATCAAGATCACATTGTCCTTGGACGCTGGTGACCTAAATCAAACCTAATATTAACGTCTTATAACTTTGTGTGTCTGCTGGGATGTTTGATGAACTCAATAATTGTTAAAGTGTTTGTTAGCAAGAGGCATTTTCAGTTTGTTGTTTGCTCTCTTTTTGACCTGAACTCTGCAATATGAAGGATCGCTGTGTATTAGAGAGCGCAAGGCTGCTGTAATGTTTTATCACCCGTCCGCATCATCTCTGCAGTTGATATAGTCAGACTGTCAACTCTGGCCTAATAACACTGACGTTTCTTACTGTCGTTTAACTGAACGGTGTTAATAGCTATGCTACAGATATAGCTGGAAGCATTATGAGGCTGCATAGGTTTGCTGTGTAAGAGCTGCTTTACATTCGGTCTAACTGTGAATTCTGAACTGATTGTGATGAGATTTCCCTCTCTGAAGGCAACCTCACAAACCTATCATGAGCTCTTCCAATGTTCCACTGTAAAACTTTTCTTTATTGGAAAAAATATATATTAGGGAACGGGATTATTTATTTCTTTTATTTTGTCATATTTTTGTATGAATTTAAATGGGATAATAAACAGATTTAAATTTATTGTTGTGTTTCACTTGCTCTTTTTTTTTTTTCATTTTAATGTGTATGGGTTTAAAACAATTGCATGTATGCATTTATTTGATGAAGCTGGGAAGCTAACTTATGATCTTGTTATTGTTATGCTGCATACAATTATCACCATTAATATATTATTTACAATTCTAGAGTTCACACTTAGCTGATGATTGATTATAAGGCTTGTTTGGCGTGCTGTCCCAAGAGAGAGCCCTGAGCTCAGAAGATCCTCGAGCCCGGGGCTCCCTCCCGTTCGCAAGGCGAGAGGGGAGTTTGAGCTCAGGTAAATCTCAAGAACTCCCTGCTGTAGTAGCTAAAGAACAGATAGAGATTGCTCTTAAAAGACTTACCCTACAACTTAACTTAAAAACAAACCCTGAATTAAAAAAAACGGTGTCACCACTTAGTAGAAACTGTGTGAATTGAATGTTAGTTATGGGCTTTACTTTAATCCATGATTAAATAACATTATGTTGGTATCTTAACATGATTAAAATCACAAGCATATCTGGCCCAATTCATTCACAAAGTCTTTTGCAACTGTGTCCATTCATAAACTGTAAAGAAAGAGGGCGGGACCATCTCAAATTTTTGGGAGCTCCTTGGATGGTGACACCTCTCCTTTCAGTTATTGGCTCAATGGAGTGTCAATCAAAAGTGCACAAGGTCGGCGGCCATTTTGTGGTTTTTGGCGGCCACCAAAAATCACTAGTGTTTGTGTCTGAAGACTACTGAACGCACTCCAGCGACTAGTTTGGATGATAACAGTGCATTCCATTGATGTTCATCAACATGTGAATATGTTGTGGACTAATGTTTAACAGATTGGATTGTCTGGACCCTTGAAGTCAAATTACTTCAAGCTGTTAGAATGTTATGGAACTGTGGACAGGCAGGAGGCTTGAGTTTCTTAGGTAGAAATCATTCTATTCACGCTAGTTTTGTCTTTCATAAAAGGTTTAATCTTTGTTGGAGTGTAGATATTTTTGCAAGGCTTCCCCTTAAAGCATGCTATGCACATTACCGCTAGGAGAGCGGTGATAGTTCGGCTTCATTGCAATAGCTTGGATCGCCGGCGGCGTCTTGAGTCTTGAGGTCTTTATGAGGAGTTTGTGGAAGGTGATCTAGTTTTGGACTGTGATCTTGCTCACTGTTGCCAACTATTTTCAACGAAAAGGCTCTAAGCTCTGCCCGAAAAGTCGCTAAAAGTCGCTAGATTACGTCATACGCTAATTTGCATATTACTGACGTCATCACGTTCTACCATTTCCGTTTAACAGCCTATGGTAAATAAATGGGGTATTTATATTTGCACTACGCTTTATGCAAGCATGTCAATTTAACTAAATTGATTGCTGTTTGAATATGGTATATCATTATAGATAAGTAATTTGCAGTAATCGCTCAGACATAATAAACTCAAACAAGTTCTGAAACTCTCACTTAAAGCATCTCTGATTGTGAACAAGAAAAGAATAAACGGTCAAATCAAATTGTTCAAATAAAGGAGAAGCAGATCGGTTTGACTGTACAAGGGAGATACCTTCACACTGCCGGTGCTAAATCATTTGCCATCGGTACGCAGAGGGGTGATCTGCTGTCAGGCTGCAGGTGGGAGAGACTGCTGTATGAGGACTGGGCCGCCTGTCAGTGCTCTGAGGTGGGAGAGGGGCCGGCGGCATCACCCGCAGCTCGTTGAGAAGAGTAGGGACGGTACAGTAATGGACAAACGACAGTCTATAAAAATCTCCAGTAACACACAAAAAAGTCGCTAGATTTGTCGCTAGTCGCTTTTTTGAAAATTTGTCGCTAGGGGGGTCTGAAAAGTCACTAAATCTAGCGACAAAGTCGCTAAGTTGGCAACACTGATCTTGCTGGAGAATTGGGCTGAAGACACGGCGGATGCGTTGTGTGAGGCAGTTTGAAGTGGAAGGTTTTGATGTTGTTGTTGGAGTTATAGTTGGAGATGTAGTTATTGTTATTTTTGAAGTAGTTGTAGTAGCAGTAGCTGGCTGATACAGAGCGGAGCGGTCTTCAAAACAAAGATGGCTGCTATATGGAACTTAGGGTATTTATAGTGGCTTAGGAATTGTCTGATTGGTGAATCATGAATTGGATAATGCGGGACCTGCCGCAAGCAATCGTAAGCACGTGATCCTCTCGAAATTAGTTTATAAATAAACTTCACTTAGCAAGAAAGCTCTATAATTTTTTACCATTTTAGTCAGAAGTGTGTTCAAAAATAATATTATATAACTATATAATATATTATAATATTAATTTATTATTATATAAATTATTTATAAATATTTAAATCTCCATGTTTTGAACACAATATAAGGATAAATAGAAAATCAGAGGTATTTTATATACTCCACTTTACAAATACATTAATTTACTCTTCAGTAAGACATTTGATTGATTGATTGATTGATTGATTGATTGATTGGTTGATTGATTGATTGATTGATTGATTGATTGATTGATTGATTGATTGATTGATTGATTGATTGATTGATTGATTGATTGATTGATTGATTGATTGATTGATTGATTGATTTATTGGTTGGTTGGTTGGTTGGTTGGTTGGTTGGTTAGTTGATTGAAAACTGTGATTTACTGCTTTTTTTCATCTTTAAGCTGCCATGGACCTTTCTAATTTCTAAAAACACATGAAAAGTGTTTTTAATGTACATGTACTTGCTGTATTATTTTAAGGAATAAATTACAATATTTCAAGAGTAGATAATTAAATGAATTAAACCCACATTATTTCATTTACCAGTAACAAAAATATAACATTACACTGGAGTCATATTTTGGTCATATGTTCATATTCATATTTTTTTTCCTGGCCACCCCTAGGAAAAGTTTTTGAGGTGCCACTGTATGTGTGTTTATATATATATATGTGTGTGTGTGTGTGTGTGTGTGTGTGTGTGTGTGTGTGTGTGTGTGTGTGTGTGTAATGCTTTTTTTCTCTCCAAACAATTCCAGGAACCTTTTAGCACAGCCAATCAAATCATATTTTGTATTAATTTTATATAATTATTGGACATTTTATTCACTATATTCACCTGACTGTTTCTTTATGACCTACTAATGTGTTTATTTTAATAAAATGTTTGAATATTTTAAATTTAAACTAATACAGCCTATTTGTATTCAATTATTTCTTAGATACTTTAGACTTTATTTTAAGAATAATTATGCATTTTGTCCAAAAAAAATCCACTTACCTCTTGCACTTCCCTTTGCAGTTTTGTAGTAAAATTAACTGCTGTAACTATATTTGTGTGCGTGCGTGTGTGTGTGAGAGAGAGAGAGAGAGAGAGAGAGAGAGAGAGAGAGAGAGAGAGAGAGAGAGAGAGAGAGAGAGAGAGAGAGAGAGAGAGAGAGAGAGAGAGAGAGAGACACACGCACGCTGACAGTCTGTGAGCGCTAGCAGGAGCTGAGCTGCTGTACTGTCGCGTGTAGCTGCTGTTTACTTCAGTCTCTCGTTGTTTTTGCGCATATTTCTGTGTGTGTGTGTCCGTGTACATTATTGTCATATTGAGCTGTGTGTGCTTTCTGCTTCAATCCTCTGATTTCTGTCAGAGTTCAGGCCTGTCTGAGCACAAACACACCTTACAGGACTGAACTGACTTCACCATGGACAAAGTAAGTTTCTCCACTCACAATATAATATTTTTCATGTCACACTTGACGTTAACTCCTGTTTAACATGATTGTTCGCCGAAATATCATCTTAAATAGTGAATATCCGAGTTACATCGATGAGATTTTTGTCATTTTTAGCTGACAGGCTGCTTTCTGTGATTGAGTTAGCATGCTAGGCCGCTTCAAACACCCATAGCTACTTCATAGCCACTTTCCTTACCACAAAAAGCCTAGAACAAACATATTGTCTTTATATAGACTTATACATATTTTATATTATGGTCATTAGTTGTTTTGGTATTTGAGTAAGCATTAAATATTACCAAACATGTCATTTTTGTATGCTAATGTCTGTGTTAGCTCGTGTTAGCATGCTGAGAAGCGTGAGCTAGACTCGGCTAAGCTTTTGTTGAACAGTCACGACCTGAAAAAAAAAAATATATATTTATTTTATCAGTTATATTGATTCATTCAAGACGTTTTAATCATAAGTGAAGATTAAAAAGGCGTGTAATCTCCGCACATCTCGTGGACTGGACTGGCAACGCCCAAAGGTTGACATGCACCATCCTCTCTATCTGGATTTGAGTTTACTCTCAGCAAATGTTTGTGATTTAAATGCATTTGTTTAGATGGGTTTTTATTATTTATACATTATTATAAGTGCCATTAAGATTTCATCTGTCAGTGGTGCGTCATGCTTTTCTCTGTATGCTTTTCTGACCACTTAAAATCCATATGATCATTGGCAGATGGGTGTAATGGTAGGGCAATTATATCATGGATAATTGTACAGTAATGGTGTATCTATCTAATCGGTCAGTAGATCTCTAGAGAGTGAAAGGAGGTATTTGGATTCAGATTTTATGGTGTAAAGCAGATTGAGGTAAAGTTGGGTTTATATTCACACATTCAGACTTTCTCCTTAATATAACTTCAGAAAAGCATTCATTGCAAATTCTTAATAGTGAAATCATATCAGCAGCCTGTGAACACAGCACAACATTGTTCACAGTCAATTAAATAGTGCTAATGTTGTTTTTAAAAGGCACCTATGATGAAAATCATCTTTTGTAAACCGTTTTGACAGAACTGTGTGTAGGTATAGTGTGTCCCCAGTCATATTCGGATGATATAAAGACAATAAGTCCCTTTTGTTTTTTCAATTTCCTGACGTTAAAATAGGATCCAAATCCCTCCCATTTTGAGGCCCACTGCAACATGGTTTCCCCGCCCACCGAATTGATTGACAGCCTTGTATTAACATGTCTCTGTAGTAACGAGTATAATCATATCAACAAGACAGGACGTGCGCAAAGCAACCAGGATTAAAAGATCTGTTTGCCTCTCTGTGATCATCAATCATCATCAAATGTGATCTAGAATGAGTTTTACTAGTTTAAAACGTTTTTAAAACAGTGCAAGTTTGTAATAAATTAAGTTAAATATTGCTGTAATTCATCACCACAGCCTCATGTCGGTACAATTATAAAAGAAGACACTTCAATCCCGGTTTGTGGACATTAAATCAGTTTTAGTTTTGTACATTAACATAACAGCTATCCATACAACAGTGGATATTAACGTGTATCCTGTCACATTTGCCGTGCAAAATAGTGCAAAGTTACTGTCTGTGTGTGCGTGAGCTCTGTATTGACATTGTGTGTGACTCATTGAAAGGCTTGAATTAACTCCACAACAAATACATCAAATAATCATTGGGAAAGTTCTTATTGTAGTATTTTCCACAAACGTTACGTGAGATCTGCTTCCTTCATGTCTGTCGCTGTGCTGTTTATCTGACTCAGCCGAGGTGGAAATTGAGGCACACTCTGATGCTGCGTTCACACCAGACATGGAAGAAGCGTCAAGCACGTGTGATTTACATGTGAAGTCAATGCAAAGATGCAAGTAGACATCCTGCGGTGCGATACGCGCGAATGAGGCGGCGTAAATTACGCAAATGAAGCGGCGCAAGTTGAGAGTTTCAAAATCTGAAGATCAGCGGACATTCCTGCCACGTAAACCAATCAGTGGCTTTCTCTTGTAGGGGCATGCTTATGACGTAGCGCCTGTTGTTGGTATCCCTGGGGGAAATCCTCCTGCTGACATTGGACAACAGTTGATCAATCTGGGCTCAGCTCAGTCGGAAGCACCGCTGAAAGCCTCCATCATCCAGGTTAAATTTCTGGAGTTGATGAACTCACAGAGCTGGCGCACCTCTAAAAGGATCTAGTGGACTCAGACACGGCTCCAAAACGAATCACTGCTGTTTTTCAGCCTTCACAAAGCACATAGTTATTCACAAAGTTACAACAGTTATTCTTTCTATAAAATCCATGTTAGCCATTTAGCAACGAAGCTAGAGTCACCTGGCAGACAGAAGCTCTGCCCATGACGCCAATCCGCGTCTATTGTGAAGTGAATTTGATGCGAGACTGAAGCAGATTTGACGCACGAATGGAGTAAGCTCAAGGGGTTCTATTTTAACGATCTATTTTGAGAATCCACTTTTGCTATTTTAAGGATGGAAAATTACGCTTTGCGCCGCGGCGCATGGTCTAACAGGGTTGAGCTTATTCTCTTAATAAGTTATAGGTGTGTTTTGAGAATAAACCAATCAGAGACTCATCTCCCATTCCCTTTATGAGTCAGTTGTGTTGCGCCATAGCGCATTTGCTATTTACATGGCGGATTTTGTTAGTGGAATAACTGAGCGCTTCACTAGCAAGAAAACAGTCAAACAGAGCATGTGCAGCGCGAGAATGAGAGATGAGCCTCCTCATTCTTTACTTTCACTTTCTTCTGTGGATAAGGAAACGTGTTGTACGCACAGACATCCATTAGTCTACATGATTAATTTTGTTTAAGCGCAAAGATTTGTGTCAGAACTATTTCTAAATTCAGTTCTAATTTACAGCAAATGAATAAATGAACAATAATAATGAAGTGTGGTCAAAAAATTGAGTTATATCCAAATACACATGCTATGCCCCATATGGTCTAAAACCTGACAGGTGGGCAAATCTAAGTGTGTTTTTAATAAAACAAATATAAATGTGCATATAATAAATAATACTACTACTAATAATAACATTATACAAAAGCAAATTGTCATAAATATACTGAAAAGGCACCCCGTGATGAAGGCATAAAGGCAGTAGTTTTTATATTTATGTAGGCTAGAAAGTAATAATTTTTGTAATATTTTATTCCTTTAATTCTTTTTCATTTGTAAAGATATTTGTGTATTGCTGTACATCCTGTGTGTATTAAGCAATGTTTAAGCGAGACGCACAACTGACGTGTTCTGCGCTGGCCTTTAGACCTCCTCTTAGCTGGTCTGAGCAGTCTATTTTAGATCCTCAAAATAGCAACACGCCAGCAATGCGCCTTAACACACCACCTTTTTTTTCAGAACAGAATGCCTATGGGCGCACATATGAGCGCAAATTCATTTGCTATTAAAACAGCGTGGTGCAAAACGTCAAAATGACTCTTACGCCAAGCTGAAACTAGCAAACAACATTTGCGTCACGCCTTGGCCGCATTGCGCCGGGTGTATGATAGGGCCCAAAATGTTCTTGCGTCTATTTACGCTCGAATACCGCAATTTATCCGCACGTGCCGCGTCTGATGTGAACACAGCATGACAGGCATGTGAGAACGGTGGGCGGGGATAACTAACATTAAAGACACAGGCCACAAAAATGGCTACATTGTGAAAATTTCTATATTCTGAAAGGTATAATAAATAATCTGATGGGTGTTTTGAGCTGAAACTTTACAGACACATTCTGGAGGCACAAAAGACTTGTCTTAAATCTTGAAAAAGGGGTAAAATAGGTGCCCTTTAAGTCATATCTGCATGTAATTTCAGTCTGAATATTTAAAGTACCATGGTAAACAATTTAGACCATGTCACAAGTTGTCACTGAACAAATGTGCAAATATAAAACCAAATTTACCTCAGTGTAAAACACACAAAATAATGTACTGAATTTCAACTAGAAACTGAAAAGTGATAATTAAATGTGACCAAGATCTGTCCAATGTTAAAGTCTGTTATTTTAGCATTTCTTGTATATATTTATTAATAATTTCTATTTCTATCTTATTTAATAAAAATTAAATAAATCTTTTTTTTTTTATCTCTGAACACTTTGAAGGCAGATTTCTTGAAAGGACTACCAGTGTATAACAAGACAAACTTCAGCAGATTTCATGCGGACTCTGTATGCAAAGCATCGGTAAGATTTATGATCCCAAATAATTCAGTTTGCAGGGTTCTCATAAGCATCGTCTTTTTAAATATTCAGTGAGCATCTTCACACTGCAACTGTGATTTGTGTTATTCAGGCTTTAACAGTCCCTTTTTTCTGCTTTACAGAACAGAAGACCGTCAGTGTATCTGCCTACACGAGAGTATCCCTCTGAACAGAGTAAGCGGGTTTAGATATTTCAAATGTAGACTCGGATAATAAAAGTGAAAGTCTTTTCACCTGTAGTTTCGGTCTGAAGCCTAATTTTAGGTTGTTTCCCTCACAGTCATCGTCACTGAGAAGACGAACATTCTTTTGCGTTATCTTCATCAACAGTGGGACAAAAAGGCAAGTGATGTTTTAAATGTAAACTCATTTCATAACATAACTCAGAAACTCTAAACCTGAATATCAGATGTTTTCCCTCTTTTGAGTTTATAGTGTGATAAGTATAGTAACATTTAACATTCTGCATTTTAAACTGTATTTGTGCAACAGTATTGATACTACTAAAGAAACTTTACAAACTAAGGATAATATTAATTACTACATTACAGAGGCATCACTACATTACACTCACCGGCCACTTTATTAGGTACACCTGACAAGTACCAGGTTAGACCCCCTTTTGCTTTCAGAACTACCTTAATCCTTCGTGGCATAGATTCAACAAGGTACTGGAAATATTCTTGAGATTTTGGTCCAAATTGACATGATAGCACCACACAGTTGCTGCAGATTTGTCGGCTGCACATCCATGATGCGAATCTCCCGTTCCACCACGTCGAAAAGTTGTAACTTATTTAGTTCGTGGCTAGCTCAAGATACTTTCACGTTTTATTCTGTTACATAAAACACATCAGTTACATTTTACTTTTGAGTTTTTAAATCGGTTACGCTTGTTTAAAAAGTCGGTTGCTGTCAAGGTGCTAAATGGGACTACAGGCAGTGTCGGAGACAAAATACGTCATCGTGCTGAACTGGTCTGGAAGTCTGCTTTTAATTTACAGCTTGTGTCAGGCATTTGGATTCATCTGTTAATTGCTTTTTCATAAATAATATTTTGTAGTTTGTAGTATTTTTCTAATTTGGCATTAATATTTTGTGTCGATAATTCCTTTACTCGTAGAGACCATCACGACAGATTCATTTGTTGACCATTTATTTTAATAAAACTATTTTATAAAGATACTGCCTACTATAGTGCAGCCTTCTCTTTTCTGCTCTCAGTAATACAAAAGTGTTTATACGTTTGTAAAAGTGTGCAAGTATGTACTGACTTTTTTACAAAACAAAAAGAATATTGAATGTTGTTCGCTATCCATGATGAGACTGGCAGGCATTTGATAGACTTGTCCCACATACCTCATTTTTGTCGTCTATGAAAAAAAATGGGATTTGTAATTGACAGCCATAGCTAGGTTTTTACTAAGGTAAGCACATGGGCGATGCACATTTAAATCTGTCTTATGATGATAATATGTAGGTGCAATTCTAAAACATACAGTACATGTTTTAAACTTTTACAACAAATGCAAAGCAAAATGGGAAAACTATCCTAATGTAGGTCTATATACAAATGTGTTTTTTAACGTATTTGTATTTGTTTATAATATATAGAGTGCATTATAGTAATAAATCGAGAGAGTAGAACTTTGTCATATGTGAGCCTATGGGAAAATCCTATCGGGATTTTTTTCGAGGGAACCAGTTTTATGCTAGCAGCAGATTGACCTACAAGGTGACGTCATAGTTCCTCTGCTCTATTGAGTTCTATAATAAGAAAGAAAGAAAATACTATGCAAGTCAGTGGTTACAGGGTTCCAGCATTTTTCAATGTTCAACAAAAATAGAAACTCAAACAGGGTTGTGACAAGTGAAGGGGTTGTTGCTAGATCGAATACATTTGCGGCTTGAAGTTAACGAGAATTATTTATATTGTTTATTAAATTTCCCATTTATTGTATTTTATTAACGTCTACCCCAACCCTAAACACAACCCTCAATGTGCATATCGCACTTCCGGCCGGCCGCGTATACGATCTAGACTTTACCAAGTGAAGGTCGAGTAAGGTTGATGATGGAATTTTCAGTTTTCTGTGAACTGTCTCTTTAATTTATTTTGAATAAATATTGTACTTTAAATAAATAGCAAAATTTAAAATATATAAATTAGTTTTTTTCCATTTCTTTCTATCCTATATTTGTTTTAAAATGCTCTTTGACAAAATTCTCATTTAATTTGTTCACAAAGTTCAAATTTACAACTCAGATTTACAATTGGCACTTTTGCGTGTAATGATATTTGATAAAATGATTTTGTGTATAAAAAACTAACTTAAAGGGCCAAGAAACTCCCCTGTTTCAGCAGGGTGTTTTCACACCTCTAGTTTGGAAAAAGTCAGGAAAGTGGGTGTGTCCAGCTCTGTTTAGGTGGGAGTGTCGGGGCACGGAAAGAGGGAAGGTGCGTAAAAATTTGCATAAAAATGGTAGTGTTCGTTTGGGCATGCGCTGATTTTCACAGGCAAAACAAATGCAGGGGATAAAGACAGTAGCTATGTGTTCATCCTAAAATGTGAATGAACTTATCGCATAAAAAAACGTGCGAATAAAGCTGCTTTTCCATCCAAGGAGTCAAAGCGAACAAAATAGTCACTTCCTGATATGACGCCAAATATCAACAGTAAAAACTGAATTTGCTGCGGTAGGAGAAGTTGGGTCAATCTTTTTTTCATTTAATAAATGACTTGCGCCTCAGAAGACAATCCTGACACGCAGTGAATGTGCGGTGGAGTTTGAAGGTGTCAGACGCGGAGCACAGACGCTCTTAATTCTGGAGGTCATTAATAATATAATAACACTAATACTGAAACGGTAAGGCATTTTAGAATGATCAAAACAACATTTCAGATGTGTTACAGTGTGCTCAGCCTGCTGGTTTGTCCATTTACACACATTTTTATCATCACATGATCTCTTATAACAAAATCACATGACCTGGAATTTGTGCGGTAAAAGTGTTTCCATCGTAGTTTATGCGCATCTTTTCTCATCGATTAAAAGGTTTATCTTACTCAGTTATGCGCATGTTTTTTATGCGCATTTTCAAAATTTATGCGCATCATGGCGTTTCCATCAATCGTTTTTTTTATGCGCATAAGCAAAATGCGCATAAAAATAGGTGGATGGAAACATAGCTAGTGACTGTTTACATGGACATCAGTAATCAAATTATTTGCCAAGTTATTAAATGGTGGACTTCAACTGCAGTTTGGCACATTCATTTAGGAACATTTCCTGCCTGCCCTCCGTAACAAACGAGATTGATTCGAGGAACTGCTGGAGAGTGTAGTTTTAATGCAATGTTTCATACCGCACGGCGAATGGGAGGGAAAAAAAACCTTGGCATTTATCTGTAACTTAGATGCACTCTGTAGGTAGTGTCCGAAAGCCGTGTGTGTATAGACTATCCTGTCACAAAATGCAGCGAAAATCCTACACAACGGTCATAGTTTAATTGCGGTGTTTACATGTTTACACTCGGAGAGCAGCATTTACTGCGGATCTTCCAGTCCATAATATTGTAATGATATTAACGTACTGTAAACTTAGTAACTTAGAAATAATTTTGACTAAGGTATGTCTTTAAACACTGAAAGAGCACTGCTGACGATACTAACTAACTTTGCCATCTGAATAAACAAACAAAGACCATTGATCGCACACACTTACCAAGTCTGTAGAGACTGGACAATCAATACAAACTGGAGCCGCGTCTTTTTTTAAAGGAGGCGGGCGGCAAATCCGGATTTTACCATTTCCAGATGCGAAAAGGTCTCTGGTAAACAATGTTCCATACAAACGTATTTCTGGTGCGTCGCGTGCACTGTAATCCACACGTGAGTCCAGCTGTGCTCTCATAGCGGGGAAATAAAAACAAAACCTTCGTTGCGGCATTTATTAACACAACACTGACGACTCGTGTCTCCAAACAATCCTTGTTCTTCCACTTGTTTTAGCAACACATAGTGGCGTTTCTCTGCCGTCTGAACACTGTAACAGGTAAAAACTTTCTTCGAAGCCATCATGCATATTAATGAAGTTGCACCGCATACACAATAGAGTGTGCTGATTGGTTTAAACCAAGTCTTTCTCATGAATTAATGCTGCACACTCAGAGACGTCACAATGCACTCGCATGTACAGACATCCAGTCTACACGCTGGAATACACACAAGTATCTAATCGCCGTGACGCAGCTTCAAAAATTCGTTTCAATCCGGAAGAACGAATTTGCTCAAAATAACACAAAAACAATCAATTTTCACTTTTTAGCGAAATGTGTGTGTCCTAATAGTGTTTATAGCAGCGTGGGACACATATATGACTGTCAACAGCTCAAAACATGTGTTTTGGTGTTTGCGTGGCCCTTTAACAGAAGCCCAGCATTTTTCAAACACCATCATTAACTATCTACTGCAACAGCCATGATTGATCTTCACTGGCAGGAAGTGCAGCTATTGGAATGATAAACTCAACATTTTTTATTTATTTTTTTCTTCCAGAATGCAGCTAAAAAGCGAGAGCAGGAGCAAGCAGAAGGCGAAGGTGGCAGTCCAGCACCTCCTCGCAAAATAGCCCGGACAGACAGCCAGGAGATGAACGAGGACTCGTAGAGGAGCCCACCATCCAGCAGCACAAGAACGGACACAATAACACCCGCACACACCACACAGGAATTTCATCTCGGAAAGAAAGAAAGAAATGGAAGAACACTTGTCTTACAGTGTGCTTTTTTTATTTTACTGAGTGCTTCCTGATGCAGTCAGTGCCCCTCACCCAGCCCGTCTGCCCACTGCTGTGTGTGTGTGTGGGATGGGGGGCATGACGGGTTTCCACTGCCAGCTTAAAGATTCTACTGAACTCTGAACTGCTGGGCGAGGGGGGCGGGTACAGCGATATTCAACAAGCACATAATGAGGAATGTCTGTTATGAAGACGCGTGTGAAAATTATGATTTGTTAAGAATCTATTGCAGCTTAAAAGTTTAAAAACACCCTAGTTATCTCCGCTGTGGATTACTGCTTTCATGATATGCTCCGCCACAGGCACTTAATGCACAGGGTCTCTCCTTAAGGGAAATTATGGAAATGTACAGCCACGTTCGGCAGGTTTAGATGTAGTGTTTCGTATTGGTAATGTGACGATCTTCCCAGCAGGTGCATACTTCTGCATGAATGCACTGCTGGGACTGTTTATCTGTTGTCACTGGTTGAGGATGACATTTTTGATGATAAGATGAAATACAGATGGTGACCTACAAACGTCTATCTCGCTTTCCCCTGTTGTCATTTAAGCTTTCAGTGCTGTGTTAGTTTCAGCAGTTCTGGAGTCAGAAGCAGACCACCTGCCTTGAGACGCAGAAACTCGATCATCGACTTAATCTGTGTGCGCTGATTTGGTTGCGGATCTGTTTGGCTTCTGCGTAAGATGGATATTTCATAGGTTCGAGATTAAAAACTGCTTTTTTTTAATATATATTTGTGTTCTGAAATTTAAAGCGCAACTATGCAGTTCCTCTCTTAACCTGCAGAGGGAGTCAGTGAGCTGTGGTTGTGGACGATCGGCCTTTACACGTGGGGCTTAATACTTTCAGTGTGCTTTAAGTCCACAACATACCCGTAAATACTGTTTTCACTGTGGCTGGAGACATTTAGTAACGTTAAAACAGCTGTTTCCTGGCAAAATGTGTTGGTTTGTTCTTGTTGAAAAGATTTACATTGAAGCCGTCAACATTAACAAAAAAAAAAAGCTTGCATGTATTGAGGATGTTTTGAGAAAAGGAAGCTTCGGAAAGCTGTAGTAAAGGAGCGTGCAGAAAGCAGCCCATCTGAATCTACCTGAAAGAGTCAATCGCAATTACATCTGTGTTTGTCTTATGAAGCCTTCCCAACTTCTATGTTCAAGGTCAACATTTTTTTTCAGAGTCAAAATAAAAGGAGATAAACATTTTTGTCGTGTCAAGAACGCTTCATTTTGATAATTGAGGATATCTTGTAGACAATAGATTAGGGTTGATATTGGACAGGCAGTGGCATGTTTTCAGCAAGGCTGTAACGGCATATGCTCAACAGGTGTAATCCGCTTTAATCTGGACTTCTTACTGTGACCATGTTGGCTTGCACATTTGGAAAATAGGAGTGAATGAAAGCAAAAAAAAACAGGCCATTTTTGATTTTGTCATTTATTTTTTGTGTCAAATGATGTCTGTGAATTACCTCTAAAGATTTTTTTGTGTGTGGGAGAGTTTGTTTTTAGATTAGATTATTGGATTGACGGTAGCAGATTACCAACGCACTATTTCATTACAAAGGAGCAACTGGAGACGGCAACCAGCTTTTTCATGTATCGGGAACATTGGTAATCAGGTAAGATATTTCACTTTGCACTGTTGTTCAGTTTACTGATTTTTACCTATCAGTTTTCTCCTGCCTTCGAGAAAACCTGCATGGCCAACGCCAAGAGAAAGCAGTTAGGCTGCATATTTACACTGCTTTTTATAGATATCTACTCACAGTTACGTAACATCTAATGTAACTGATTGATTGACAGCAACTGAACAAAGATATGTTTCGTTGTGTCTATTATAAATCAAGTTTGGATGTCAATTCTAAAAAAAAAAAGGAAATAAATATTGAAATGTTTACATTCTTCATTACTTTGCACAGCTATCATGACAATCTCAAGTACACGTTTCATATTATTTTAAAGCACACAGTGAGTGTTTTGACTGCTTAAATGAATAAATCTGGCAATTTAAGCAGAACAAATGCAACCCCCTGGTGCAACACCAAAGCACTGTTGAAGGGCCCACTTAGGAGAAATTAAGCTTCTTAATGGCTGTATGAAATCTATAGTTTTAAAAAAAATTAACCAAAAGGCATTAAAATTGCCAACCATTAACACACAGGACAGTTTTTACAGGTTCTGCATGATTGAGAGGCGATGAAATGACAACACATTTGAGCTAAGCCATTGATACAGATGCTGGTAGGACCAAATGATGTTTCTATGAGTGGTCGAGTCTAGACACATTTCAAAAAGAATGTATAACTTTTTTTTTTTTTGCACACTGAAAAAAAAAATACTTCTGTTTACTATACAGGCAGTGCAGAATTATTAGGCAAATGAGTATTTTGACCACATCATCCTCTTTATGCATGTTGTCTTACTCCAAGCTGTATAGGCTCGAAAGCCCACTACCAATTAAGCATATTAGGTGATGTGCATCTCTGTAACGAGAAGGGGTGTGGTCTAATGACATCAACACCCTATATCGGGTGTGCATAATTATTAGGCAACTTCCTTTCCTTTGGCAAAATTTCCGACTCAGACGCCAGCAAGGTGGAGGTGGAGTACAGGTTTGGGCTGGTATCATCAAAGTTGAGCTTGTGGGGCCTTTTCGGGTTGAGGATGGAGTCAAGCTCAACTCCCAGTCCTACTGCCAGTTTCTGGAAGACCCCTTCAAGCAGTGGTACAGGAAGAAGTCTGCATCCTTCAAGAAAAACATGATTTTCATGCAGGACAATGCTTCATCACACGCGTCCAAGTACTCCACAGCGTGGCTGGCAACAAAGGGTCTAAAAGAAGAATAACTAATGACATGGCCTCCTTGTTCACCTGAGCTGAACCCCATAGAGAACCTGTGGTCCATCATCAAATGTGAGATTTACAAGGAGGGAAAACAGTACACCTCTCTGAACAGTGTCTGGGAGGCTGTGGTTGCTGCTGCACGCAATGTTGATGGTGAACAGATCAAAACACTGACAGAATCCATGGATGGCAGGCTTTTGAGTGTCCTTGCTAAGAAAGGTGGCTATATTGGTCACTGATTTGTTTTTGTTTTGTTTTTGAATGTCAGAAATGTATATTTGTGAATGTTGAGATGTTATATTGGTTTCACTGGTGAAAATAAATCATTGAAATGGGTATATATTTGTTTATTGTTAAGTTGCCTAATAATTCTGCACAGTAATAGTCACCTGCACACACAGATATCCTCCTAAAATAGCTCAAACTAAAAACAAACTAAAAACTACTTCCAGAAATATTCAGCTTTGATATTAATGAGTTTTTTAGGTTCATTGAGAACATGGTTGTTGTTCAATAATAAAATTAATCCTCAAAAATACAACTTGCCTAATAATTTTGCACTCCCTGTAAATGATTAGTGTGAATCTAACAGTGTAAAATGTAATTAATTAATTATTATCGAACATGAGAGAAAAATTATATTAGGGTTGCCTAGTTGACAACTGAAAGTCACATAAGTTTCTAAGATGTTCAGTTCCAACCCTAAAAGTTTTTCTTTAGGCAACTCTAATATAGTTTTTCTCTCATGTTCGATATTAAATTAATTTTACACTGTTACAGATCTACACTGATCATTTAGAAGCCAAGGAACCCAAACGTAAGAGAAATAATCGCTTTAATGGTCATAGGAATGGTTCTTTTTTTGGCTTAAACATGGTTTGGTATGAAGGTATGTATAAAGAAAGAGTTGTAGGCTGTTAAGCAGATGAAATATGTAAATATCCAACGTCCAGTATCAAGAGGCAGCATTACTGAACAATCTGAGGTACATTTTTTGGCAGGAGGAACTGGGTAGCCCAACACATTGAAATTAAATGATTTATCGTGTATTTGCAGATCCTGGGTCAGCCAACTATGGTCCAAGATTAGCAGAAAAGCAAGTGCTAAATTGTTTAAGATCCAACAATATTTCTTATTTCCGCAGGTGTTCACCATGCTCACCAGCTTTGTGGACGGAATATTCTGCTGCTTTACAGGGAAGTCTACCAACGTGGTTGTCCCTATTGAGTCCTCCGAGCCCACTGATGGTTTCGAATTTGTTGAAGTAAAGCCAGGAAGAGTTTTGAGAGTTCGACACATCATCCCAGACCGACCTGTGGTTGAGGAGCCAGGCACTGGGGAAGGCGGTACAGTGAGCTGCAAGCGCAAAATCTCAGTGTACAGAAACGGACAGCTTCTGATTGAGAATGTCAATGAAGCCACGCACCCAGAGCTGGTGCGCTATCAGAATGGAGACAGCACTGTGGATATGGAGGTCTCCAACTGTGACGCTCCTGCGGCGGGTCAGGCTACTGAGACCCCAGCAGGAGGACAGGCTGCAGAAACCAAACCTGCCCCACAGGAACAGCAGCAGGTGCACCGCAGGCGCCGAAAACCCAAACGCTCCATCGTGATCGACTGCGAGCGGAAGATTACCTGCTGCAAAGGTACTCATTCTGACGTGGCTTTGTTTTTCATACACGGCGTTGGGGGATCACTGGATATCTGGAGAAGCCAGCTGGACTTTTTCTCCCAACTTGGATATGAAGTCATCGCCCTGGACCTGGCCGGCCATGGTGCAAGTTCAGCTCCTCGCATTCCTGCTGCCTATACCTTTTATGCTCTGGCTGAGGACGTCAGAATCATATTCAAGCGATATGCAAAGCGGAGGAATATTTTAGTTGGACACTCATATGGGTGAGGATTGGTCTACAGATTTGTTCATTTACCTGGTGAACGCAGGGGCTGGAAATCCTTGAAAATGCTTGAATTTTAATCTAGTGTCTTCAAGGTTTGAAGAGTTCTTAGATTTAGAATAAAGTGATTGAAATTTTAATGATGTTGCTTTGAATAATGCATCTTACTAAATAGGTAATATTTAACTATTCATTTTATTTTATTTTTATTATCCAAAAAAAAAATGAAAACAAAATGCACCAAGGTTAACACTCCATGAGTTAACAGTGCATTCAATTAAAATAAATATACATTTAAGATGCAAGTAAATTACATTTGAGAGAGCACATAACAGTAATTCCATATAGGGCTTGTGGCAAACGTTATCGTATACACTCACTGGCCACTTTATTAGGTACACATTACTAGTGTTCAGAACTGCCTTAACTGTCCTTCGTGGCGTAGATTAGGTACTGGAAATATTTTGGAAAACTTCTGGTCCATATTCACATGATAGCATCATGCAGTTGCTGCAGATTTGTCGGCTGCACATCCATGATGCCCACCACATCCCAAAGGTGCTCTATTGAATTGAACTCTGGTGACTGTGGAGGCCATTCGAGTACAGTGAACTCATTGTCATGTTCAAGAAACCAGTCTTAGATGATTCGTGCTGTGTGGTGTGTTATCTTGCTGGAAGTAGCCATCAGAAGATGAGTACACTGTGGTCATAAAGGGATGGACATGGTCAGCAACAATATTCAGGTAGGCTGTAGTGTTGACACGATGATCAATTAGTACTAATGAGCCCAAAGTGTGCAGAGAAGATATCCCCCACACCATTACACCACCACCACCAGCTTGAACTGTTGATACAAGGCAGGATGGATCCAAGCTTTCATGTTGTTGACTCCAAATTCTGACCCTACCATCCGACTGTCACAGCAGAAATCGAGACTCATCAGACCAGGCAATGTTTTTCCAATCGTCTATTGTCGAATTTTGGTGAGCCTGTATGAATTGTAGCCTCAGTTACACCCGCTGTGGTCTTCTGCTGCTGTCCCCCATCCGCCTCAAGGTTGGACGTGTTGTGTGTTCAGAGATGCTCTTCTGCAGACCTCGGTTGTAACAAGTCGTTATTTGAGTTACTGTTGCCTTTCTATCAGCTGGAACCATCAATCTGGCCATTCTCCTCTGACCTCTAGCATCAACAAGGCATTTGCACCCACAGAACTGCCGCTCACTGGATATTTTCTCTTTTTCCGATTATTCTCTGTAAACCCTAGAGATGGTTGTGTGTGAAAATCCAAGTAGATCAGCGGTTTCTGAAATACTCAGACCAGTCCTTCTGGTACCATGCCACATTCAAAGTCACTTAAATCACCTTTCCTCCCCATTCTGATGCTCGGTTTGAACAGCAGCAGATCGTCTTGACCATGTCTACATGCCTAAATGTATTGAGTTGCTGCCATGTGATTGGCTGATTAGAAATTTGCATTAACAAGCAGTTGGACAGGTGTACCTAAAAAAGTGGCCAGCGAGTGTATGTAATACTATATACTTACAGGACAAATGCTATAATATAGAATTCTATATCAAGTAGCATCTGATATAATGTGATTAAAGTATGTATGTAATTTTCCACTGTAAAAGTGCTGGAAGGTGTAAAGTGCTGGAAAGGTTTGAAAATGCACATTCACTTAAAAAAATGACGTTTGCTGTTTGTTCAAACTACTCATTTCAAATGAGCTGAAACAACACAATTCTGGATTATTTTTTGGGACAACTTAAATGTTTTATGTTCAATCCACTTACATTTGTAAATACTAATAAGCTAACTTAATTCAATTATGTTGTCCCAACACAAGTCCATTGTGTTTTTTACAGTGTGGAAAGTGTTTTAAAAGTGCTTAAATTTGACTTTGGAAAAGGTGTAAGAATCCTGTAAACGCTGCACAATTTCCCCCAATAATCACAGTATTTTCTATCTCTGAACAGAGTCTCATTTTGTACCTTCCTGGCTCATGAATATCCAGAACAGGTTCATAAACTTGTGATGATAAATGGTGGCGGTCCCACAGCACTGGAGCCCAGTCTCTGCTCTGTCTTCAACTTGCCCACATGTGTCCTTAATTTTCTGTCCCCGTGCCTCACCTGGAGCTTCCTCATGTAAGAATAATGGTTCACAGGACACATTTATCCCTGCCTTGCCCTTTTCTAGTATAAATACAAGTAACTATGTTTTGTCAAACACCTTGTCTATTTAATTTATTAGTTTTTACTAACGAAGATGCATTTTTCCCCTCTTTAAGGGCTGGGTTCGCCCATCAGGGAACAAGGGAAAAGAAATTACTGAAAGAGAACAATGCCTTCAACGTGTCTTCCTTCGTTCTGAGGTCCATGATGAGTGGACAGTACTGGCCGGAGGGTGACGAGGTTTACCATGCTGAAATCACTGTGCCTGTTCTGCTGGTTCACGGCATGTATGACAAGTTTGTACCAGTTCAAGAGGACCAGCGCATGGCAGAGGTACAGTGATGGAGAGTCCAAGACCTCATCCATAGGCTCTCCTCCTACTCTATTATGCAAAAATCACTTTTATACAGGGTTCAAACACAGTTGTGTGGCAACAGTGTGTGAATATAACCAGCTTTTAATGGTAAAAATGTTTTTTTTAAATATTTATAATCACATGTGATAAACACTTTGATTGACATTCTCTCTTTGTACATGTCATTAAAGAAGGAAGTCCCACCCGTTAGTGGCGATCTCTCCCTTATTAGCATAGGACCCCTTAAGCCTGGTTTATATTTCTGCGTCAAGGGATCAGTGTGACCCACAGCTCAAGCCTTGCGCGTAGCCGTGCATTTATACTTCTGCGGCTGTTTGTGTTGCTCTACAATAACACTTCCGAAACGCTAGCTGGCAGTAGGTGTTTGTTTCTCTGTGTCGAGTTTCTTCGCTGGTGTTTTGTTTTTTCTGAATGCTTCCTTAATGTACAAGTGGCTCAAATTTGCTCATTTTGAGGGGGAAACCAGTGGACTTGCAACAGCTTTAATCATAAAGTAAACACAAAACAACAGTCTCTATCCGGAGCTCCTTCGCGCTCGCGCGGCTCTCACCTCTGCCCACACTTGTCAGCGCTACCAAGCCGACCAATCACAGAGCTTGCGATACGCGTACGCGTTACATTTTTTGAGAGGTGCGCGTCAAAGTTGCCGACGGCCACGGCGAGGGCTATGCGTCCACATACGCCAGCATACGCGTGCGCTTGACGCGGAAATATAAATCAGTCTTGTTTTTGAATCTGCCACTATGCTGACTGACAGCCTAAAAGGGGCAGTTTCAGAGAGTTATAAAACATTATTTGTGTGATATTTTAAGCCTAAACTTCACATACACACTCTAGGGACGTCAGAGACTTATTTTACATCTTAAAATAATAGGTCCTCTTTAAGACATTTTAGATTTATTTATTTTTTTCTATGATTTATATATGTGACCCTGGACCATCTTTAAGGTGCAGTATGTAAGTTTGACACCCAGTGGTTGAACTAGGTATTGCATTCCTGGATCAAAACACACGCAAGCGCAGGTTGCCAGATTGAAGTCTGACGATCGAGCCTAAAGGCTGATTTAAATTGTGTTCTAAAAGCAACGGTGCACGATTATGCTCCATATTAAAAAGGGGTTTTTGTTCTAATCAACTCCTTGAATTGATAAATTAGAAACAGTTTCTATTTCTTGCAGCTGAACAACAGAAAACTGACAATGATCACCTTAGATACACCTCATGTGCTTTATTCAGTGTTAAATGCTAATAATGTGAGTTTGAATGCCATTTTACATGACATTTATTGCCATACTACTGAAAGCAGCAGCAGATAGTTCACCTCAGATCTTGAAAACGAAATTAACCGTTTGAAATTGAACTTTAGAACTGTGACTCAAAACCAACACATCAGTGATTCAGCATCTAAATTTATTAATGTTACAAAGGTTTAATATGTATTAAATAGATTATAAACCTTACCATTTCGTGAGTGAGAGCATATTGATATCCTGTGCTTCTGAATGGCTGTTTTTAAATTTCTGTCGTGTTTCGTCTGGTGCAAACTGCTTATCAATGCAAATCTCGTCATGTAGCGACACAGGGTTACAATGTAACCTGCTCACCAAATGTTTACGTTTGTAATGTTTATATTGTTTTCTAATTAACCACCTCATGTGGAACTCTGAATCTGCGTCCCGTTCTGGAGACTGCTGTTGTCCACCGGAGGTCACATTTCTGTCATGGATGCATGCTTTGAGATCCTTTCTGAATGAATGAATCAATTATACGGTTTTCCAACAAGGCAACTTGGGGTGCTGAAATATAATTGGCTAAACTGGCATTGGGCGGGACTAAAGAACCAAAACAAAGACACATAACGCACGCTTTCATAGCAGAATATCTGACTTCAGCATTGTTTAGATAAACAAGAATGTTCACTTAGCATGTTTCTTAAATCTCTGCAAACATATTATGGTATTTTCATGCTTTAGAAGAGTCAAAAGCTTACATACAGCACCTTTAAAGTCCATATAAGAAAACGTTTATTTCGTTAGAGCACATTGTTACTCTTTAGGTGCACAAATAATTAGAGCAAGTTGTTTACATAAAGATTAACAATGTGCGCTAACTAAAGTATTGTAAATTGTGCCTGAAGCTGTCAAACTGACCTCAACAGAGAAGGACCGTGGCTCCAAACGCTGAAGCACATGGTCAGAATTTGATCGAAGATTACTAAAACAAACAAACATCATCTTTTTTTCAGTGAACTAATTAATCAGAGCAAGTTAATCCATATATTTTTGTTATTATTAATTAACTAATGATTATTAAAATTACCACAGAAAATAACAAATTTGGATTTATCTCTGTTGATTTTAATCCATTAACTGACATTTACTAATGAGACTTTATTGTAAAGTGTTACCTGTTGTACTTTATAATCCTTTTGCAATTTAATTTGGTTGAAACATTTGTTTACTCTGAAAATATATGTAAAATAATGCAGTACACCAAGTAGTTTTTGTTATTATACCTGTTAAAATAATCGTTTGCAGCTTAGGTCAATATATTGATAATATCTTATACCTTGATAAAAGCTTCAGTATTTAATAGCAACAAGAAAACTTTATATAAGCCTAGCCACATTATTCTTAAACATGCCCCTCTTAACGCTTGCTTGTTAAAAATACACAGTCAAAATTGAAATATAAACTTAAAATTATTTTTGTTTTATTCCAAAATCATTTGAATATTAAATAAAGATTATGTTCCATGAACAACATAATAACAGAAGATTTTGTAAATTTCCCACCATAAACGTATTAAAATGTAGTCCGGGTGAAGTTGCTGAGACTTTTATTTCAGTACTTTCAACTGAAACGGAATGTTGAGTAGGGGCGGGGCTTTATTTTGCACCTCACCTCAGCCACTGTTTAAACTCTTCTTTCTCCAACCAGGAGAAAGATGAAAAAAACTTATGTTTAGCTCTATGGTTTCGCTACATGTGGAGAGCGTCACATCCCCTTCCCGCATTTGTCACAAATTATGTGACATCACCTGAACCGAGGGAGCTTGGCCAGACGCGCCCCGGCCTGAACCAATCGCATGGATCAAGCACACCGTTGTTAATATTAGAAGGAAAATAAATATATTTATGCTTTTTTGGAGTCAAACACTTTGGACAACGCTTGAACACAATTTAAAGAGCTCCTATTACACATTAAAAATGGTCATATTTCGGTTTTATGGGTCCCCAACAACATACTGCTATGCATGCAAGGTCAAAAAACACTTTCATGGTCTTATAATATGAATTTATTTTTACCTAATTATCCCAGCGACTACCATATGAATCGTTCAGCGATTCATTTGTTCACAAAACCCTCCTTAGCGCGAAGCTAATCTGCGCTGATTGGACCATTGACAGCCTGTTGCGATTGGTCAACAGTGTTAAGCGCGAGACAGTGCCCGGTTCTCAACAGTGTTATTCAGACACCTCACCCTCGAAAGCAGGGCAGTTAAACACCAGCATATTGCTCCATTCTTAACTATGACACACATTCAGTATTAATCCACACAGCGGCAAAAGCTAAACTATTCTGAACCTTGACTGCTGCACGTGTGTAGGATCAGCTAATGGTGGCCATAGCAATGACAAACGGCAGTGGAACGAGCTCACAGACTCATTTAAATCCGTAAACAAAGCAGCACGCGTCGCGTTTTCAACGTGGCATTAGACGCGATATGAGAATATAAAGAGTTAACCTGATACAGTACAAGCGGTTACAAGTAACAAAACATGTAGATCATTTCTATTTGCAATCATTGCTGTGGCACCTCTTGCGTGAAGTGTTATATGTTCTCAGGGCTTACCTGTACTCTGCTTTGCCCAACGATCACATCCCCAGCCGAGGGGTTGTAGCTCTCACCAGCGCTCCTCCTCGGTCCTCTGACAAGCTATCTCTGCGGGCTACCATCACGCTCACCCTGAGCCTTCATAAGCCCAGCCTGCAGCAGCCTGCCTTTGTTTGACTGTGTGCCTAATAAACTGTCCTTATTTTGCCCGCACCCCTGGTGTATTGTCTGTCCATTACAAAATGGAGGAAGAAACTAATTCATTCAACTAACTCATTCAGATTTCTTAAGCACTCCTTTCCCTCACACTTCCAATAATATCCAGGTAAGCACAGCGTCTTCTTGACTCATGACTTCAGGATCTGTTTGTCTTTGCTGCTGTGTTAGTGGGCGGGGCCGCAGGTTTAAATTTTCCCAGGTTTGTGCACGCAACAATTATGTTTCGTATCCACGTCACGCTGAAACGGCTAAAGACTCGTTATCAAGACGATTCATTTAAACCACTATGAGTCGATTATTTTTTTATTTTTTTTTAGATGAATCAATAGTTTTAAAAACTGTCCACTTTCAGATTTAAGCCTTAGCTGGATATTTCACTTCACTTAGAGCTGTTACACACTACATGGAAGCAGTGGCGTAGCGGACGGGCCCGCAGGGCACGCACCGCGGGGGGGCCCCGCGTGATATTTTTGTGTCAAAACCATAGACTGTAAAAGATGGTCAAAACGTCCCGGATATCAGCCATTGGCGGCAAACTGCGGAGAAATGACTGGAGCTTCTTTCGCGCGCTCTAGGTGTCGCGCGCATTCGCTCTCACGTGCACTCCTTCTCTTTGCCTTCACGCGCGCTCCCTCTGTGCGCAATAGTTCCCCGCATTCAGAAGTTAACCCCCAAATTAACACGGGTAATAAAAAGATTCAACTTCAGTCATGTTCATGTTGTGAAACAAAATGTCCACTGTTGATTATATTAGACTTTTTAAACCTTTTAATAGAGGAAGTCCTCGAGTCTGCATATTATTAATCAGAAGCTGAGTGTATATAGTTTTACGTTAGGAAATGCAGTCTTGAATTTACAGTCGGCAAGTACCGGAGAACAGATGTAACACATTGATCAAATTTAGTTTTCAGTCGCGTTGAAAGTAATATTCTACTCGTTTAGTTTTGCTTTCATTCATTTAGATGTCAGTACTGACATACGAGTCTTCAACACATGATTTTTTACAACACGTTTTTTTAAACTTATTAGTTTAACTAACTAATTTCTAATAACTACCTTTTTTTATCTTTCCCATGGTGACAGTCAGTGCATAATATTTTACTAGTTATTTTGCAAGATAGTTGTATTCAGATTAAAGTGTAATTTAAAGACTTCACTAGGTTATGTTAACTAGGACAGCTAAAATAATTAGTCAAGTTATAGTATAACTGTTGTTGTGTAGACAATCAAAAATATACAGTAAATATTTCTTAAGGAGGCAAATAATACTGACAAAAAAAGTCATTCTGGTCTAGAACCGCCATTGTTGGCGCCATTGCTTGTAACACTACCCCCCCCCCCCCCCCCCCCCCCTGCCCCCCCCCGATCTTCACCAGGGGGCCCCGTCAATATTCCCTGCAGGGGGGCCCCCGCATTTTGCGCTACGCCACTGCATGGAAGGTTATTTTCAAAAACCCAATAATAGGGGCTCTTTAAGACCTCGTAAAAACGCGATTAAGACTTTTTAATACCTTTTAAGGGGCTTTTTAAGACCCCGCGGACACCCTGTTTATTCATCAGGGGTCACCACAACAGAATAAACCACCAACTTTATCCAGCATATCTTTTACACAGCGGATGCCCTTCCAGCTGCAACCCAGTACTGGGAAAAGATTGTGGCCCTATGCTGGTTGTAAACCTGCAACCTCAGAGTTAGTAACCCAATGCTTAACACATTGAGCTAGTTGATCAGGCATTGGTTAAGGATATTGATATAACATTTCTATTAAAGCCCTCAGGTTGATGTCCACGGAAGGACCGCCAATACAAACTCGGAAGCAAATGGGCTTTGATGAATACCAAAACAACTTTTTTTTTTTCCCCTGCTTTATTTTGTATGGATGTGAGGGTCTCCATGCTGTTGGTGGTTTTTAGGACTCTATTTCTCTCTTACTCTAGGTGTGATGTATTTTAATATATTAAAAACAACTTATTATATGGCTCCAACGCTCACAGGAAACAAATTTTGTATGGTCAAAGAGCATGTTAACTTTGACATTAAGCGTTTTTAATTGTGATTGAATTATAAACCACCTCAAAGCCATGCCATTATACAAATGTCCTTGTAAATCAGTGCAAACACTCACGTTTGTTTCTGTTGTTCTCACCTTGTAGATCCTCTTGCTGGGGTTCCTGAAGGTTCTTGATGACGGAAGCCACATGGTGATGATGGAGTGTCCTGATGTAGTCAACACTCTGTTACACGAGTTCTTCTTGTGGCAGCCAGCAACCGCCTCAAAACCCAAACAAGAAGCAGCGCCCACAAAGACCAACACCAAATCTCCAGAGGACACATCCAGACCAAAAACTGCCCCTAAATCACCTTCTAAATCTCAACCTGATTTGCTAAGACCGACAACTGCACCAAAAACCATCAATAGTGGGACAGAGGCAACGGCGGACATCAAATCTAAGGGCAAGAAATAACTGCTTTTCCAATATACATGTGCTGGTATTAAAGCATTGGGCTTGTTTGATGGGACAAGTTTAATGGAGCTTTTTCAGCCTGATCTCACGAGAAAGCGTAAGTGTTTTATGTTTTGTCAGTTCAGTGGCTAATTCGTATGAAAATTTATGATTTTAAAAAGGAGGTGTGGCCTCTAAACTCCGCCCCTAAACCCAACCGTCATTGGATGATAAGTAGGGCCAGACGGAATCTGCGGACATTTTTTGCAATTTCTGCGGAGAATTTTGGTAAAAATCTGCGGATTTCTGCAGAATTATTTTGCGATTCTCAAAACTAAAACCTTGATATGTGAAATATGTGTAATTTAAAAACTGAATGAATTCAGATTTACACACATTTACTCAAGTAAATAAAAAGAATTAATGATGGGCTAAAAATCCGCGGAAAATCTGCGGAATTCTGCGCGCGCAGATTCCGTGTGGGCCTAGTGATAAGCAAATCGTACTAAATTGTACAAATTAGATTGGACGAATTAGCCACTAAATCTAAAAGTTACGAATTCCCGTGAGATAGTGTTGGCTTTTTAAACATTGGAGGTCACTGGATTTTTTTTACCAGGTGGTTAAAACCGTTCAGAAGAAAGTTTGTCATGGGGGTTTAATTTATAATCCCTAGAGGTTGTCTTATTTTCAGTGACAGACGATACCAGTCCATTCCAATTGATTTTTATTTCTACTATGGGATATTATATATACTTGTATGCCATATGATGTAAAATTTTGGGGCTGAAAATGTCCTACATTGCATAAGTGATGAATAAGTCAGTGCAATGCTGCTGCTGTTTAATCTAATAGACTAATATTTTGTATTAACGCGTTTTTTTTTATTAACTACATCAGCTGATGTCGATCAGTCATTACGTGGTTCTTCCTCTCTCTGGTAAAGTTTTATTTTAAACTTTCATTAGTGAAGTGTTTTTATGTTCAGATGACTCCAGCCCTGTTGCTGAAACACTGTCAGACATGTTGACTCTTTACAATAAAAACCCTCTACTTGACTCATGTTCTTACATATTAGTGCAAAGAGGTTAAAAAAAACAAGACTCTTTGATAGGCCATCTACTAGTGTATTAGGTACAGAAGCTTCCATGTAAACCACTTTCAGGTAAAACTTCAGTTAGGGTTAAGCTTTCTTATTTAACCTTAATAAATGTGATAATCAGATTATATTTTAACACACTGCATTGATCAAGAAAATTATAAAAACAGCTGACAAAAAGATTTAAAGTTAGGGCGCTTTCACACCTGTATTGTTTTGTTCTGAAACAGGTTAAAATGTTTACAATCGTGCTTGTCCTTGATGCAGTTCGGTTTCCACACAGTTAAGTTTCTAAACTCGGTCCTGGAGAGTTTAGCTCCTACTCTAACCAAACACACCTGAATCAGCCAATTAAGCTCTTACTAGATATACTAGAAACTTCCAGGCAGGTGTGTTGAAGCAAGTTGGATCTAAACTCAGCAGGACACCGGCCTTCCAGGTCCAAGTTTGGACTCCCCTGTTCTAAACAATCCAAAAAAGTAAGTCACATGCGAGTAAACGCTCTTCCTGTTGGTTGGAGTTTAGTTTATTTTCTGGGATCCCACTCAGCTATCATATTTTAATTAATGATGAGAAATTTAATGAAATTAAAATTTCTTATAGCCTTAACTCAATTGTCAAGGGTTGTAAAATATTTATCAATTCTATATCAGAAGTCAACCAAAAAGTTGATATTTTTTAGAAGTTCAGTTAGACATTACTTACAACACACTTTTACTAGGAACAACATATCACCTACTCATCATTCTCTTATTTATTTATATATACACACACACACACATACAGTTGAAGTCAGATTTTTTTTAGCCGTTTATTTTCCCCCCAATTTCTGTTTAACTGGGAGATTTTTTTTTCAACACATTTCTAATCATAATAATTTTAATAACTCATCTCTAATCACTGATTTATTTTATCTTTGTCATGATGACAGTAAATAATATTTTACTAGATATTTTTCAAGACACTTCTATACAGCTTAAAGTGATATTTGAAGGCTTAATTAGGGTAATTAGGCAAGTCATTGTATAATAATGGTTTGTTAATTGGCTAATAATTTCTACATTAAAATTGTTTTTAAAAAATTACAAACTGCTTTAAATCTAGCCAAAATAAAACAAATAAAACTTTCTCCAGAAGAAAAAATATTATCAGACATACTGTGAAAATACCCTTACTCTTTTAAAACGTCATTTGGAAAAAAATAAATCTAAGGGGGGCTAATAATTCTGACTTCAACTGTATAAATATGCATCACCATAATACACTGTGTTGGTTGTTTGGATCAGATTGCTTTCTAGCTACAACCAAACTGAGAGCACCTTGTTCAGGCGATCTTGGACCAGTTGTTTTGGAGCAGAACAGAGCACAACTGCAGGTTTCACACATGCCCAAACAAAGCGAGCTAAAGGGGCAAACGCACCAGGTTCTGAAACAAACATTTTGGAGTAAAAGCGCCCTAAAACTTACTCCTAAAAATGAATCTGACAAAAACCATACCAAAAATAAATCAATAAAAGTTTAACTTTGGTTTAATTGATGTAGGCTGGATTAAAAAGAATAAACTGGATAAATAAATAAATATTTTCAGCATTAAAATAAATGTGAGGCAAGCAGAAAGAAACGACAAAAGCAGAGGCTCTTCTGGAGGCTTTTATTTACAGACTCATTGACTTTTTACTTCAGAGGAATGAAGCGGGAAGAATGAGTGGCTCCAATACCAGGACGACCGTGCTTAACAGGCTTGTATGTGATGGAGAACTCTCCCAGGTAATGACCAATCATTTCAGGCTGGAAAGGGAAAAATTGAAAAAATAATTAACTGCACAGTTGGGTCTTCTTAATTCATTAGCACTTAAAAAGGACTGCTAATTATGACATTACTCAAACTATATTTTCCGTATTTAACAGCTTAGTCTGGAGACATTTTACTCCATAAGAGCAGCCCTGACGTTAATTGCAAAAATAAATGTATAAATAATAGACAGCAATGACTCCTGACATGCATCACCAGTGCACGATTCATCCCCACCTTGATTTCCACCTGGTTGAAGGTCTTGCCGTTGTACACGCCGACCATGGAGCCCACCATCTCGGGCAGGATGACCATGTCTCTCAGGTGAGTTTTGACCACCTCTGGTTTCTCCATGGGTGGTGCCTCCTTCTTGGCCTTGCGGAGGCGTTTAAGGAGAGACTGCTGCTTCCTCCTGAGGCCACGGTTCAGCCTCCTCCTCTGCCTGGCGCTATACAGCTGCATCAGCTGCTCACTACAGGTACAACACACACACACACACACACACACACACACACACAAGCTCTGTCAGTCTTCTCCATTCAACACATTTAGAAATTAACCTGGCAAGCTCTTCAAAAAAGTCTGCTGTGCTGCTTTGACATGGCAAACCAAATATCAAACACCGATTTGAAGCAAAACTTTTACAGTTCACTGCAATTTGGTATTATCATAATTATTTTGTGGTAAAATGAGACATTTGTTAATATCAGATTTCCTCTTGCATTATATAGGCTAGAGTAGTCATACTGACAGTTAAACATTTATTCTCACCCACAACACCGTGTTCGCTACGAAAGAAAAAACATATCAAATGCTTGTCAATTATAACTCTTAAATGCAATATGATCATTTAAAATAGATGTACACGCAGGTTTCTCTTTCACTCATGGCTGCCGTCACTTTGAGAAAAAAAAAACATACATGGAAATCATCCTTCCCACACGGCTCGCAAACGATTGCTCTGTGCAACAAACTAAACGTTATTTACAACCATTACCTGTTATTCACAGCCTATGCAGGTTCTGTTCACTAAAGCAGACTTCATTCACAGGCAATCGCACGTCCATTCGGTAGTAAACAAGTGAGTCTGCTCACGTGTGATTTCGTGGCCGTGACTACATCATTACATTAAGACAGAAATGAAATTTTTGGGGTTAATTATACCTTATAAATTCAGTATGTGAATCTTTTAAAGCCATTTGGACGCCAGTAACGCTAGCTGCTGTCCATGTTGCTGTAAAGACTTGTGCGTCCGCCTTTACGCTTCTCTCCTGACCTTGAAACAGGGTTCTTACACCTTTTCCAACTTCAAATTCCAGCACTTTTCCAGGTGCATTGTCATGCTTTTCCAGCACCTAACAACCGCGGTAAATTACGTTTATATATGCTGTATGTACTTTTTCACATTTAAATATATTGTGCTATTTTAATAAATCACAATATGGCATTTCAACTGAAATTGTTGAATACTTTAGAGCATAGATTTATTGGGATAGTTCACCCAAAAATGGTAAAAGAAAAAATAGTTTAGTTATTGGATGAAGCATGTTTTTTAAGTTTGGTCTCTTTCTACCTAAAGTTGATATCTCAAAAATGAGCTTACAGTCAGATTTTGTTTGGGTGAAGTACCAAACGTTCAAGACCAGTCGTTCATAATATTTCATGTGCATTGCTATTCAAAATTCATGTAACAAATGAAATCCTTATGAGTCTGAGAATAATCTTGCTGCAAATTAATTAACTGTTTTTATGTCACCAAATATGGAAACCATAGTTTGTAAGCTTTCATCAATTAATTCATTCATTCATTTTAACAGCAATAACGGTCTTTTCATGAGTTGCAATATTATTTTAATTTTAGTTAACGCAGGCCCTTTTGTGATGGTGTACGCGCTGCAGTTGCATGACTGACAACATCATGATGAATAAATGAAGGATTAAACAGAACATCTCGTGCTTAAAATGTGTGGGAAACGCTGTTAAGTTACCTGCAAACTCTGTCCCTCAGGCTTTACAGTGAATGGCTTTAGTCATTTTCATAGCGGACTTTAACACACCGGAGGTCTTTTATCCACTCTTCGAAAAGTGTAAATGCTGGATTAACATTCACCACATGATCACTGATCAGGTGTGCCGTTATTTGTAACTTGTGTTATTTTCATTCTCTCGTATCCAGACCTTTACACTTTCGTGGCTGTAGCTCTCTGTCGTCTGAACTGGGTGATAGACAGCTGATATTAACCAATTCATTCGCGTTCAGTTCAAGAGCAGTGGGCCGATCAGAAAGCTTTAAGGCGGGGCTACAGCAAGTTGACATGACCGTTTTAAACACTGCGTTTGGTGTTAAGTGCAAATATGCATTCTCAAAATTTCGGGCGCATATGCAACCAAAACGGTCGTAATTTCGTGTCCTGCAATTTCAAATTTAAGCAGGTTCAAGCACTTTGTCCAAAATCCAAGCACTTTTCTAACCTTGAAAACACTATATTAAAAATCGAGCATTTTCCTGGATTTCCAGCACCAGTACGAACCCTGTTGAAAATATAATTGGCTGAATTGTAGCTGGCGCAGTATGCTTGTAGTGTGAGTGCAAAGTGCGTCTGAGCCCAAAACTGAAGACGAGCCGTGACTTTTACAGGACTATTTCATATGTGTTTATTAATCATTCTTACTGTTTAATGAACGCAAACTGTCATAATTTATTAAAGACGCAAACCCCTTACTGCATGACAGCTGCAGCTTCAGCAAACCTCCTAATACCTGCAGCACGAGGACTTTATGATTGTTTATTAGCGTCAAAAGTGGCTGATGTGTTTAGCGAAATGTGCTTGGGCTTGTTTGTAATGCAAGTGCGGGCCACCGGGGGGACGACAAGCGTGCTTCGGCCCGGTTCAAGGCAACTGTAGATAGTGCGAATACGCCCTGAATGTATTTAAATAAATTACATTACAACATCGATGCTGTAATGCAACCCTTATAAAATTACAAATGGCCACATTTAACTTTCACTAGAAGTTTATCGTTGGCTGAAAAACACTAGCTGTGCATATAGCCCAATGTTCCGGGTTTATTTACAACTTTCCAACCATTTACATGTATGAGAATCAGCATATTGCACACAGTGCATAATTAAAGTGATAGTGCACCCCGAATATGTAAATCTACTCACATTCAAGCTACTCCAAACCTATTATGAGTTTCTTTTACTCTGTTTAACAAGAAAATGTTAATATTTTGAAAAATGTTGGACACCGGTAGCCACTGACATCCATAGTGGTTAAGTATTCACTCTGTTAGTCAGTGGCTAAAAGTTTCTAACTCTTCAAAAACAAGCTCAAAACTTTGGAATATACTTGAAGGCGAGCAAATTATGAAAAGGAATACTTATTTCACTTTTTACAGCAGTTATTTCGCAGCAACATATGATCTCTAAACATTTATGAATGAAATATTAGTCTAACAATATGACCTACGGCGCATGCGTCGAACAAGTATACTTTGAAAGGCTTCGCGTAAGACTATGGTACTTTAAAACAGTTTACATAAATCGTTATTGTCAGTGTGGAACAAAAAGGTTTTTATTTTTGACTCACTAGGACATGTCCAGCAGCTGGTCCAGGTCCACACCTCTGTAGGTGAATTTCCTGAAGGTACGCTTCTTCTTCTGCTCAGTGTCCGCCTGCGGAAAACACAACCAGCATTAGCCGCTGTTCGGGGACATTACCGCGACTCTCTCCGTGACTTTAACAAATAAACGGCTAAACACATCAAAACGCCACTCAAAAACAAAGTACTACAATTCCTGCGGATCCATCATGCCGGGCTGAAAAATACAGCTGAAGACTGAAGATGCTAATCAGAAGAACATCCATCTAATCTTCCATCCCAAACACAAAATAATGGCCTGGTAACATCCATTATTTCTTAAATGCATCTCTATCAAGGTTTATGTTCTGATTCGTATTGTATATACAGCAGATTGCTTTGGATTATTGTGATTTCGCTATTCAGAAATAAAGACATGAACCTACCATCTTCAGAGACTACCGGAAAAGGAAGAAAGCAGGAGAGGCGCTGTAATATCGCGAGAGTTCCGTCATTCTTCATGACGAGTTTGGAAAGCCGCCATCTTGCGGAGAGGAGGAGGAAGTGAGTTTTTTTCACGTTAATACCTGCTTAATACATAGAATTCATTCATTCATTCATTTATTTTCGGCTTAGTCCCTTTATTAATCCGGGGTCGCCACAGCGGAATGAACCACCATACATTAAATTCATTTTTAATTAATTGATCATTTCAAACACGAAATCCATAAGCTAAAAGTATCTGGAATTGTGGCTCATAATATGGCCGGTAAAGACGTAAAAAGTGGATCAAATGTGACCGCATGTAGCATATTTGCTACAGCAGATTTATTTAAGCAAATGCTGTTCTTCTGAATAATACCACATTTGATGCACAAATAATAATGTTGATATTCAGCTTTGCATCACAATAATTTTCTGTTAAACTTAATATAATAAAATATATATTTTTAAAAGTCAATTTAAAAATGCTTTTGAATTAACTGAATTACTCATTAATAGTAACTTTGGTGAGTTCAAGGCTTTAAAATCTCCAGAGCCCAGACATTTGAACAATACAGTTTATATATATATATATATATGTGTGTGTGTGTGTGTGTGTGTGTGTGCAGTGCTCAGCATATGAGTACACCCCTCTCAGATCTCTTTTATATTATTATTTTCTATAGGATGCTTTATAATATATACTCTATAATATATATATAATAGATTGGACTCATTTATGCATATATGAGTACACCCCATTTTGAAAATGAATATTTTTATCCATTTCTCAGTGAATATGGCTAATATATTTTGGTGCATTTTAACAAATCTGATTTATTAAACAGATATATTTATTATATCTGTTAATAATAATATTCATTAATAATTAATAACTAATATTAATAATATTTTAGTCACAGAACATCTTTAGAAATGGAAAGATAATACATTTAAATTCGTTTAAATTTACAAACTACAACATTTTAACACATTTGTTTATATATTTTTTGTTTCTCTTGATTTTTGCTATTTTTGAAAATTTTATTTAATATTTTTCCCAAACATATACATTTGGGCTCTTAATTTTTGAACTATCATCATAAGTTATTTTGTTAGATTAGCTCCAGATTTGGCTTCAGTACTGACTAATCTAATGTACATGCACAAATATAATATTGTAAAGCTTCCGATAGCAAATATTCATTTAAATGAGATTTGTGGGGGTGTACTCATATGATGACAGTAAATAATATTTGACTAAATATTTTTCAAGACACTTCTAGACAGCTTAAAGTGACATTTAAAGGCTTAACTAGGTTAACTAGGCAGGTTAGGGTAATTAGGCAAGTTATTGTATAATGATGGTTTGTTCTGTAGACTATCAAAAAAAAAATAGCTTAAAGGGGCTAATAATATTGACCTTAAAATGGTGTTTAAAAAAAATTAAAAACTGCTTTTATTTTAGCCGAAATTGAATAAATAAGACTTTCTCTAGAAGAAAAAATTTTATCAGACATAATGTGAAAATTTCCTTGCTCTTAAAAAAGAAAAAAAAATTCAAAGGGGGCGAATAATTCTGACTTCAACTGTATGCTGAGCACTGTATGTGTGTGTATATATATATATATATATATATACATACAGTATATGTACACACACAGAGAGAGAGAGAGAGAGAGATGTAATTTTCTGGTTCATAAGCTACCAGAAAAGTACATTTATTAAATTATAAATTATATTTTGGCTTTACGTGATATATATATTTTTTCCTCTACCCCATATTGAAGCAACATATAGAGTATTTGTTCTTTTAAGACTTTATCACCACTTATATACTCTGTCTCCTTTAAAAACTTGGAAGAAAAAAATAGTTTAATAGACAAAGACAACAGTTAAAATTAAAAATTGTTGTAGAAATAAACCATCTGCCCTCTAATGTTCTACTGTTCCAAGCATTATGAAACTATAGATACTGCTCTCCTTTTCCCACTCACAACTAAACAATTCTTAGACTTGATCTATTCTGACTGCCTTAAAAAGCGAATAGATTCCTTCGTGTAAATGTGAAAGCAATAGGCTATATGCACAGCTAGTGTTTTTCAGCCAACGATAGACTTCCGGTGAAAGCTTGGCTATTTTCAAATTCATAAGGTTTCTTTTACAGCATACATATTGTAATGCAATTCAAATATAATCAGTTAAATACACTTGAGCATCCATTTAGTTGTTAAAGCGTAAAAAGAGACGAAAGACCGCCTAAACGCAGGCTCCGTCATTAGTAGCAGGCTAACACAGAAACTCCATTTAAAATACTGAAGTAAAATAAATTTCCTTATACTAAAGACATGGAGTGGAAAAATATAATTTAATGCAGTGCTTCTTGTTTGGTCTGATAGCCACTTTATATCGTATCTCAGCCAGGCAGTGAAGATCGCTGTTTTATTAAAGAAATCAGATCTTAAACACATCGATTTTGTATGGGATGACAATTAACCGGAAGCCCTGGAGCTGGCTGACTGACTGAAATTAAAAGTCCCCATCGTACCGTAAACTCAATAAACTGTCACAACATTGTTTCTTTAAATCATTTATTTCAAATAAACTCTCGTTTTTGTGTGTATTTTTTAAACTTTTCTTTTTTTGCATAAGTGCAAAGTGCACCAACAGCCACCTGAGGAAATTCTACATCCTTAAATAAAAAAACAAGAAAAGCGCACATATATTAGTACAAAATTCTTTAAAAAATTGCACAGTTTAGGTGTATAATACACATTTGTACTCTATTTCAAACTTAAATAAAATGGTAAAAGGCTCGTAGAGTAAACAAAATCCACAAAATTCTAAATAAAAACATTTCCCCGCTAATATAATAATTAAAGCTGAATAATTGGGAGACCCTGTCGCTGACGTCTGGTGCGTCTGTTCTGTGCTGATGTTTGACCAGACAATCCAAATCTATTGCTAAATACTTCAGTAGTTCAGTTCTACTACAAAATATAGAAGAGTACGGTGGTCTCCTATTGTCGGAGTAGAGCCCCTGTTTACAATTTACACACAATAAAACCCCTTTTTATTTGCTCTTTGCGATCTTCAGAAAGACAATCCCAAAATCCAGTTCAGCTCACGCTGGAAACGTCTGTATCCCTGACGATGTTTATTGCATTGGGGAGGAGGGAGGAAAGGTCGGTGTGGGACAGCAGCTCAGCGCCGGTAGGGGTGGAAGCCCTGTACATTGTGGTTCTGTCCCCGTCCGAAGCTGCTGGCGGCCGCTGGAGCTCCTGACGAGGGTGCGGAGGGGGCTGCGGCGTATGAGGCAGTTGGCTGGCTGGGGTCTGCAAAGCTATGACCAAAAGCACTCAGGTCCTGCCCATAACCTGTCTCAACAGACATCAAAACAAGGGACGGGATATTAAACACCAGTAAACCAGAACAGACATGTGTCTAGGCTTTCTGCGCATCTCGTAACCCCCCTCGGCATTTTGTGCTACACTCCAAACATTATTTTTGCTGCTCGTTCAAACCACACTTAAAAACATCTGTACATAGCTTTTTTTCCACTTATTTATGCTTTTGAATTGCATTATTGAATTTTTTCCAAAAGGTTTTGATGTTGAAAAGCTTGAAAAGGGGGCGCTCCTGAGCCAAGCATGGCGTAAGTCCACTTATTGTGTGAGCTCCTGCAGTAACCTAATTACTTCATGATTAATTACAAATAAATATATGCTGATGGTCGAATGAGGACGAGATAATACCCATGCTTTAACGACGACATCAAAATATCCTATTATGGCATTGAAACTTAGAAATTTCAAGTACGATGGCTCTGGGAACCCACGGCCTAACGACTCATCTGGAAAGGCAACCGTTAACCAATCCAGCCAAACCCACCTCCCCGGTCCAGGTGAACATGACAAAAGGAACATAAACATTGACGTGTAAAATCCGAAATCCTACCCTCTATAACAGCAGAAATTGCCACGATAATCTGTGCTGAAATGAAAGCAGTTCTGGCAGAGGATTTTGACTGACGTTACTTGAAAAGTGAGCTACAGAAAATGAGATCCGAAGTTGATAATAATACGGTAGCTACGCGTACCGAACTGGACAAACTTAACGTTAAAATCAAAGATGTGGAAGAAGGTCTGTCAGTGTGGTCTGATGGAAACCTCAAAAAGTGATATTTTTTGACATTTTGAATAGTTTGACGTGATGTATCGTCTGTGTTTGTGTTGTACAGAACATTTTCAGTTATTTTACAGACTTAATTCTCTCTATATTATTTCTTAAACAATATCTTGTCTCAAACTACTAAAATGTCAATAAAAGTCATGTTGTTAATGTGTAGAGCACAAATAAAACCCATAATGCAATTCACCACTGTAAAAAAACTGAAAACTCCACATGAACCACAAAATATGGATTTAAAATGAGTTGAATCAACATGATTCTTGAGTTTGTTTGGAGCCAACTTAATTGTTTTATGTTTAAATCACTTAAAGGTGCTGTATGTAAGTTTTTGACTCTTCTAAAGCATAAAAATACCATAATATGTGTGCAGATATTTAAGAAACATCCCAAGTGAACATACTTGTTTAACTGAAAAACAATGCTGAAGTCAGATATTCTGCTTTGAAAATGGGTTTTCCGTGCCGGAACGCTGTCTTTGTTTAGATAAATTTCATATGCACGATGCCAGTTTAGCCAATTATATGTCAGCACCCTGGGTTGCCTTGTTGGAAAACAGCGTATTTCATTCATTCAGAAAGGCTCTGAAAGCATGCGCCCGTGACCAAAAAGAACAGTATGGGAGACAGATGCAGTTCCACATGAGGTTATTAATTAGCAAATTACATAAATATTACGAACGTAAACATTAGGTGAGCAGGTTACATTGTAACCGCGTGTCCTAACAACACGCTGTGACGAGAGAGGCAGTGATCAGCTATTTGGCTGTTTGCACCAGACGAGACACGGCAGAAATGTAAATACAGCCTTTCAGAAGCACAGAATATGCACTCGCTCACCAAACGGTAAGGTTTAGAATCTATTTAATACATGTTAACCCACTTTAACATCAATGTAGATGCTGAATCACTCATATGTGTTTAGTTCTAAAGTTCAATTTCAGACGGTTTATTGTATTTTCAAGATCTGAGGTGAACTTTCTGCTTTCAGTATATGGCAACAAATGCCGTGTAAAATGCATTCAAACTCGCATTGTTAGCATTTAGCACAGAATAAAGCACACAAGACAAGGCTTACCTGAGGTGATCACTGTCATAGGTTTCTGTTGTTCGGCTGTGAGAAATAGAAGCCATTTCTAATATATCAATTCGAGGTGTTGGTTAGGACAAAAACTCCTTTTAATATGGAAAATATTCCCTCTATCGCGTGTCGTTGCTTTTATTTAGAACACAGTTTAAATCACTCGCTCCTGTACTCAATCTGGCATCCCAGCGTACTTTTATTATGATCCAGGAGTGCAATACCTAGTTCAACCACTGGGTGTCAAACTTACATACTGCACCTTTAAATGTGTTAAAAAAAGTTGGGCGGTTATCGTCCCATGCCTAATATGCAATATTCATATCGAAGAGCAGTGGTATAAATTACTTTCCTTTTTTTTTACCAAAATTAAAATTCATGACTGAAATGCACTTAGCTGAAAGCATTTAAATGTTACTCAATAACTTACACTACCGGTTAAAAGTTTGGGGTCAGTTTTTTTATGTTTCTTTTTTTTTATTTTTTTTTTAAGAAAATTATTCTATTATTCTGTTCATCAAGGCGCCATTTATTAAATGTAAAAAAAAACTCTTAAATTGTTAAATATTTATAAAAATTCTAAATAACTGCTTTCTTATTGTATGTAGTTTCAAATGAAATTATTACTCCAGTCATTATTGCGTTTTATTACTATTACCTTATTTATAATAACAACAACAACATTAATAATAATAATTAATATTAAAGTGATTTCTGTGGGTGGCACGGTCACATCACAGCAAGAAGGTTGCTAGTTCGAGCCCCAGCTGGGTCAGTTGGCATTTCTGTGTGGAGTTTGCATGTTCTTCCTGTGTTCGCGAGGGTTTCCTTCAGGTGCTCTGGTTTCCCCCACAGTCTAAAGACATGCGGTACAGGCGAATTGGGTAAGCTAAATTGTCCGTAGTGTATGAGAGTGTATGGGTGTTTCCCAGTGATGGGTTGCAGCTGGACAGGCATCCGCTGCATAAAACATATGCTGGATAAGTTGGCGGCCTCTGATTAATAAAGAGACTGAGGCGAAAAGAAAATGAATGAATGAATGAATGAGAGTGATTTCTGAAGGATCATGTGACTCTGAAGACTGGAGTAACGAAGCTTAAAATTAATCTACAAAATCACTGGAATAAATGATTAAATTAAATGATGAACTACTTTTGAACAGTTATTTTATAGTGCAATAACATTTCACAATTTTTTACTGTATTTCTGATGAAATAAATGCAGCCTTGGTGAGCAGGAGATGCTCATTTTAAAACATTTCAAAATCCTACTGACCCCAAACTTTTATCGGTAGTGTACATTACACTGATTTAACAAAAACATAACCTTTTTTTAGGTTGAATGTTAAATTGCAAAAAATATTGCCATCACAATATTCAAAAACAACAAATAAAATGACATATTTTGACAATATCATGCAGTCCTAATGGAAAGCCAGCTACTGTTGCAGTAAACTCACACAGCATTCTTGTGAATAAACTGTACAGTCTGTTAATGTACGCATGTTCAATTTTCATGCCACTAAGCATGATGCTAATGACAGCAAACCGTAATAGTTGCTTCACATACTAATCATCCTCTTGAGTGTTACTTAGCCAATGAAAGGCTACGAGAGACTCGCGCTGCATGGATAATTGGTCCTAGTTTATCGTTTTGGTTGGGAATTCAGCACTTATCATAAGTTATAATAAAAAAAAAATGCATAATTTATATAATAGATAGCTGTACACGTTTCCAATAACCACAGTATAAAGTTTGCGGTGAGCGAGGGCATCGTATTGTTGGAACTTTTATAGACATATAGAGTCTAGATACAGAATAGTGGTGAAACTTTCTAGTGTCAAATACTTACTGCTAACTATTAGTTAAAAGTGAAGTATACTTTGTGTTTGAGTGCTCCATTTTATTTTGTTCACAAAGACAACCAAACTATCACAGACAACGAGAAATTCTGGTTGATTCTGTCAATCTGGGTTTACTAATTAAGTTTAGGGTCCCAGATTCTTGTATCTGTGTTATCAAACATTGATCCCATTCACACACCGGCTGATAATAAAGTCAATTCACCCTTAAATTCAACTTTGCATTGTGTGCATGTGGCCAAATCATCTATAACAGAGGTGTCCAAACTTGATCCTGGAGGGCCGGTGTCCTGCATATTTTAGTTCCAACCCCAATTAAACACACCTGAACCAGCTAATCAAGCTCTTTCTAGGTATACTAGAAACTTCCTTGTAGGTGTGTTGAAGGAAGTTGGAGGTAAACAATGCAGGACACTGGCCCTCCAGGACCGAGTTTGGACACCCCTGATCCATAATGACAGATCTACAACAGAAATGTATGTAAAACATAAGAAAACTGAAACAGTTATAAAAAAGGAATGATGAGAACAGGTCATGAAGGTCATTTAAAGCATTCTCTACCATTGCAGAAGTGCATTTTGGAATAAATTTATTAAGACTCTAGATCACAGGTGTCAAAGTCAGTTCCTGGAGGGCCGCAGCTCTGCACAGTTTAGCTCCAACCCTAATTAAACACACCTGATCAAACTAATTGAGGCCTTTAGGCTTGTTTGAAACCTACAGGTAAGTGTGTTGAAGTAGGGTTGGAACTAAACTGTGCAGAACAGCGGCCCTCCAGGAACTGACTTTGACACCTGTGCTCTAGATGAAAGTGAAACATTAGACTAGAGGTCCCCAACCACCAGTTACTTCCACCTCAACCACATTCTGATACAAATAACTGCACTGACAGCTACTAAAACAAAGTTTTGAATGGTTATTTGCAACACGTCTCACAGTCATCCATACCTCCTCCATACGGTTCATTAAATCGGTATGGTGAGCTGCAATGGAGATGTGATGTGACAATTTTAATAATAAATAAATGTTAAAAACAGACTGCAAGTATTATTTAATTATTGTTCTGATTATTTACTAAAATAACTATACTTATTGCAGTTATCATGGAGAAGTAATTTGACAGTTTCATGTAAATTAAGTATTAAATATGTGAATATCTTTAATGTTCTGGACCCAGCCTAATTTAGTAAACAAAAAAAAACTAAAAGACTAAAGATATTGGTCAAAAAAACCATTTTGGTTAACTGTCTGAAATGGAATAAAATATATTCACAATAAATAAAAAAAACAAAGCTAAAGGGAACCAACAACAGTTACTGAAACTGCAAGCAAATAATTAACAAAAATAATTGTTTTCAGATTTGATGAGCACTCATTTTGTGGAAGAAAAATCAGATTTTCAGCTGTTTAGATGACGTTTTTACATCAGTCAAGCCCATGATTATGTAGATTTAAAAAATCTTAAACATAAAATTTGATCTATCATTTCTGCTTCTGACAAATTATGTAAACTAGGCATGTTTACATATATTGGGATATATTTTAACAATCTAGGCGCTAAGTCTAAAGCGCATGGCGCAAAAGCATTAAGGGCGTGTCAGTCTGCCCCCCGGCGCATGGTCTAATAGGGTTGTGCTTATTCTCTTAATGAGTTATGGGTGTGTTTTGAGCATAACATGCATTAAACCAATCAGAGTCTCGTCTCCCATTCCCTTTAAGAGTCAGTTGTGTCACGCCGTGGTGCATTTGCTATTTACATGGCGGTCTTTGTAAGTGGAAAAACACTTCACTAGCAAGAAAACAGTTAAACAGAGCATCTGCAGAGAGAGGATAAAGAACGAGCCTCCTCCATTCAGCCTCTTTACTTTCTCTTTACATTACTTTTACTCTACCTTCGTGGATAAGGACACGGTATTGTACGCACTCCACTGAAGACATTTATTAGCCTACGTATATAATTTCCTTTGTTAAACACAAAGATGTGTTTCAAAACTATTTCTAAATTCACTTCTAATTTCCAGCAAATAAATAAATAATTAATAATAACAAAGTGTGGTCAAAAAACTGAGTTATATCTAAACACACATCATATTCTTATGCCCCATATGGTGATACCTACGTCTCCAAAACCCGGCAGGTGGACAAATCTAAGCTTGTTTTAATTAAAACAAATATAAATATGCATATAATAAATAATACTGCTAGTAATAATAACATTATACTAATGCAGATGGTCATAAACTAACTGAAAAAAAGCCCCCCGAGGTGAAGAAGGCATGGAGGCAGTGGTTTTTATATTTATGTAGAAAATAATAATTTTTGTAATATTATAATCCTTTAATTGTTTTCATATGTGAAGATATTTGTGGGTTGCTGTACATCCTGTGTGTATTAAGCAATGTGCATGCGTTTAAGGCACACAACTAATGCGCTCTAAGCTGGACTTTAGACCAGCTTTTAGTTGGTCAATGGCACAGTCCATTTCAGTTCCTCAAAATAGCAATGCACTAACAATGCGCCTTAACACACCTCCTTTATAGACCAGTACACCCATGAATCCACAAAGTGGTGCAAATGGATTTAATATTTAAACAACGTGGCGCAAAACGGAAAAATTAGGGTTGCACTGGTCTGAAAATAGCAACAAATCGCGCCAAACACATCTTGCACCTTATTGCCCCGGGTGTATGATAGGGTTATTTAATATAAAGATAGGATTATTTAATATAAAGAAGTTTCATAATTAACACATCATAATTTGTTTATTTGTTTCAGTTATTATTATTATTATTATTAGTTATTATTATTAGTTTCAGTTACATTTCTCTGTTTTTTTTTTTTTGTTTCAGTCTCTGTTCAAATTATTTTTTTTGCACAGGATTAAATATTAAACCTTGCTTTGGTCGACACTCTGTTCTGTTAATTGTGTTAAACCAGAATTACTAAAAGTAAATGTGTTCACAGAATAAAAACCAGGGGTGTCCAAACTCGGTCCTGGAGGTCCAGTGTCCTGCATATTTTAGTTCCAACCCCAATTAAACACACCTGAATCAGCTAATCAAGCTGTTTCTAGGTATACTAAAAACATCCAGGCAGGTGTGTTGAAGGAAGTTGGAGCTAAACTATGCAGGACACCGGCCCTCCAGGACCGAGTTTGGACACCCCTGATAAAAACTAAACTAAAACTAACAAAATCATTAAGGAAACAAACTAAAACTAAACTAAAAATAGTACACAAATAAAAACGAATAAAAAAATGCTAAACTTTAATAGCCTTGTTGTTCCTTTGTTTGTTTTATGAACTTCTAGTCATGCAATTTGATGTTCTCATATATAAACATGTATCTGCGCTAGAATATTTCTCAAACAAAACTGGTGCACAAAAGGTTGGAGACCCCTGCGTTAGTCTACATGAGCACAGATGAAAAAGAAATGGATTACTTTTTAAGAGTCAGGTAAAGATGTAAAGAATTTTAAGTGGCCGCCGAATCCGCACAGATTTGTTCAGCGGTGACTGTCACACGCTGCATGAGGGGCGCAAAATCCACAGAAAACCCAGTAGACACCATTAGATCATCCTTTTGGCAGCAAAGCAATGCGGTAACTGAAAAGAAAAGACTTGAAGCAAACTGTGAGTGTTGAGCATATACTAAACGACAGCTACAAGCCATACCCGATGCAGTGTTACCTAGTGGAGCTTCATCAGACATTCAGGTATTTATTTTAAGCATGCGTCTCTCAGAATGACATGTAGCTGTGCTTTAGTATATCCCATGACAAACCAAAGAGATGCCTCGAGCAGATGTAGAATATGCATACGGCGAATGCATATTGCACATGCGATGCGTGAGAAACCGTATGAGCTGTTGATGTTTGTTCTATTGGGTTTGAGTGATTGTAGGATGCAGTTGCTCACCTACCTGCGCTATATCCCTGCTCTTCCTGTACATAAGTGTGAGAAGGACGCGTTGGTCCGTAGGCAGAGGGGTCCTGAGGATAGTTACCCAAGCCTAGCAGGGAGATGAGGAGACCAGGTTGACTCGACCCAAAGAGAGTCTAACTTAACTACTAGCTTACAGCTCCTACCCAGGTGAACGCTGCCCTGGCCTGCTCAGAACATGTGGATGGATCGACCCGCGCTCTTTCTAAATGAGGATGTTTATCAGCTGGGCTATTAGAGTGCTGATGAATGGAAGCAAAGCGGAGGCGTGACATGATGAGAGCGTCGAGTAAGACCGCCTGTACATAAATACAACCCACACAGACAGCCTGACGCCTACGCTAACAGCCCTGTCTACCCATGTCAGCGATGCATATGCACAGGAAAGGGGGGTATTTTAAGATGGACTAAAAGGTGCTATATGTAAGAACTTTCATGCTTTAATTGTGTACGCACACACACAGCCTGTAGACTGAATTTTATGTAAAGGACTGGGGACGTTTTTGCAAGGAAAGTGAAAAGGTTGTGTCTGCTTTGCGCACTGTGACACATGAAACGAACGCTTGTACAGTGTGCCAGATAATGCAGAAAGAGCTGCTCTGCACTCTGATGTAAATGTGTCATGCAAAGAAAGTGACTCGTTCAAACTATAGTTTTACATAGACTAGATATAGTCAATAGTCTCAAATATACTCTACAATCCATCTGGGGTGCGTTTCTCAAACAATAATGTAACTCGCGACTGAACCACCATAGTTTGATGCATTGTTTGGGAAAAGAACGATTTAGTGACGAGTGTTTCCCAAAACCGTAGCTGCTTTGTTGCAGATCAATCATTTGAACCACATTAGTTATAATGTAAAACGCCCATAATGATGCTCTAAACGGGGCGGAGTAACAACTTTAGAGAAAAACACCATAACTTTGTTGCTAGGTCATTAGTGTTTGGCGATATACGAAATTTTCAGATCGCCATATTGTCCCTCTGTGAGATCGCCGATACATAATACTATCGCATGGGGGCGCGGCAGTGTTATGTTTGTTTATTTATATATATATACAGTTGCAATCAGAATTATTCAACCCCCTGATTTATTAGCCCCCCTGTTTATTTTTTCCCCAATTTCTGTTTAACGGAGAGAAACATTTTTCAACACATTTCTAATCATAATAGTTTTAATAACTCATCTCTAATAACTGATTTATTTTATCTTTGCCATGATGACAGTAAATAATATTTGACTAGATATTTTTTAAGACACTTCTATACAGCTTAAAGTGACATTTAAAGGCTTAACTAGGTTAATTAGGTTAACTAGGCAGGTTAGGGTAATTAGACAAGTTATTGTATATGATGGTTTGTTCTGTAAACTATTGAAAAAATATATAGCTTAAAGGGGCTAATAATATTGACCTTAAAATGGGTTTTAAAAAATTAAAAACTGCTTTTATTCTAGCCGAAATAAAACAAATAAGACTTTCTCCAGAAGAAAAAATATTATCAGACATACTGTGAAAATTTCCTTGTTCTGTTAAACATAATTTGGGAAATATTTAAAAAAGAAAAAAAAAAATTCAAAGGGGGTTCAATAATTCTGATTGCCACTGTATTTATATATATATTTTTTTTTTTTATATATCTAAACATATTTAATAACCTTTCGGCTGCTTTTAAACTTATTTAATAGCCTACTGCATTTGCATTACTTTTGATCTTGGATAATAATTCAAACCAATGCCAATCACTGCGCTCTTACAGCTAAATAGTCACTGAGACCAAAATTATTTCAAACAAGACTTGGTGCGGTGCGGGACAGGATTTGATTGTGACTTAGGGTTCATGCCGTTATCCTCGGCCATTTGAGCTGGTTTCAGAGTTCTTTCATTTTCTTCTTCAGTGGTTTCATTTTTAAAAATCATTTTATTTATTTATTTATTAAAATTTATTTATTTTGCTTTTGTTATTTAGCATATTATTTTCATGCAACAAAGTTGCAAACTAATTGCCACAAAATGGATATAATATACATGGATGAAAGCAAAATAAATTATATTTATCTACGCACGGAAGAAACAAGGATGCATTACGGTCCTTTCAGACGGGAGGCGGATGGAGGACTCGCCGCCTCACATGACTGTTTCTATGCGGTGAAGTTTTCCATGTTTTTGTTCAGTTGAGCGCGACGCGGCTTCAGGTCTGATGATCACAAAAGTAATCATCAACAGTGTCACAGTTGTATTTGCTAAGATCTAACACAATGTTGCACTTGGCATATGTGTTTGTTTTCTGATAAGAGTTTCAGTTTAGACATCGCTGCGGCGAGTCGGCAATAGTCTATTGCTCTAATATTAAGTAGCCTATTTGACCTAAAACTTTTCACTGAGCTCAGTAAAATGTTCTTTGAGAAGTTATTAATAATCTGTTCAATAATTGAAAAATGTGCATGTCCGTGTTTAATCATTCCATAGAATTAAACAAGACAGACAAGTATGTATACTCCGTGTATTCGAAGAAGCAGTCAATGCATGCACTGAAAAAATAGGCTATAGAACACCTTAAAACATAAATAGGCTATAAATAACGGATATAAAAAATAAAAATAAAATTTTTGAAAGCAAGAGAGAATCTTGTGGGAGTTCTTTCATTTTCTTCTTCAGTGGTTTCATTTTTAAAAATAATTTTATTTATTTATTTATTAAAATTTATTTATTTTGTTTTTGTTATTTAGCGTATTATTTTAATGCAAAAAAGTTGCAAACTAATTTGCTATGAGATGTGGCTGTGCCCTCACGTTCAGCTCGCGCTTCAACTGCTGCTGCTGAGACAGAGAGAGAGAGAGAGAGAGAGAGAGCGCAAGAGAGCAATCGAAATAATTCATTTTGTCCGAAAGTGTCGGTCAGGTGATGTTGATGTGAACAGCTGAAGCTGTCAATTTATTTGTAGTTCATTTATTATTAATGATGATGAATAAAAATAATAATACTATTCATTTTATTCAATAATGCAAATAAAACATGTAATAGGTCTACATTAATGCGAAACGCGCTAAATATCTTTAAAATCGTCATAGGTCTCAGCTCTTGGCGATATCTTTGCCTATCGTCGATACACGACACTATCGTCTATAGGTCATTCTATGTTGTTGCTAAGATGTTCTACATGGGTGCTATTACTAGAATGATATGGCGGATGAGTTCATCCCAAAAAAAATGTTTTCTAACCTTGTAGTTCAACCGTGAATGTCTTTCCTTCCTCTGTGGAACATGTAAGAAGATACTCTGAGAAATCCAAATCATTAAATTATGGTCAGTTCAATAGTAAGTGGCGGTCACCAGACCACAATCACTACCAACATTCATTCTTTAATAATATCTTTAGGTTCTGCAGAAGAAATAAAGTCATACTGGTTTGGAACAACAAGAGTTTAAGTAAATGATGACTGAACTTTCTTTTCTGTTTACATATGCAGTTGGTCAAGCATATAGTCTCAAAACACTATTACTGGAGTCATAATTAAGGTTTTTAGTAGAAATGGTATGAGATCAATTATTACTTTAAACTTATGATTATGTTGTAGTAATAATTGCTGCAATAATATCTGCCTTAGCACCACTAAAAGTCCCATGTCCCACATTTCTGAACTCTAGATGCTTTCAGTTCTGGCTGTTTCTATGGACTAGGGGTATGTGACTATTTCCGTAAAGTCAGTTCTACTTTCTATAGTCTCTAATGGATGCTCCAGATTTTGTCTGTACTGTGTTGACATCTGCATCAAGAGTTTTATGTGTGCATCTCTCAATAAGTGTGTCTAAATCTACCTATGAACCTGACATGACTTTCCTGACCCCATCGGTACCCACTAAAGATGAAAACCCTCATCTGCGTTAGATGAAGCGTCAACTGGTCAAAAGCAGCATTGCAGAACAGGATGATCTAATTCTCATATAGCACTGGATAAACCCTCAGAGAGCACATATCAGAGGGTAAACAGACTGAGGGTCCGTGTAGAAGCATGTGTATGTGATGCCATCATGCCCGTTCAGCCTTGTTAACAGGAAGCAGAAGGGCCACATCTGCAGTGGTTTGGTTGCAGTGTTTTCGTGCACTCTTACCATACTGGCTGTAGGAGAAATCTGGCTGTGCTGGGGCGGCTTTGCTCAGGTCCTGAGAGGGAGTTGTTGCAGGAGCAAACCCTAAAGGCCCTGCGCCCGGCGTGGCAGGAGGGGGAGGCATTCCCTGTGCTACAAACTGGTCACCTTGAGGTGTTCCAAAGCTATATCCTGTGTTAGTAAAAATATGAGAAACAACAATGTGGCGATCATGACAATTTTGTTTAATTTCTTTTAATAAGAATTAAAGTTGAGTGCTCAGCATAAATGAGTACACCACCTTTTCAAAATGAATATCTTTTTATTATTATTGATGATAGGGATACACCGATATGGACTTTTGGGCCGATATCGATAACCGATAACTCTTTAAATTTGGAGGCCGATAACCGATATATTAGCCGATAAACATACAGTTGAAGTCAGAGTTATTAGCCCCCCCTTAAATTCTTTTTTAAATATTTCCCAAACAATGTTTAACAGAGCAAGGAAATTTTCACAGAATGTCTGATAATATTTTTTCTTCTGGAGAAAGTCTTATTTGTATTATTTCGGGTAAATAATCACAGGAATGAATTACATGTTCAAATATATTTAAATTTGAAAAGTATGTTTTGTACTTTGCATCACATAAATACATTTAATAAACTTATAAATTAAACGTTTTACCAGTAGTACATTTAAAGAGTAAGATGTACAGTTGAAGTCAGAGTTATTAGCCCCCTTTGAATTTTGTTTCTCTTTTTTAAATATTTCTCAAACGATGTTTAACAGAGCAAGGAAATTTTCACAGTATGTCTGATAATATTTTTTCTTCTGGAGAAAGTCTTATTTGTTTTATTTCGTCTAGAATAAAAGCAGTTTTTAATTTTTTAAAAGCAATTTTAAGGTCGAAATTATTAGCCCCTTTAGGCTATATTTGTTCCGATAGTCTACAGAACAAACCATCATTATACAATAACTTGCCTAATTACCCTAACCTGCCTAGTTAACCTAATTAACCTAGTTAAGCCTTTAAAATGTCACTTTAAGCTGTATAGAAGTGTCTTGAAAAATATCTAGTCAAATATTATTTACTGTCATCATGGCAAAGATAAAATAAATCAGTTATTAAAACTATTATGTTTAGAAATGTGTTGAAGAAATATTCTCTCCGTTAAAAAGAAATTGGGGAAATATAAACAGGGGGGCGAATAATTCTGACTTCAACTGTAAATATTTCAAAATGTAATATTTTTTGCAGTGAACAACTGATTTTATTTTAAAAACTTCATAGAGAACTGATCTTAGAATAGCCTACCCAAAGCAAAAAAAGCAATAATTTCAAAATTGCAAGGTGATTATATGGACCTATATTCACCATTTCACATAAATCAGCATACCAATAATAAATAATTTCCTTTTCTTCACTTAGCAAATTAACATGCAACTTGAATGGTGCATAAAAAATAACAGGTTAAATAACAAAACGGGATTTAGTTCACTTTAAAACTTTACAATTACATAATGTACCGTTTTAAAGATATCGTGCAAATTTTGATATCGGACCGAAAACGATAACATTAATAAAAGCATTTATCAGCCAATATTTTTATATTTTTTGTTTTAATAAAGAGTTATAGACCATTTTGAGGGAAGTAAACAAAAACAATGGTTCCAGCATATTTCCTGTTTTACTTTTTTAATTTCTATAGCTTCCTAAAATCCAAAAAGAGCCACATATAGATAATGTTATGATAGCTGTTGTTATGATTGAATTGCCTCTTGTTACAGTTATGAAATAGTTTGATAAGCAGGAAATGTTCATGGGCCAATGACATGACCACATTGAAATGGTCTATATTCATTAAAATAAGAGTTTGGTCACTTAACATCTTTAGAAATAGAAAGATAATACATTTAAATTCAAACCAATTATTACAAACTACAAAATTTTAAATATATATTTTTTCCTGTTAATTCAAACTTGATAACATTAATTTGGATGTGCTAGTTTTTGGACTGTGATCTTCAATCTTCTTGTTAGATTAGTTCCAGTTTTGGCTTGCTACTGCTTAATCTAATTTATATGCGCAAATACATTATTGTGAAGCGTCCTATAGAAAATATAAGCGATATCTGTGAGGGGTGTACTCATTTACGCTGAGCACTGTATACGTTAAACACAAAATACTTTGATTTTGCTGGGTTTGTCATTAGGTTGACCAAAGCCTTTGTGTCACTAGCCATGTTTCCATCCACCCATAAAAAACTAAAATAAATTCTAGAATTGCCCATTATATTATATGCGTTCATTTGAATCTGATATATTATTAATCAAGTAATGTAATGTAATGTGTATTTATATAGCACATTTTTTATGTATAGCCGTACACCCAAAACGCTTCACAATCATAAGGATGCAGCATCCACTTGAATGATGCGACGGCAGCCACAGGACAACGGTGCCAGTGTGCTCACCACACACCAACTAAAGATGGAGTGGAGAGACAGTGATAGAGCCAATTCGGTGGATGGGGATGATTGGGAGGCCATGATGGGTAAGGGCTAATGGAGGGAATTTTGGCCAGGACACTGGGGTTACACCCCTAGTCTTTACGAGAAGTGCCAGGGGACTTTTAATGACCACAGAGAGTCAGGACATCGGTTTAACAACAAATGATGTGCTTGGATAACTAACTGGTGAGCTCGTTGAATTTTGTAGTTACCTCCTAGAACTCTCTTACACAATCGTTTTCACATTCGTTTAACATCAGAAACTGCCTCCAAACACAAGATAACAAGACAGAGTTTGTTTCTGCACGACTCTCTGAGGTGCAACAACTTCTACAACAGACTATTGAGTGAAGAAGAGATGAAGTAATTTCTCCTCATACACTCACCGGCCACTTTATTAGGTACACCTTACTAGTATCAGGTTGGACCCAATTTTGCCTTCAGAACTGCCTTAATCCTTCGTGGCATAGATTCAACAAGGCACTGGAAACATTCCTCAGATATTTTGGTGCATGATAGCATCACACAGTTGCTGCAGATTTGTCAGCTGCACATCCACGATGTGAATCTCCTGTTCTACCACATCCCAAAGGTGCTCTATTGGATTGAGATCTGATGATTGTGGAGGCCATTTGAGTACACTGAACTCATTGTCATGTTCAAGAAACCAGTCTGAGATGATTCGTGCTTCGGAAGTAGCCATCAGAAGATGAGTACACTGTGGTCATAAAGGGATGGACATGGTCAGCAACAATACTCAGGTAGGCTGTGACATTGACACGACGCTTAATTGGTACTAATGGGCCCAAAGTGTGCCAAGAAAATATCCCCCACACCATTACACCACCACCACCGGCCTGAACCGTTGATACAAGGCAGGATGGATCCATGTTTTCATGTTGTTGACGCCAAATTCTGATCCCACCATTTGAATGTTGCAGCAGAAATCGAGACTCATTAGACCAGGCAATGTTTTTCCAATCTTCTATGGTCTAATTTTGGTGAGCATGTGCGATTTGTAACCTCAGTTTCCTGTTCTTAACTGACAGGAGTGGCACCCGGTGTGGTCTTCTGCTGCTGTAGCCCATTCGCCTCAATGTTGGATGTGTTGTGTGTTCAGAGATGCTCTTCTGCATACCTCGATTGTAACGAGTGGTTATTTGAGTTACTGTTGCCTTTCTATCAGCTGGAACCAGTCTAGCCACTCTGCTCTGACCTCTGGCATCAACAAGGCATTTGCGCCCACAGAACTGCCGCTCACTGGATATTTTCTCTTTTTCAGACCATTCTCTGTAAACCCTAGAGATGGTTGTGTGTGAAAATCCAAGTAGATCAACAGTTTCTGCCACGTTACGCCACGTTCAAAGTCATTTAAATCACCTTTCTTCCCCATTATGATGCTCGGCTTGAACTGCAGCAGATCGTCTTGACCATGCTTGAAACAGTGTTTGATTCACAGAAGTGCTAAGCAACATCTTAATTTTGTGCAACTTCGGATGGAAACTTAGCTAGTGGTAGAAACCCCAGCAAGTAGTTCGACCTACCAAACTGAGGTTGTGTGCTAAAGCCCTGTTGGGGGTATCCCTGAGGCGCCCCAAACCCTCCTGTAGGTGGCGCTGCAACTAGAAATGCATTAAACGGAGAAGGAGGTTGTGCGGGTGCCCCACGGCCGGCGGGTAGAGGAGGTCCATACGCTGCTGAAACACAGAGAGAATTATGTACAGTTCACTCAACATTTATCAAGTCAAAACACTTCAGGTTAAATGCACCTAACTGCCAAGTACAAATAATGTTTTTTACACATTATTTTTCAGAGCGACGTTTAACAAAAAACAAAAAAAAAAAAACACCAAACCTTTTTAGAATTTCTGAAAAACATCCAGAAAATGACAAGAATCCAATTAAGCAGATAGTTTATAAAAATAAATATATATCAGTATGCATACACACAGTCAACACTGTTCCGATGTTTTTGAGTCAACAGGATTTTATACAGGCACGTATCCAGCCTGGTGAAAGGGGTGGTTCTTTTTTCTGAAAAAATTGACTTTTTGGCGTTATTCGCTTCATTTTCTATTTAATTATGAGATTTAAATACTGCTTTTAATGACATTTTAAGCACTATTTTTAGCTGGTTTAGCTTGTCAGATGGTCATCATAACCACACTTTTTGATGTTAAAAAACACATTTGCTAAACATTCAGAATAAAGAAATATGGCGGGAAAACATTTTAAAATACAAATTACATCAGATTTCATTAGAAAAATGAGGAATCTGTTAAAGTTTTAAATAAAAAACTGTAGTCTATTGTCACTTCACTTACGTCAGAGTGTGTTTTCTTGCACACTGGATGTTGGATTCATGAAAAATATTTGTTTGCATTGAGCAAAAAGGATTAGCTGAGGTCACACCAAAGTGACAGCCAACAGAGAATTCTGTTTAATCTTAAAGCCTTTATCAATGGGTTATTTTCACAATTTATGATGGCATAGGAGTCAAAATAAAATAGGATAAAATAGATCAAAAAAAAAAAAATGGATAAAATAGGACAAATGAGCTTATGTATAAGACAAATTTTGGACCTTTGTCGGTGCACAATAGTGCTGTTTTTTTAAAAAACAAACAATAGCCATGTTAATACAGGCATTTGAACTTTTTCACTTACTTTGAGTGCCTTGGATTTTTTTTTTCTATTACAGCAAATCAGGATATATGCAGGAATCCAAAGGAAATTTCAATACCTTTTTAAGACTTTTTAAAGACCTTCTCAGAATAATGTAAGACCTCATCGCCACTTCAAGTTCTAATCAGTATCAAACCTTTAACTTAATAAACAGTTGTTAATAAACAGTTGTTAATAAACAGTTGTAGTTAAATAAATCAACAGAGCACAACCATGCAACAGAACTCAGATAAGCTCAAAAGAAACAAAGCTTGAAAGAATAAATTTTGTGGTTGTTTTCAGCGACAGGCTTCAGCCACTGTTTAAACTTGTCTTCCTCCAACCAGGATTACGCAAACTTACATTTTCGCATTTCGCTCTATGGTTTCGCTACATGTGGAGAGCGTCACATCACCTTCCCGTGTTTGTCGCAAATTATGTGACATCACCCGGACGGAGGAGCTTGGCCAGACGTGCCCCAGCCTGAACCAATCGCGTGGATCGAGCACGTCATTGTTAATATTAGGAGAAAAATAAATATATTTATGCTTTTTTGTAGTCAAACACTTTGGACAACGCTTGAAAAAATTTAAGACCTCGTAAAAATGCGATTAGGAATTTTAAATACCTTTTAAGGGCCTTAATTTTCTCATTATTGATTTATCAACTTTAATACTTTTTAAAACCCCGCGGACACCCTGTAAATGCATTTATGACAAAAGAATTCATATAATTTTAAAATTTATTGAAGAACATTATTTTCAATAGTGATAACACATATATTTTTAATGAGCATTGAATCAGCATATTAGAATGATTTCTGAAGGATCATGTGACGCTAGAGCAGAATATTAGGTGCTGAACAGTAAAACTGGCAATCAAAGGAATAAATACATTTTATAAAATTAAAATTTGAATTATTATATTCAGATATTCAAGTTATTTAATACTGTAATAATATTTTATTGCACTGATCAATAACGGTCAGGGTGTGAGACTTTTTCAAAAAACTCTCAATTATACTAAACTATAAATGCAAATCAGTTTAGTTTTAGGATTAATAAAATCATCAAATAAAAAATGATTAAATATAACCAAATCAAACTGTAATATTAAAACAGAACATACCAAGCGGTTGAGCTGTAGACACCCAAACACCTAAGAGAGAAAGACAAATAGATATACAGTTTAAGTCAGAATTATTAAACCCCCTGAATTATTAGCCCCCCTGTTTATTTTTCTCCCCAATTTCTGTTTAATGGAGAAAAGAGTTTTTCATCACATTTCTGAAAAATATATAGCTTAAAGGGGCTAATAATTTTGACCTTAAAATGGTTTTTAAAAAAATTAAAAACTGCTTTTATTCTAGCCGAAATAAAACAAATAAGACTTTCTCCAGAAGAAAAAATATTATTAGACATACTGTGAAAATTTCCTTGCTCTGTTCAACATCATTTGGAAAATATTGAAGAAATGTGTACATATACAGTTGAAGTCAGAATTATTAGCCCCCCTGTTTATTTTTTACCCAATTTCTGTTTAACTGAGAGATTTCTTCAACACATTTCTAATTATAATAGTTTTAATAACTCATTTCTAATAACTGATTTATTTTATCTTTGCCATGATGACAGTAAATAACATTTTACTAGATATTTTTCAAGACACTTCTATACAGCTTAAAGTGACATTTAAAGGCTTAACTAGGTTAATTAGGTTAACTAGGCAGGTTAGGGTAATTAGGCAAGTTATTGTATAACGATGGTTTGTTCTGTAGACTATCGAGAAAAAATATAGCTTAAATGAGCTAATAATTTTGACCTTAAAATGGTTTTTAAAAAATTTAAACTGCTTTTATTCAAGCTGAAATAAAACAAATAAGACTTGCTCTAGAAGAAAAAATATTATCAGACATACTGTGAAAATTTCCTTCCTCTGTTAAACAACATTTAAGAAATATTTAAAAAAGAAAAAAAATGTAAAGGGGGTTTAATAATTCTGACTTCAACTGCATATACATATATATGTCACAACAACCACACTCTTACTAAAGTACACCACTTGTAAATTCAAAACACATTCAGAATTGTACATCTATCTAATGGGGGTGAAGCCAGAAGGCGTTCAATTAAAGCATGACATTTCTGAACTCACGCCAGGCAGAGCAGGCTTATATATTGGGTGAGATCAACGTGAAAATGTTCCCCCCTGCATAGTGGACAAAGCCAGTGTGGTTTAGCCAGATGGCACAAACAGCGCAGGCTGACCTACAGCAAAGCGTCACTGATATCCATTGGCTCTCGGTATCATTTTTCAGGGTGAGGTGCGTTACGCTCCTGCTGCCACAGTTCTGGCCCACAGTGTAACTCACCCTGAGGCCCGTAGCTCTGCTGCCAGCTCGGGGCCGGTTGTGCTGCCCAGCCATTGGCTGCGCTTATGATGGCTCGAGGCCCCCACTGATTGGCTCCCAGCTGACCAGGGGCGGGAGCTTTGCTGTCCCGTGGCTCCGCCTTCTTCACTTCAACCTGCACAAAGGACAAGAGGTCGTAACTAGCGAGAGGGAATTAACATACTGCCTACTTCCTTCAGAAACTTTAGCCCTCACCTCACAAATTATACTCTTACTTAGGCCAAATACATGACCGTAGTCCAGACAAATGATATATTCTTGGACTCTTCTATTTATTAACTTTATTTAATGTTTCTCAGGTACTTGGCTATGAAATTGACATTAAGGGCTACCCACTAACACCCTATGGGTCAGATCAGGCAGAATGAGTACTGCTTAAACTTGAGAATAATTATACATATTTCATGTCCACAGATGTACCTGAGAAACACCGTCAACCCTTTATAATATATCTATAATATATCAGCTTTTTTAAACTGCTAATAAAAAAATAAAGACTTACCTTCCCTGGCTAATGCTTAAGAACTTCAGTTTAGATACGGCAATCACAATATAAGGGTCAATGATGTATGATAATCTAACTGTGCCAAATAATTAAACATGCAAATAATTAAAAAATGGAGACAAACATCTAATCAGAGAGGAATCTTCATACTGTGTCAAATGTGAAATTAAAATGACCTGATTGTATTTGCACTTAATGCTATGGTGTTGTGGTATATGCGGTTGCTAAAGTTTTCTTAATGTTAAGCACATCTTTGAGGTTGCTTAACAGTCCCAAATCAAAAATCCACTAGAAGACTGCAAAACTATCTCCTTTAGCCTTTTTATGGCCAATAGGCTATATGCACAGCTAGTGTTTTTCAGCCAACGATAGACTTCCAGTGAAAGCTTGGCTATTTTCAAATTCATAAGGTTTCTTTTGCAGCAATGATATTGTAATGTAATTAAAATATAATCAGTTAAATAGACTTAAGCATCCATTTAGTTGTTAAAGCGTAAAAAGACACGAAAGACCGCTTAAACACAGGCTCTGTCATTAGCAGCATGCTAGTGCAAAAAATATAATGTAATGCAGTGCTTCTTGTTTGGTCTGAGACCCACTTTATATCATATCTCAGCCAGGCAGTGATGATCGCTGTTTTTTTAAAGAAATCAGATCTTAAACGCTGCGATTTTGTATGGGATGACAATTAACCGAAAGCCCTGGAGCTGGCTGACTGACTGAAATTAAAAGTCTGTGCCCACATACCCCATATGTTAACAGCCTGTAATGATGCTTAAAAAACACGACTTTCCCTGATGTCCTAGGTGGCCTGTGAAAACCTGTACAAGACTTACAGTTAAGGTCAGAATTATTAGCCCCCCTTTTAATTTTGTTTTTTCCTTTTTAAATATTTTCCAAATGATGTTTAACAGAGCAAAGAAATTTTCACAGTATGTCTGATAATATTATTTCTTCTGGAGAAAGTCTTATTTGTTTTATTTCAGCTAGAATATAAGCAGTTTTTAATTTTTTAAAAACCATTTTAAGGTCAAAATTATTAGCCCCTTTAAGCTATATTTTTTTTTTCAATAGTCTACAGAACAAACCATCATTATACAATAACTTGCCTAAATACCCTAACCTGCCTAGTTACCCTAATTAACCTAGTTAAGCCTTTAAATGTCACTTTAAGCTGTATAGAAGTGTCTTGAAAAATATCTAGTAAAATATTATTTACTGTCATCATGGCAAAGATAAAATAAATCAGTTATTAGAAATGAGTTATTAAAACTATTATGTTTAGAAATGTGTTTAAAAAAAAAATCTTCTCTCCGTTAAACAGAAATTGGGGAAAAAAATAAACAGGGGGCTAATAATTCTGACATCAACTGTATATTTACGTGAAGGACTCTTACGTGAAGGATGTTGTTGCCAGGAAAACTAAAAAGAGCCTCTACTGGATGTTCAATATCAGTGTTTCACTGCTAAGTTACTTCCAAAGTCTTTTCACTTCTAATCCAGCGACTTTCAAACTGGGGTTTATAAAAATTTTAAATAAATCTATTCATAAATAAAAACGATATACAGTGTTCAGCATGTATAAGTACACTCCTCACAAATCTATCTTTTAAATTCATAATTTTAATAGGAAGCTATACAATATTATATTTGTGCATATACATTAGATTAGTCAGTACTGAAGCCAAATCTGGAGCTTATCTAACAAAATAACAATAACGGTCCAAAAACTAGTCCAGCCAAATTTATAGCTTACACAAAAATATCAAATACACATTTTTAAAAAAGGAGGGAAATCAAGAGAAGCAAAAAAATGGAAAAATTTAGTTGAAATTTTGTAGGTTGTAATTCTGTTTTGCAATATTTTGCTTGAATTTAAATGTATTATCTTTCAACTTTAAACATGTTTGGTGACTAAAATATTATTTTAATAAATATATCTGTTTAATAAATCTGTTTTGTTTAAATGCACCAAAATGCATTGCCTATATTTACTGAGAAATGGATTAAAATATTCATTTTCAAAATGGGGTGTACTCAATTATGCTGAGCACTGTAATTAATCATCACCATTTTAGGATGATTAAACACATTAGGCTAAAAGACAAATACACAAACAAATAATTAAAACAAGATTGGAACAGAATTACACTACCGGTCAAAAGTTTGGGGTCAGTTTTTTTTTTATAAAGTTATTCTGTTCATCAAGGTGGCATTTATTAAATGTAAAAAAATGTTAAATATTTATTCCAATTTTAAATAACTGCTTTCTTATTGTATGTAGTGAAATGCAATTATTACTCCAGTCATTATTGCTTTTATTACTATTACTAAGGATGCTCCGATCAGGATTTTTAGAGCCGATACAGAGTACCGATTCCTTGTCATAATGATCGGCCGATACAGAGTACAGATTCTGATACTTCAAGGCTTATATAACTTTTCCATTGCATTAAGCACATATTCCCACTAAGTACGATAATTAAGTGGAGCTTTCTCCTTTCCTAAAAGAATAAATGAAAGATGTTGCATATAATCCCGTAAACACGTCTCTTATAACCATTTAGTGTGGACACGTCATGATCAGAAGCACCTTTACAGAAAATAATGGATTAAACAGATAAACAATTTGGTAAGAAAAATGCACAATGACAATGCAAATCATGAAAGAAGAATTCAACATGCCTCAATGAAGAAAAAGTTTGGAGTGCATTTGAAGTTTGGATGCATAAGATGTTAAAATGCATCTTCCTCTGCTTGTAAACCCATAAACTAACACTTGGAAGTGGTGTTAGAGAGGCCAGCAGGGGGCGCTCAACCTGTGGTCTGTGAGTCCTAATGCCCCAGTAAAAGTGAAGGGGACACTACACTGTTGGTGGGTGCTGTCTTTTCGGATGAGACGTTAAACCGAGGTCCTGACTCTCTGTGGTCATTAAAAATCCCATGACACTTCTCTTAAAGAGTAGGGGTGTAACCCTGGTGTCCTGGCCAAAGTCCCTCAATCGGCCCTTACAGATCATGGCCTCCTAATCATCCCCATCCACTGAATTGGCTCTATCACTGTCTCTTCACTCCACCAATAGCTGGTGTGTGGTGAGCGCACTGGCGCCGTTGTCCTGTGGCTGCCGTCGCATCATCCAAGTGGATGCTACACACTGGTGGTGGTGTGGAGAGACCCCCCTCATGATTGTGAAGCGCTTTGGGTGTATGGCCATACACAATACTACATTACATTACATTACTTGTGGTCGGTTCATGTGACTGGCCAGGTAAGCGAGTACCGGTCTAGTCATAAAATGTGATTATCGGCCGATATCGATCTCTGGCCGATCGATCGGAGCATCCCTAACTATTACCATTAATAATAATAGTAATAATAATAATAATTAATATTAGAGTGATTTCTGAAGGATCATGTGACTCTGAAGACTGCAGTAATGAAGCTGAAAATTCATCTTTAAATCACTGAAATAAATTATTAAATTAAATGATAAACTACTTTTGAACAGCTATTTCATAGTGCGATAACATTTCACAATTTTACAATTTGTACTGTATTTTTGATTAATTAAACGCAGCCTTGGTGAGCAGGAGAAGCTCATTTTAAAACATTTAAAAATCCTACTGACCCCAAACTTTTGACCGGTAGTGTGTGTAAAAAATAATTCATAGTAATTAATAGTAATAATTAAAATGTGGTTTAATCAGAATCAAATAAATGTAATACAAAAAAATATATACATTTTGTTAAAATAAATTAAAATAAATTCTATTTATCTGACCAAAATTAAAATAAAATTAAATTAAGTAAATAAAAACATTACTATAATAAGAAAAAACCTAAAATAAATTAGTTTTTGGGTCTTTTTACAACAGGTAAAGGACAGTTTTCCCTCACACAAGTGTAAGCTGTAAGTCTTCAGTTCACTTAACAGCTACCGGTGTCTCTGATTCTACATGAAACTCCTTTAAAGTCACAGTGTAATGAAAGCAGCAGATATATCAAACAAGGCAGAGCTGAATGCAAGCTCGTCGTTGATTCAAAGAAAGAGACAGGTTTCAGCAGATTAATGATTGGAGAAGACAGCATCACTAGTCTGTCATTACATTCAATTCAATTCAATTGATGTTTATTTCTATAGCGCTTTGACAATGTAGATGTAATTCTAGTATATTGAAACTGTGTCAGTCCAGTTTTCAGAGTTTAGTTTAGTTCAGTTCAGTGTGGTTTAAATTTCACTGCTGAAAGTCCAAACACTAAAAAGCAAATGTATTTATTATTGTATTTATCTGTCATAAAAAGCGAGCTCAAAAAAACTAAACATGAATGGACGATCACAAAATGGTCCAATTGCAAAGCAATCTCCTTCAGATTTGGGGCATCCTGTGTTTAGCAAAAATGAGAAAGACACATGCCCTTAATTAACACTAATTATATAATTACCCAATTAAGTCAACGGCATTCTATTACCTGCCACACTGATAAAAAAAAAAGGACAAACTTCGTTTAATACACACAGGGAAGTTTCACTTGAGCTCAAGTGGAGATCCAGAAATAGACTTGAGACTCTAAAGGGGGTGAGTTATTGGGGTCACCTTGCATCAAGAGCGAGAGACAATATTTTTCCGTTGGAAAGCAGCATAAATGTAATGACTCGCTTTTCATCTCTCTCTCCTCCTCTCTCACTGTCGACCTAATTAGGTATCAGTTTGAGCGAGTGGTCTGCAACCCTCAAATCGGCAGCACGGCCCCCCCACTCCCGCGGGCATCACTGCTCAGAGTGATGGGAGGCCTCGCGCAAGCCTCCGCGTCCAACAGCAGAGCTGGGATTTGGTACACAGTTTGATATGCTCCAGTTTCTAATTTTATAACGTATGGCCCCACCTCCCTTAAAACCCCAATGAAAAAATGTCACGAGAAGAACAATAGCGCAGGTACCGTAGCACCTGATTCCTTCAGGAACGCAGAGCCAAGTCAAGGAGAGCGTCGGCAGGCAAGAACAAACTCAATGTAGGACAGAAACTGCGGAGCTATTCTGGAGTCTCAAACAAACTCGCTGGAAGAGGTTTTTCACTTTAAATCAGCAAAGTGCAGTCATGACAGAGCAAGGAAATGCCCCGGGAGACAAAACGCTGAAAGTCCAAGACTCTCTTCCGCGCATTCTGCGAGGGTATTAGTCAAAATATGTGAGAATGCTAGAGTTATATTTTCCAAATGAACTTCTTCAAACAGGCCATGCTGGGAGTGATTCTCTAAGTGGAGCTGGTGAGGTGAGATAACGCGTCATGCGACTTGTTCAGTCTTGCGCTATCCCGCAAAACAGACCAATATACCTAAGTATCAGACAATAATCTTACGCTACAGAGACTTCTGCTACCCACCCAAAGCCCATATCAAGTAGACTAACAGACACAGTATGGAGATTCGAATATTGAGGTCACTTAATTGAGATTTCTCTTTGCCTTCTGGGATATTACAGAGCTCAAATAGTAAGTGACCTGACAGTAATAACCTGAATAAAAGGAAAAAATTAAGAAAACAAAACAAAAAAGGAAACCAACCGGTTCTTTAGGCGAGTGCTGATATAATGCTTTAAATTTCTCTTTGTATTTTTTATTTGGTGATCCTTTATAATGCAATAATGATAGCAAAGTATGCTATTAATTTAATGAGATCTAATTAAGCTCTATAAGTAAGTCAATTTATATATCATTACAGCACCTAAAGGAGCGGTTCAAATGAACCAAGCCTTGGGTGACTAACATGGTAGAAAACAATTACACAAGAAATAATTTACACTTTTTAATCTTTTGTAAACTTCCCCCTGAATGGGAGGCAAATAACTAATCCTGTTTTTCTTTCAAAAAGAAAGAAAATCCGACATTTGACATATGTTTGGTCGCCCAAGCTTTAGTTTCTGTTGTAGGGGAAAATAAAACTACAACTACACACTTTTTTGCCCATGATGTCGTGAAAATGCATGTTGACAGCCTGGTCCACTGATTGTTCGGCCTCGAAAGTAATAAATCCAAAACCTAGCCAACGACCAAAAGTCAACAGAGCAGCAGGGTGTTGGGACAGAACAGCTAGAAGAACATAAGAGGGATGGGGTGGGGGGTCCCTGAGGTTCAGATGACAATGCGGGCCGAGTCACCAGGAAAGATCACAGGTGGAGGCCGAAAGGACAGAGGCGTTACGTATTATCCTGCAATGCTTTAACCCTGAACATAGTGAATGATTAACAGCTGTCGAAGGCGTCTGATAACTGAGGTCTTATGCAACCTCAAGCGTGCTTATGACAGGAGGATCCTCGCTATTTTTATTTTTTGAATATAGACACGTGCATATTTCTGCCTTTTAGGTTTCATCTGAACCTCACTTCCATCGCCACCCCGATCTTACACAACAAATGCGAGCAGCAACCACAGTTATCAATGCATAACAAGAATGATCATTACAACTACAGCTGCTTTTCTCAGAGCTTCCCAAAATGCCATGGTACTTTGGGCAAACCGAGAGAACACAGAGATTATAACGCTGCAACAAGAGCACCACAAGGATATAAGGATATTTGTGAAACATGTAATGCAGCCCAGTTTCTCGTGTGGTGTAAGCCCAGTTAATGCTCATCCAGAGACCCGCTCTGAGACTCTGGGACGGTGAAAAAGATGCAACTGCGTGCACCCACGCGTGCAGGGGTCGCACAGGCAGAACTATCAAAGTGGGCCGCTGAAGCGGAGCGCGAATCCAAGGTCACTTACGCGATAAGACAGAGCACAATCCTCCAGCAGCAGCTGAGTTTAGCTGTGCCAGGTCCACCAGTGTGAACTAGTTTCTGTCAGATCAGATAACTGTGGCAGAACTGGGCTGCGAGAATCTCCACTTTGGGATCTAACCTGATTCCGATTGCACGTCCTTTGAGACTGAAGAGATCTGAGAATTCATACACTATGTGGAGCAGAACCATCCGTCTAAATGAGGACTAAATATACCCAACCTGCCCTTCATCATCAGGCCTAGTTTCATTAAAGTAGAAAGCTGCCACTTAAAGAGGCTTTTAGAAGTCAGTATCAAGCGCTTCTTCCTCTTAAAGACTTGATCTGATCAAAACTGGCTAGCCAAGGGGTAATCTGGACTACATATTGCCTAAATTGTCTTACAAATGCCCAATTTAAAAGTTTTTAACTATTATTAATTTTCATGCCACAAGATCCTGAGAACTTCTTTCTAATAGGACATGAAGCTGCACAAGTGACCCTTCAGCAACTCTTTACTTAAAGAGATTATTCACCCAAAAATGAAAATTACCTAATCATTTTAACCTTCATGAGTTCCTTTCTTCTGTTGAACACAAATGAAGATCACTTAAAGAAAAGTTTGCTGGCGCAGAATGTTTCAACAGTAGGAAAACACAGTTGCTATGGAAGTCAATGGGTACCAGCAACCAGCATTTTGTGTTTTGTGTTCAACAGAAGAAAGAAACTCAACTATCTTTGGAATAAGTGAAGAGTAGAATTGATGTAAATGATGGCAGTGATCGTGTAAATGATCATTTTTGGATGAATTCTCCCTTAAAGTGTAATGAATTTAGAGACACAACCTTATGAAGAGAGTTTCACCATGCTGAAAGTATTTCAAGCTAATCCACAGCACTCTAAAACCCTCTCCATGTAGATGTATCTCTGAATTTATTTCCAAACACTAGTGTACTAGATGAACAACTAGTCCTGAGCCATCCCTTTCACAGTCAAATATATTTCGAGAGAGTCCTGCATAGATACTAGGGTTGGGTTGATAGTCGATGCCATCGCCGATGGCCGATAGACATCAGGATGCTGAGCCGGCATCGCGATCCTCCGCCCTGCCCCCGTCGCAGCAGCAACCCACTCGCAAAAAATACACACGGCCCTGTTTACATTAATACGTCTTAGTTTTAAAATGACATTTTAGAATGAAAACGATCCACGTCCACACTGGTGTTTCATCTAGCATTTCTGAAAAGCCCTCCTTCCACACTATCACTTGACCACACACACTCTGTCATGCGCTGCAGCGTATATGTGCATCTGAGCTCCAGCAGTCAGCGGGTGCTTTGAGCACAAAACCCCAGAAAGCAGTGCATGTCGGACAGTTTATCAAGAATGTACCGCTAGATCGCGTCTCACTATAGTTGTTAAACGTGATATTTAATTCATCTTGTCTCTATCTAACGACTCTTCAGTCTTTTGAATCTATCAGGTAACGTGTCACAGCGTCAGTACCCTGCTTCAATCTTTCGCTTTCACGCTTGTACTTAGTAATTTTAGCAAAAACCTCAGATACTGTTGCTGTTGGTTGTGCATCTTTATTACCAACCAAGTTTGTTGACGCCATTATACTGACACTGATCACTCTGCCTATTCATGCCAGAGTCCCACGGAAAAACTGATCAAATCTTTATTTATTTATGATTTGGTTATGGTAAAACAAAGACCATGCGGGTCAGGTAGTTGAAACGGTAGGCTATAAATAATTAAGTAGTTAATTATTCATAAAAAATTAATTCACCGCCACCTACGATGATGATGCCATCGTCCATCGCAATGTTTCACATTAGACATCATACGATGCCAAATTGGTCGACATCTCCCAACCCTATTACATACAGCTACTGAGAACTAAATCCTGACTCCAGTGATTAAATATTCTTACACACTGAATTTCTAAACAGGAACCGTTAGGAAAAAGGACGAGTCGCTGTATTTAGCTGGGTGCAAGCTGAAGCATTAACCGTGTTTACACCAGAGAAACAGACATGAGTGTGTTTCACACCAGGCCTTAATCTGTGTGGTGCCACTATCTGTACTGTATCCTACAAGAAAGAACAGACATATCTCAGGAAAAACGTTAATGCATTCAAACACTTGACAAGGAAAACAGGGACATAAAAAGAAAGATAGAAAGGCTTACTTAAATGCACTACATTGCAATAAACACAGATTTTGTAGATCAATAAAATATAAATGTGCATTAAAAAAAAACTTACTTAAATATGTCTACAGGTTAATAGGAATTAATTTTAGTGGTTTGAAATTTAATAAGACAACTGCAAATGTTCACACGACAAACTATTCCACATGAACCCAACGAGAGTGAAATGTCAGAAGCATTTTAGGTTGAAACATTTTCTGGGAGACAAAGAACATGGCTGGAGCGGATGTCAAAATTACACTGCAATCTTTGCATGAATATTACAATCATTTTTTTAAATGAAAAGGCTGTTCTTGTTATTTCTTCAGTCATATTGATGGCTATGTTTCACATTCAATCAGAATAGTGCCACAGTCGGTTTTACCAGTTAACAGGAACTGTTATGGTCAGCGTTGGGGAAAGTTACTTTTGAAAGTAATGCATTACAATATTGAGTTACTCCCAAAAGTAACTAGTTGCATCACTTAGTTACTTTTTATGGGAAGTAATGAGTGACATTACTTTTGAGTTACTTTTTCATACCTGCCTGAGGCTTGATCTCTTTCAGAACTTGCAGGGTGTTTTTCTTTTGTTTTTAAATAGAGGAGCTCTGCATTTAACGGCACACCAAATAACCTACACTTTCATTTACCTTTAAAAAAATAATAATTAAAAAAAGTTAGAATAATGTTACCTTCTGAAAACTTCCTGACGCTATACATGCCGTTTATAACATCACTGTCCATTGAGACTATAATCCCCTTTCATTCCATGTGTTCAAAATAATGACAATACTTCCATCACAGAAATGTAGGGCTCTACCATCTTGGTTTTTGTCTGAGCTCATTTTCTCATTGAGTATGTTTACATGGACACCAATAATCCGATTTAAATATGATTAAGACAATACTCTGATTAAGATCTTTTGATTATTTTAATGATTATCTTAATCCGACTAAAGTCATAATCGAACTAAACAAAAATCAAATTAAGATGTGGAGTATTCCAATTTTAGTGACATTATTGAAGTGCTGTACAGACATGTAAACGCCGCAATCAAACTACTAAATTACATGAAGCTCTGGAAGAAATATGGATAGCACAGTGATGCAATGACATAAATCGATCTATGTGCTATACCATGTAAAACGGAATCATGAAAGACACATTCAAAAAGCAACTCATGTACACACCTTTATTATATTATTGTCTTATTCAGATTAAGGCAAATAATTCGATTACTGATGTCTAAGCCCACACGGAATCTGCGTGCGCAGAAATCCGCAGATTTTTAAGCCCATAATTGAGTCTATTTATTTAGTTGTGTAAATGTGTGCAAATGTATATTTATTCAGTTTTTTTAATAATTTCAGAATTATTACTGACTAATATGAAAGTGTTCATTTGATTTATTTACAATACAGTTTGTAAAGTTATATTTTCTGTCTTTTAGTAAATGTATCATATCATAGACTTGCTTTGTTTACCAAAAAAGTAGATCTAATTGGATTTGCATTGTAAACATTAAATACAAGTTAAAAGCTACTATTTTTTTTTTCATATATATATTAAGTTTTTAGTTATGATACTCCCAAAATAAGTCTGCATAAATCTGCAGATTTTTAAAAAAATTCTCCGCAGAAAATAGCAAAAATGTCCGCAGATTCTGTCTGACCCTACTGATGTCCATGTAAAATTAGTCAATGAGTGTTATTCATTTTTTTAAAAGCGTATTAATTGTCAGCGCCAGTAGCCTAGTGGTACTGTGCGTTGACAAATAGCACCAACGTGCTCACGGTGACCAGAGTTCGATTCATGGCTTGAGGTCCTTTGCCGATCTTTCCCCTCTGTCTGCTCCCAATGCTTTCCTGTTTGAATTCTCTACTGTCCTGTCATAATAAAGGTGAAAAACCCCTAAAAATAATTATTAAAAAAGCGTATTAATTCATCTAAAAAGTAACTTAAGTTACATCTTTAAAAAAGTAACTAAAATATTATCACTTAAGTTTTTAAGTAATGCATTACTTTACTCTTTACTTTAAAAAAGTAATATTAAAGCGTATCTCGCGTTACTTGTAATGCGTTACCCTCCACACTGGTTATGGTAAACAGGTAATGGCTGGATAATAAAACAATAGCTCTATTAAAAGGTGTTTACAAAAATAAAAATGATCACATGTTATTTATTTTTTACCGTGGAATTCAAATTGTATAATGAATTCATTAAGAAAGTTATAATTTCTGTCAAACATTTTTCTATTAAAATGCAAGATACAAACAAAAATACTTTTTTAAAATAAAATGTTGAATTTATTTATTTTCTGAATTTTCGTGGCTAATGTAGTTGTGATCTTTTAGTCTCAACGGCACAACAAATCTCTTGCTGTTTTTCATTTTTGAAAATGCACTATTAAAATGGCTAATGAACTTTAAAGGGCACCTATTTTACCCCTTTTTCAAGATTTAAGAAAAGCCTTTTGTGTCTAGAGAATGTGTCTAAAGTTTCAGCTAAAAACACCCATCAGATTATTTATTATACCTCTCAGAATATTGGAATTTTCTGCTCTGAACACAATGTAGCTGTTTTTGTTATCTGTGCCTTTAATGCTGGTTCACCCCGCTCACAGTTCCCACGTGCCTGTCAGAGTGTGCCTCATTCTCCGGCTGCGTCAGATAAGCAGCACAGTGACAGACATGAAGAAAGCAGATCTCGCGTAACGTTTGTGAGAAATATTGCAGTAAGAATGAGTACCCAATGATTATTTGATGTATTTGTTGTGGAGTTAATTCAAGCCTTTCTGCCACGATGAGTCACACACAATGTTGCTACAAAATTTACACTGTGTGTGCGCGTTTAACTTTGCACTGTTTTTGCACGGCAAATGTGACAGGATACAGGTTAATATCCACTGTTGTATGGGTATCCGTTACGTTAATGTACAAAATAAACCTGATTTAACGTCCACAAACCAGGACTGAAGCATCTGTGGTGATAAAGACGGTAAAATCGCTGTAATTCATTACCATAACTGTTTTAAAAACATTTTAAACTTGTAAAACTCATTCTTGATCACATTTGATGAAGATTGATGATCACAGAGAGTTGAACAGATCTTTTAATCCTAGTTGCTTTGCGCATGTCCTGTCTTGTTACTACAGAGACATGTTAAACGCAGCTGTCAATCAATTCGGTGGGCGGGGAAACCGCACTCCTATGTCACGTTGCAGTGGGCCTCAAAATGGGAGGGATTTGGATCCTATTTTAACATCAGGAAATTTTTGAAAAAAGAGACTTATTGTGTTTATATCACCCCAATATGACTGTGGACACACTCTACCTACGCACAGTTCTGTCCAAACAGCTTCCAAGAGATGATTTTCATCATAGGTGCCCTTTAAGTTCATTAACAAACCTCTTGCATGTACAATCATCTGTTTTAAAGAAGTGCCTCAAATTCTGTAATTATAAAAAAAAGAATTTTCCAAAAGAAATAAAAGAACAGCAAACAGGTTTGAATAAAATAAAGAAAAGCACTTTTAATTTCTGGATGAACTACTCTTTTAAAAAAACATGTGGATCTGCAAGAAGCTGCATTATCTGAGCATGTTTAATGCAAATGTCGGCGTGTCATGTGGATGCTGCTGATTTGCCACCATGCAAAAGTTGAGACGCACCAAACCAAGCATGGCGCACACATGAGAGGGACGGATGGCCTGCGTGATGTTCGCTTCTCTTTGGGTTGGGATAGTTTGTCTTGTGGATGAGGTGAGAGAGACTGAATGGGAGCAAACATGAATGTGTGGTTTACCTCGAGGCCTCTGTTTCTCTGCGTCATAGATCATTACCACCTCTGTGACCTTCAAAAGGAGAACAGGACCCGTGAAGGACAAAATGGAGACCAAAAAGGCATCATATATAAAATAGTACATACAGCGGGGTCCAAATATGTTACAAAATGTACAATCTTGGTTCTAGAAATGCTAAAATGGACCAAACTGATGATCAAAATAGTTCATTACCATGTGTCCTTCTGACCTACACTGTATATGAAGAGTTCAAGTGCAAAAAAAAGTGCCGCCTGAAATGTTCTTCTAAAATGAGCATTTTTCTCAGCCTCCTGTGGGTAGCCTCAGTGATTTTACTTTTAAAGCAATTAATAGATTATTTTCATTACCTTTAAAGTGAAATAATTGAACATAAACATATGAGGCTAAGAAAAATATCCATTTTAGAAGAACATTTCAGACAGCAACTGAACTCAGCAACTCTTCATATGCTCTTTTGAACACTGTCTAACATTACTATAACATAACTTTTTTTCTATGAGAGTCATTACAGTCTCATTGAAGACAAATGGTACATTTCTGCATCTGTGTACATCTCACCACTCCAAATCGGTTGAAATAATCCCTGAGTTCAGCTTCACCGCAATTATGAGGAATTCCACCCACAAATATCTTCTTAGATTTATTACTGTCACTTTTGCTTCCTTTCTAAATAAAACACACACAAAAAAATATGTTTTAGCTTTTTTGGGGGGGGAAATAAAATTAAATAAAAATAAATTAATTAAATTAAAAATTAAATAAATGAAAATAAATGAAAAAATAAATAATTACAATTAAATAAAAATAAAAATGTAATTAAAAATATATAATAATAATAATAATAATAAATAAAATTTTATAAATAAATAAATTAAATAAATAAAATTAAATAAATAAATAAAATATTAAATAAAAATTGAAAAATAAAATAAACTAAAACATAAAATAAAATAAAATAAAATAAAATAAAATAAAATAAAATAAAATAAAATAAAATAAAATCTGCTTTCAGCTTTGAATAGCTTTCAGACTCTAATAATCAAACTTGGATATTTAAAAAACTAAAGAGGCTAAACATTTTAAAGTTCTTACCCAGCCATCTTTTGTCCGGGTCTTCTCAGGCTGCATACCTCTAGGTGTACAAGGCTTTGGGTCGATCTACAAGAATATACAGACAGCACTTATTCAGTAAAAAAAACAGAAATCTAAACCATTATGCCATTAGAACAGAAGTTCTTGACACTGAAGGTCACATGCAGCAGATGGCTTTAAGTGTGCATTAATGTGATGCAATTTTCAAGACTAGGCAGATTTATCAGTCATTTTCCTCACATTTCTTCCATCCAGGTTATGAGGTTTGGTGTCCAGGACAGTGCGTACGCAATTGGGGTCTTTAAACTTCACAAAGCCAAAACCCCTGGACTGATTTGTGCTTTTATCTTTCATGATGACGCAGTCCACAACCTCTCCGTATTGAGAAAAGTAGTTTCGTAAAGTCTCTAACAAAACAAGGAAAGAAACAATTAGCCAAAAGGTGCATTTAAACACATGATGATCAGTGGTTCTGAACTGATGGCGTTCTGATAGGATCACATTCACAAAGCTCAGGCAAAAATTACATTACATAAAAATAGAGTTGAGCGACACGGTGGCGCAGTGGGTAGCGCGATCACTTCACAGCAAGAAAGTCGCTGATTTGAGCCTCGGCTGGGTCAGTTGGCATTTCTATGTGGAGTTTGCCTGTTTTCCCCGTGTTCGGGTTCCTCCGGGTACTCTGGTTTCCCCCACAATATCAAAGACACGTGCTGTATGTGAACTGAATAAGCTAAATTGGCCGTGGTGTATGCGTGTGAATGAGTGTGTATGGGTGTTTCCCAGTGATGGGTTGCAGCTGGAAGGGCATCCGCTGCATAAAACATTTGCCGGTCAAGTTGGCGGTTCATTCTGCTGTGGCGACCCCTAATGAATAAAGGGACTAAGCCGAAAAGTAAATGAATGAATGAAAAATAGAATTTGGCGGCACGGTGGCTCAGTGGTTAGCACTGTTGCGTCACAGCATGAAGGTCTCTGGTTTGAGTCCTGGCCGGACCAGTCATTAATATCCAGCTGCAGACCCGCAGACCCACACACGTTTCACGACACACAATCTAGGCCACACAATCTAGGCAGGGGCGAACCATATGTGGTTTTGACGGATATTAATGTTATTAACATCTTCTCAGACCTCGTCAACAATATATTTTTATATATCTTTTTAATAAGTAGTGTACACAACAGACAATAGTGTATACTATTTCGCAAATATGCCGATCGAGACGAGACTAATTATTTTTATTTAGATAATTTGGTACCAAAACTGCACAGATGTTAAAATGATCGCTACGATATAATAATGACTGAAATGGGAAACCCTAAACTGTTTACAGTCTAATGAATGGCAATCGCAGCCCGGACGGTCTTGATCACCATATTTGTGAAATACAGTACGTGGCCATAATGCTTCTATTAAAGAGTTAGTTATCGTTAAACAAGAAAAAAATTGAAGAAGATCCGTCATTAACCATATATGATTCGTCCCTGCCTAGATCGTGTGTCCTGAAACGTGTGGTTCTGCAGGTCTGCAGCTGGATATATATTGAACCAGTTGGCATTTATGTGTGGACTTTGCATGTTCTCCCAGTGTTCGCGTGGGTTTCCCCCACAGTCAAAAAACAAGCGGTGTAAGTGAATTGGAAACCTAAATTGGCCATAGTGAATGAGTCAATGTGAATGTGAGTGCATGGTTTCCGCTACATTCATTCTTCCATGGCGGGGCGCCACACCAAAATTCATCCCGCCACAGCTACATTACAGCTTCTCATTCAAAAACATTCAGTGTTTTTTTTTGTTTTTTTTTAATAGCGATTATAATTGCACCAAATCGTATTAAAGGTAAGTGAAATATAACAGCGCAAAGCTTTCTGTAATGGTAGTAGTGCTGTGCGTTATTCGTTTAACCCTTTAAAGTGACATGCTGGCTGACTGACTGACTGACAGGTGCGTGATGCACAGTTGAACACAGTTTCCATAATTATACTTTATAGATAAAGGCCTATGGCTCTGCATACCATGACTTTATCTTGCTGGAGTTTATAGCCGTTTCACTTTACTTCAGGACGCATTAATGCTGTTCTGTTGGTCTATTGGACGCAAATATACATGTTCCTAGCAAATCTAATAAATGTCGGAGACATACTCATTACATAAACGCACTAAACTGCACTTCAGCAGCGTTTATTTAAGAGCGCACAAAAAAATCTGCACTCTGCATATACTCTTGAGCAGAGTATATTTGAGGGCGTGCAAGAAGTTTTGTGCATGAGCAGAGGCAATCGGCATGCAAGCAAAAAGATTTGCATGCTCGTATTACATGAATACGATCTCGCCTTGTAATGCTGCGTTCACATCAGACGCGGAAGAAGCGTCAAGCGCGAGTGATTTAAATGTTAAGTCAATGCAAACGCGCGAATAGGCATCCTGCGGCGCGATACATGCAAATGGAGTGGCGCGAATTGCGTGGCGCGGATAGCGCGATACGATTCAAAAATCTAAACTTCTGCGGACATTCGCGCCGCGTTAACCAATAAGGAGCTTGCTCTTGTGGGGGCATGATTGTGACGTAGCACCTGTTGTTGGTGTCCCGGGGGAAATCCTAAAGCCGACACCGACAACAGTTCATCAAACTGGGCTTGGCTCAGTCAGAAGCACCGCTGAAAGCCTCCGTCTTCCAGGTTAAGTTTCTGGAGGAGTTTATGAGCTCACGGAGCTGGGTGCACCTCAGAAAGTATCGAGTGGACTCAGACACTGGTCCAAACGTATCGACGCTGTTTTTCAGTCTTCACAAAGCACATAAACACAGTTATTTTATCAATAAAATCCATGTTAGCCATTTAGCAACGAAGCTACAGTCACCGAGCAGACAGAAGCCCGGCCCATGACGCAAATCCGCATCTGTTCTGAAGTGAATTTGTTCATGCGTCTATTTACGCTCGAATAGCGCGATTTAGCTGCGCGTTCCGCGTCTGGTGTGAACGCAGCATAATACTGCGCTCACGACATTTGTCATTGAAATAATGCCATAGGTAGTTGGTAGATCTGTCTACCAGGCCTACCGCCACAGCTGGAAAAAATCCTAGAGAAAACACTGGAGTGTGCATGGGTGTTTCCCAGTACTGAGTTGCAGATGGATCGGCATCCACTGCATAAACCATATGCCAGAATAGTTGGTGACCCCTGATAAATAAGAGACTAAACCGAAAGAAAATGAATGACTGAATAAAAAATAGAGCTAGCACAGCTTAACCGAACTAAATTGTAAGGGGAAATGGTGATGTTAAATATTAAACCACAAAAACACTGTCAATGCAAACGCAGTGGTTTAGTTTACTAAGCCTACTCGAACACACACACCTTTACCTCTCTATATCAGAACATTAACATGAATTTTAGATTCAGAGCAGTTCTGACGGTCCTTTTTACCATTTTACTTGAAAAAAAATCTAGTACAATAAATCCTAAAAAATTTTAGTCTATGTACCCACAGAAACTCACAGCCTTAATGTCGTCATAACAGCATATCAAAATAAAAGTTCAGTTTCACTAAAAGAAATTGTGAACGTAAAGGAGGAAAAACAAAACATATGAAGCCCTCAGAATATTTTCAATCAAATGGGAGATTTGTATTAACTGCCATAACAATTACTGGGTCAAACATTTTTATTTGGGTCAAAGACAACGCATCCCATTTTTATATTGAAAAGTAATTTCAGGTACATAGAAAACATATTACAAGTAGGTTCTACTTTAGTCTTTTAAAGGCGCAGTATGTAAGTTTGACACCCAGTGGTTGAACTAGGTATTGCATTCCTGGATCAAAACACAACAAAAGCAGGTTGCCAGGTTGAGGACTAACAGGAGTGTGCCTGATGATCGAGCCTAAAGGCTGATTTAAACCATGTTCTAAATAAAAGCAACGGCACCTGATAGAAGGCATATTCTCATATTAAAAGGAGATTTTGTTCTAACCAACACCTCGAATTTATATTTTAGAAACCGCTTCTATTTCTTGCAGCAAAACAACAGGATAAACTGACAATGTTTACCTCAGGTACACCTCATGCGCTTTATTCAGTGTTAAATGCTAATAATGTGAGTTTGAATGCCATTTTACATGACATTCATTGCCATTCTACTGAAAGCAGCAGCAGATAGTTCACCTCAGATCTTGAAAATAAAATAAACTGTTTAAAATTGAACTTTAGAACTGTGACTCAAAACCAACACATCAGTGATTCAGCATGTGCATTTAATAATGTTAAAGAGGGTTAATATGTATTAATTAGATTATAATTCTTACCATTTCGTGAGTGAGTGCATATTCTGTGCTTCTAAATGGCTGTATTTATACTTCTGTCGTGTTTCGTCTGGTGCAGATGACCAAATTGCTTATCACTGCTCATCATGTAGCGTGTTGTTATGACACAGGGTTACAATATAACTTGCTCAACTAATGTTTAAGTTTGTAATATTTACATTATTTGCTAATTAATAACCACCTCGTGTGGAACTCTGAATCTGAGTCTCATTTCGGAGTCTGCTACAGTCCACCGGAGGTCGCATTTCGGTCACGGACGCATGCTTTGCGAGCCTTCCTGACTGAATGAATGAAATACGCGGTTTTCCATCAAGGCAACCCGGGATGCTGAAATATAATTGGCTGAAGTGGCAGTGGGTGGGTTAAATCATAGATATTTACATTAGATGCTGTTGTCTATTAGAAGGAATGAGTCAATATAGCCGGCATTTTATGACAGGGTAGCGCTCCTTTGAAATGAATGCAGGACCAAGGTGCAGTGGAGGACTGTGGCAATCCAAAGCCAGAGATATACACATATATCTATGATCGTGAGCTTTCCCGGTGGTCAGTATGCAAATTTTTTTTTAAATTACGAAAAATTATAATTTTACATCACTTTTTTACATTGATGATTGTGACCGCACAGGCATTCCTGACAAAGAGTGAGTGTTTGTGTGCATAGAAATGTATTATTCTAAATACTCCCCACTGTAAAAAACCTAGTGAATTATTTCATTGTATTATCCAACCGCAATGTGCTCTTAAAATACATCTTTTAATACATCATACAATGATGACTATTGCTTTAAATATGCCTGACAAGATTATTGTTACTTTGAATGATGTTATAGTGGGTCTTCTGGCCATCATGGTGAAAAATGTATGAATTAGGGCTGCACAATATATCGTTTCAGCATCGATATCGCAATGTGTGCATCTGCAATAGTCACATCGCACAGATCTGCAATGCTGAGTTGACATTGCAGTGTAAGTTTTACATTTACATATACAAAACAATGAAGCAAGCACTGTTTATTTCACTCTTATCTCTGCTTTAGTTAATTTATCCATGCTTGTAATTTGTTTATTACATGAAATGCATGATTCACTGCATCCCAGTCAACCCAAATGAATACATTTGCTAACACTTTAAGGACTGATTCTCATTAGGCATGGGCCGGTATCAGTGGTGTAAAGTAACTAATTACAAATACTCAAATTTCTTTCAGCAATTGTACTTTACTAAGTAGTTTTAAAAATGTGTACTTTTACTCTCACTTGAGTACATTTTTAGTGCAGTATTGGTACTTTTACTCCACTACTTTCCTTTAACCTGCAGTCACTACTATTTTTTCTTGTCTATGGGGATTAGAAAAATCAGTCCTGTGATTCCTGTCTAATCAAATCGCACATAGAAGGTAATTTGTATCATAATAAACTACCTCAAGACAAGTGCGATGTCATATTGACGTTGTACCATAACGTCATGAGGACGCTGCATTTTGTTTGGAATTGAAAATCAGGTTGACGTCAGAACTCAACGTCAGACAAACATCTATGTTCAACATCCAACCTAAAACCAACCAAATATCAATGTCTAATGATGTAATAGCTTGACGTTGTGTGGGTGTTACCACTATTACGTCTATTACATGTTGGATTTTGGTTGCCATACCTGACGAATAAATGTCAACATTTGACATCAATATGACGCTGGTTTAAAATGTTTGCTCGACGCTGGATTTTGGTCACTTTCTAACAACCTAAAATCAACCAAACATCAATGTCATTTGACGTCATTATCGGACATCAAAATAACGTTGTCCTTAGACGCTGGCTAGACATTGAATTTTGGTCACCTGACATCACAACCTAAGTCTAACCTAATATTAACGCCCTATGACTTTGTGTGCCTGCTGGGCAATAACTAGATGCACTACAGAATGTTACGTTTACACACATCCACAAATTAAATGTAAATGCATCAGCTTTTTACAGTGTAATACTCACTACTCTTGAGTACTTTTAAAAGCTCTACTTTTTACTCATACTTTAAGTAATATTTACAACAGATACTTTTACTCTACTTGCACTACATATTTAGGTAATGGTACTTTTACTTGAGTATGATTTTTCAGTACTCTATCCACCACTGGCCGGTATAAGATTCTGACGGTATGATAACCTTGGATAATAATATCACGGTTTTACGGTTTTGTGATAACTGCTGTAAAATATATTCTTTTTAAATGTCTGGGTAAAAAACTAAAACTTTGTTTTTTCCCCCTTTTGAACACAAAATATTTTATTTTGAGAAACATTTCTAATATTTTATAACAGTAAACATGTCAGGCTAAATAATTAAAATGAATTATTGACTTCTGCTATCAAAAAACACTGATTTCTTTACAATTTAAAATGGCATCTTTGAATATCTTTTCTGCTGGAGGTACGGTTTTCCTAAAAAACGAAAATTTTAAATCTTACATATACCTTAGGAACGGTATAGCTGAACATTTTGGCAGTTTTAAAACCTTGACTTTTCCAAACCATGGTATACCTTAAAACCGGTTATTGCTCCAAGACTAATTCTCACTATTACTTAGTTGCTAGGTTATTGAAATATTGGCTGCTTATTAGTACTTGGGATTCTGTATGATCTTATTCTACATCCCTAATCTATCCCAATACCCAGGGCCAGACGGAATCTGCGGACGTTTTTTGCAATTTCTGCGGAGAATTTTGGTAAAAATCTGCGGATTTCTGCGGAATTATTTTGGTAACTAAAACCTTAATATGTGAAATATGTGTAATTTAAAAACTGAATAAATTCAGATTTACACACATTTACTCAAGTAAATAAACAGAATTAATGATAAGCAAAAACATCTGCGGAATTCTGCGGAAAATCTGCGGAATTCTGCGCGCGCAGATTCCGTGTGGGCCTACCAATACCTAAACTACCTTAATAAGGAGCAAATTAAGAGTTTATTGAAGCAAAAGTCAAAATGGTTTGCTAATAGTGAGAATTGAACCTTAAAATAAAGTGTAACCAAAAATATTTCCAAATAGTGCTATTCAATCATTTGCTAGAATTGTTTAGATACAGTCATTTTTACTGTACGCAAGACGCAAGTAGATTCACAATTTTTCCAATATCGTGCAGCCCTATGATTTTTCCAATTGTTTAAAGCTGCCTTTCAGATACATTTTCCAACCTCTAACAGAACGGCAGTGTACCAGTTATAAACTGTTACTGTAGTGCATCTCAGATTAGCAAAAGATTTATAATGTGTGCACAAGCTCAACTCTCCAGCACACTACAAACATCTCGCTTGGCTTTCAGACCTGAAGTAGCGTAGAGGTCAAAATTCAGAAAAGTACAATTCGGTTTTATATGCAGCAACATGTCAAAGCACGAAAGGAAATTATACATATCACATAAAAACATTGTATGACAAGTAGGGCTGGGTATCGAGTTCGATACTTTTTAAGCACCGACCGAATCGTCTCGATACTATCGAGTATCGAAAAAATCATTTTCGTTCGGTACCAAATTTCGATACCCAAGGGTATAATCTCGTCTACGTCAGTGAGCTAGAAAACCTGCGGCATCCTTAACGTGCCCGGATCAAATGCTGGTGATTGGCTGCTGCGAGGCTGTCTTGAAAATCAACAGTTTACGGCGGTTACGCCCACTCGCCCAGAGCTTGTCAAATGTGAGGCTGTAATGCGTACACTACACTTTAAAGTATAGCATAATTTTAACGCAAACGATGTTTAAGCGATCAAAAGTATGGCTACATTATGTAAAGATTGACGGCAACAGCGTGCGATGCAATATCTGTAAAAAGGTTATCGCGACCAAGACTGGCAACACGTCAAATATGATAAAACACCTCACAGTACACGGAATTAATTTACGAGCAGAAAGTTGCTCCGTGTTTGACTGCAAAAAGACTACGCCGGCGCCGTCATCATCATCATCCTCCTCTCAGTATTTTCCTGACTCGGGGACTCCAACAACGTGCCCACCGCAAGCTTCGTCCTCCGTGACTGATGAGGATAACTACGCGATGGCTGGAGCTCCGAAAGGTAAACAGACATACAAAATCAGTTAACTTTTAGCACTTCTTGCTTGTGTACTGTTAAAGTTAAGTTCAAGTTTGTGCGGGGTAAATTTATGTAACAGACTTTATTTGATTCTGTGATGTGTACATTAACTTAGCTAGGTATTTAAAGCCATCGAAACAGTACATAATGCAACAGCGTACGTTAGGTAGAAAAAAGGATTAATAAATGCAACTGAGCGTTTGTATAGGGTCCGCTTAAACACTGAATCATACAAAACAACAAACGGAGGCGACTGAAGTCTTCCACATTCTCATTTATTTCTGAATAGTCTTCTGATTTCTGGTGTTTAGTACGTAAGTGTGTGCAATACGTTTTGCCCCTAGGGGTTTGTCGTAGCTGGGTTTTATGAGCATGCGCACGGGAACTGCAGGTACTGAGAAGTGTGCGAGTGTGAGAGAAAACTGTTCAGAATAAATGAGAGTTTGGAAGACTTCAGTCGCCTCCGTTTGTTGTTTTGTATGATTCAGTGTTTAAGCGGACCCTGTACCGCTTAAAAATCATTTTTTGGACCTAACGTACGCTGTGTAACGTTCTGTACTGTTTCGATGGCTTTAAATACCTAGCTAATAGTATTAGTATTAATAGTATTAGCAAGTTAATACTAAAATGCTTTGAGGTTAACAGTAAATGATGAATTTTACATTAAAGTTATCTTATCTAAATGTTCTTATATTTGGCTGCATGAACAGTTTTCATGTTTTCTTCACATTAATGTTATAGTCTCTGCTCCTGCTGACCCTGGAACTAGGAGACCATCAAGTGATAATCCATTTACTCTGGCAGAAAAAGTAAAAATGAACAAAGAAAGGAAAGATGAATGCCACAGGGCCGTTACAAATTTTATTGTTAAAGGTTTGCTGCCTTTTTCTACTGTGGAGGCTTCATGGTGGAGGTAAGTACAGTAAGCTGTAAATTATGTATTATTTGTAATATTATTACCATTAAGGCTGTTGGCCAGGTTTGTAGGTAGTCTTTTAACCTAGACAATTTTTAAAAACTTTTTAAAGTAAGCAACAATGATAAAATAATGCAAATTTTACTTTTTTGTGTTTGATGATGTCAAATATAGGGAGATGATAAGCACCTTAAACCCCAGATATCAGTCCCCCAGCCGAGACATGCTCTCAAATACCCTCATACCTGCATGGTATGCAGTTGAAAAAGAAAATGTCAAAAAAGAGTTGCAAGATGTGAGGGATGTGGCTGTGACTGCTGATGGCTGGACCAGCATTGCACAGGACCACTACCTGACCGTGTCAGTTCACTATGTGAGAGAGGGTTCCATGAAAGAGAAGGTCCTACATACAAGGGCAGTATACACATCCCAGACAGGGGACATTGTAGCAGAAGAGATAGGAGATATTCTTGATGAGTTCAATATAAAGGACAGAGTAGTTGCTGTGACAGTGGACAATGCAGCAAACATGGATGTAGCAGTAAAAAAGATGAGTATTAAAAAAATTTGCTGCTTTGCTCACACTCTCAATATTGCTGCTCAGAAGCTTTACACAATTACCTCAGTCTCACAGTGGGCAGGAAGGATCAGAGCAATGGTGGTGTGGCTGAAAAGATCCAGCCTGGCTAAACCTATCCTTAAAGAGAAGCAGCGTCTTCTCGGTAGGTAGAAATCAGAATAGATGAACCTTAGTGCAAACTCTTTGGCCAAATAGTTAATAAAAATCCGTTGCTAAATCATGCAGTAAAACATTTCTGCAAATAAACAGCCACTTTGATAACCACACACAGAAACATAAATTTCTCTTTCCCTCTTTAGGTCTTCCAGAACATGCGGTCATCCTTGATGTGAAAACAAGGTGGAATAGCTTATTCCTCATGGTGGAGCGATTCCTAGAGCAGTTCCCTGCCATCCAGGCCACCTCCATGGACCATCGTCTTAAGAGATTAATGGACAAGGACAGGTAAAAACTCAGTTCTCATTCTAAATGCTTATTCAATTTTCAGTGTGAACGATTTTGCTCATGAATCTATAGTCCAGCTAATGAATCTGATTATATTTTACAGACTGCAGAGAGTTTCCGATGAGGATTTTAGAAAAGCAGAAGAGTTTGTCAAAGTTACAAAGATACTTTACACTTCAACCCTCTGCGTCTCTGCTGAAAGGAGCCCAACCTTGGGTCAGATTCTGCCTATCTTAAATAAACTCCAGCACCACTTCACAGTGAATAACGAGGACTCCTCCTTCATAAAGACCATCAAGGACACTATCTGGAATGACCTCTCAAAAAGATACCAGGTGTGCAGTGTAATACTGTTGAATTTGCTCTTGTTTTCATTAGAATTATTCAGTGATTGACTCATAGTGTTTTTGTCTTGAAGGATGGAAATATCAGACAGTTTTTGGAGGAGGGCACAGCCTTGGATCCCAGATTCAAGTCAAAAGTGACAAATGAAGTGTGGACCAGACTGGAGGAGGAGCTAATGAAAAGGACCTTAGAACAGGTGTTAATTCATATTGGTAATCTTCTACTTCACTTGAATTGTAGATCAATATGTGTGACCTATTTTTTCATTGAATATAGACTCCGACTGAGCAGATAGAACAGGCACTTGAAGAGAGAGCAGGTAACCAAGATGACAGCTCTGATGAAGAGAGTGCATCTGCAACAACAGCACTAGTAAGAAAATATAAAGAAATCCTATTTTTTTTTATTTAGAAGAAAATTTACTTGTTTGAATTAATTTTTTATAGAGTTTTATATTTTTCTTTATTTCTTTACTTATTTGTTAATAGAAGAGGCCAAAGCTTTCTGCCCTTGAGGAGCTGTTTGCTGTGGAGGACATGGCAATTGAAGCAAGAGTGCAGACCAGCGTCAGCAGCACTACAGAGAAGATTGAGATAGAGATAAATAAGTACAGACTGCTTCCGTCTACACTGTCCTCAGTAAGTCCAGTAACCTGGTGGTGGGACATGAAGGACACTCTGCCAATGCTTTCAGAATTGGCATCAAGGTATCTTTGCGTGCAAGCATCATCCACACCCTCAGAGCGTACATTTTCCACTGCTGGGGACATTATCAGCCAGGAGCGGGCTTGTCTGTCTCCTGAAAAAGCAGACATGCTCATTTTTCTGAAGAAGAACTGTTGAGTGATTTCAGGTGATCTTAAACGTTTAGTTCAGCAAAAAAATGAAAATTCTGTCATTAATTACTCACCCTAATGTTGTTCCAAACCCATAAGATCTTTGTTTATCCTCAGAACACAAATAAAGATAATTTGGATTTAATCCAAGAGCTTTCATATGCATTTTTCAATGCCCAGAAAGGAACCAAAAACATAGTCAAAATAAGTCCATGTGATATAAGTGGTTCAATCATAATTATATGAAGCTGCGAGAATACTTCTGTGCGCAAAGTAAACAAAAATAACTTTATTCAATGATTTATCTATGGGAGGATCAGAAAGCTCTTGGATTAAATCCAAAATATCTTCATTTGTAAATAATTAATGACAGAATTTCAATTTTTGGGTGAACTAAACCTTTAAGCAGCAGTAAGCCTCACAAATACTTAAAATTGATTGACTTAAAACTGCTTGAACTTTATTAAAACTGTTTGCACTAATATATTGTGTTAACTACACTTTGTTCATTTTGTGCTTTTGTTCCTTTGTTTATTGGTCTTAGAGATAAGCCTGCTGTGAAAAGTGTCACAAACATACTGAAAAAAATAAAACTAAAGTTTCTCTGAGATTGTGTTATGTAATCTTGTTAAAATATATTTCTTAAAATAAAAGTATCGAAAAAAAGTATCGTTCGGAACAGGTATCGAATTCAGGGTATCGATATTGGTATCGGTATCGAAAATTTTGGAACGATACCCAGCCCTAATGACAAGTGTGATGAGCACAGCAGGCACTGACTGAGGAGGATATTATATGGAAAAGAGAGTTTTAAAAAACATAAACACCATACTACATAATTTCCCATTGATTTCTTCATTGCATCTTACACATGCTATTTGATACAGGCTTCATCTGATTTCTGTTGCTTGCATCTAACCCAGGCTCTCTCACATGCACCCACATACTGAAAAGGCAAGCTCAGCGGCAACCTGGTTTCTATACTCAGAACATGCTGAGCAAATATCTAAGTTTATGGAGAATATTATAGTCAGAAGTGCAAAGCAGGACTTTAAATAAAACGCACTACAGTGATGCAGGCTTGCAGTGTACACTTGCATTATTTAAGAGCATCTACATTGCAACTAATGCTATGGCATGAAACCATATGATTTTAACACAATGATTGCACTCACCCTGGGTGGTGCTCCAATCCAATCCACCCACAAATAGCTTCCTGCAACAGAAAGATGAGGGAACGTCATAATGCATTCATGTTCATTCAGAAACAAACATGAGTCAAGGTGCAGGAGGAAAAAAAAACATGTTTGCCCTTGGCACTGAAAGCCTGATCTGACTGATCTGTGCGGTTTAACGGGTCATAATCATCACACAGTCAAATAATCCAGACCCACTCCAAAAGCTTCTCATAAATGAGCTGGTTAACAAAATCTAATGTCATCTGCTGCAGGCTGGGTCACGGGATAACACCGTGCATGAGAATGTCTTAATTTAGTCAGATTATAAACACTTTAAATCCTAAAAAAACCCTTCCAAAATTACTGTTTGATTAAAATGAGCGATGTAAAGCTCAGGTTTGTGATCACAAACCAAAAGAACAACACAAACTCCTCCAAAATAAAACGTACAGTTTAAATGAAAGCGATATAAAGCTCCAGTTTCTGTTTGTAGAACTTACATTATAAACAGACAGTGATATGATACTCCTGTTTGTTTATAAGAAACTTGCAGAATAAAGAGAGTGTGCTACACAGCCTCAGTATTAGAGCTTCAGCTTTGACAGCTGATCCTTCTCGTCAGTTTATCTTCTGCTTCGTTATTCAAGCCTCTAATCAGTTAAATGCACCGAGAACATGTTGTCCTCGTGCTGTACATATTTAAGGAGTTTGCCGCTGCTCTGGTGTGAGTGCGGTGCGGTGCGCGGAGGACTGGTTCGCTGGTATCTGCTGTCCTCCGGGCGGCCCGCTGCGCATCTTTCTCCGCTGGAACGGGACGAGTGTGAAACATCCGAACACTGTCATGTAACACATCGTGTCTTACCCGATTTCATCTCCAGCTAAGTTGTTGTTCATCTCCGTGGCGAGGGTTGTGGACGGGAGTGCTGACATGGGTCCGCTCGCTCGGTCTCCTGCCGGTCTCCGCCGCCCGGGAAGGTCACACTCCGCTTTCGGTTCAAACCGAATCTGCGCAACACTGACGCGAGCCACGGGGCGCCCCAGCAAGGGCGGTGCAATGACAGAAGAGCATGCTGGGAAACTGAGTCCACTTAAGGCTTAAGAACAAAAAGGGGCCTTTGATACTCTAAAAATGTCTTGACCTAAAGATAGTTTTATCTACATGTTTTATTTTAGTAGTTTAAATGCAAGTTATGATAAAACATTGATAACGATTGCAGGTGTAAATAAACAAGAGCTACGCTTGTCATTTAAAGACAGAGACATTTTGTGTCCTCTGAATGTGAGACCAATTTTATTTATCTTTATCTGTAAAAACGTTAAAAATAATAGTATTTAAATGAATTAGTAGGCGAAGATGTGGCGCAGTAGGTAGTGCTGTCGCCTCACAGCAAGAAGGTCGCTGGTTTGAGCCTCGGCTGAGTCAGTTGGCGTTTCTGTGTGGAGTTTGCATGTTCTCCCCGCATTCGCGTGGGTTTTCTCCGGGTGCTCCGGTTTCCCCCACAGTCCAAACACATGCGGTACAGGTGAATTGGGTAGGCTAAAATTGTCCATAGTGTATGAGTGTGAATGAGTGTGTATGGATGTTTCCCAGAGATGGGTTGCAGCTGGAAGGGCATCCACTGTGTAAAACATATGCTGGCTAAGTTGGCGGTTCATTCCGCTGTGGCGACCCCAGATTATTAAAGGGACTAAGCCGAAAAGAAAATGAATGAATTAATGAAATGAATTAGTGTTTATAAGTGATTAGCATGCAACATCCTGCACTAGGGATGTCCAGATCCGATCAAGTGATTGGAAATCGGGCCGGATCATGCAGTTTCCTTTCCACTGCACACGACAAACAACAAACGACAGACCGGAAGTCATTCACTTCCAATGGAAAGTAGTCCGGGAGCTGCGTTGAGTTCCGATCATCTCCGTATACGGGAAATTCGGATCCAATTTGAGATACGTATCCGTTAAAATATTTGGACTCCTGCGTTTAGACCGTATGCGACCAGCCGACTCGGTCGTGTCCGAATGTCGTTTACAGTGGAAAAGTGGCTTCAGACTCAATTGGAATCGGACATTAGCTCCCAATCAGGACTCTAATATATTTCTCTTTTTTTAACACATCTATAGTTATGCGGTGGCACAAAGTTAGACCTCTTTCTTGACTTCACACAGAAACAGCAACGCATGCGGCATGACATCACTTTGTTGCAGAGACGGTATTGGTTAAATGCTGGCAAAGTAGAACATGGAAGCAGCTTGAAGCGGAAAACGTGAGTATGTCTGCGGTCTGGAGGTATTATAAAGTTGATGACGACAACTTTGCCATAGCAAACTGTGAGATATCTAAACTTGGGATTGCCTGCCGGGTATTTTAAGTTGAGGTGCTATTTGATTTAATATTCATTTTTTTTATATTTACTGTCCAAAAGTGAAGAATTGTGAAAAGTGAATAAAATGCTATTTATTACTTGATTGTTCAAGCTACAGAAGTGCTCTGTTTGTTAACAGAGTTGTCAAATGTTAAAATAAGGAACATCCTGGATCTTTTTCTTTGGTCTTCTTTATTCTTTTTTTTATGTATTACAGAAGTATCGGATTGGGTTTTGGTATCGGCAGATACTCAAAATCAAATGACTGACTCAGACTCGAGGGCACAAAAACTGATCGGGACATCCTTATCCTGCACCCTTAAACCTCTACAGATAATCCAGAACACTGCAGCTTGTCTGGTCTTCAATGAAACCAAGAGAGCTCTTTATCTCTTCGCTTTATCTCTCTGCATTGGTTACTGGTCGAAGCTCGGTTGAAGTTCAAATCATTGATGCTTGCTTACAGAACATCCACTGGCACTGCACCCTCTTACCTCCACCTGCTCGTGATGTTATACATCCCCTCCAGGAGCCTCTGGTCGGAGAGTGAGCATCGCCTTGTGGTACCACCGCAGAGAGGCTAAAAGTAACTTTCCAAAACCTTTTCATTCAATGTTCCACGCTGGTGGAATGATATTTCCATTCCCACACTGATTCACTGGTATCCTTCAGACGACAACTAAAAAAAAACATCTTTTCTGACAGCACCTAGATTAAGACCAATTTTTGTCTCAGAAAACTGAAAATGAAAAACTATTTTGTTCCACTTCAAATACGGTATCCACTCACCGGCCACTTTATTAGGTATACCTTACTAGTACCAGGTTGGATCCCTTTTGCCCTCAGAACTGCCTTAATCCTTCGTGGCATAGATTCAACAAGGTACTGAAAATATTCCACAGAGATTTTGGTCCATATTTACATGATAGCATCACGCAGTTGCTGCAGATTTGTCAGCTGCACATCCATGATGCGAATCTCCCGTTCCACCACATCCCAAAGGTGCTCTATTGGATTCAGATATGGTGACTGTGGAGGCCAATTGAGTACAGTGAACTCATTGTCATGTTCAAGAAACCAGTCTGAGATAATTCGCGCTTTATGACATGGCGCGTTATCCTGCTGGAAGTAGCCATCAGAAGGTGGATACACTGTGGTCATAAAGGGATGGACATGGTCAGCAACAATACTTAAGTAGGCTGTGACGTTGACATGATGCTCAAGTGGTGCTAATGGGCCCAAAGTGTGCCAAGAAAATATCCCCTACACCATTACACCACCAAGCTTTCATGTTGTTGATGCCAAATTCTGACCTACCATCCGAATGTCGCACCAGAAATCGAGACTCATCAGACCAGGCAACGTTTCCAATCTTCTATTGTCCAATTTTGGTGAGCCTATGTGAATTGTAGTTTACTGTTCTTAGCTGACAGGAGTGGCACCCAGTGTGGTGTTCTGCTGCTGTAGCCCATCCGCCTCAAGGTTGGACGTGTTGTGTGTTCAGAGATCCTCTTCCGCATACCTCGGTTGTAACGAGTGGTTATTTGAGTTACTGTTGCCAGCTCGAACTAGTCTGGCCATTCTCCTCTGACCCCTGGCATCAACAAGGCATTTGCGCCCACAGAACTGCCACTCAATGGATATTTTTGTTCCGCACCATTCAGTTAGCATCAATAAACACTTTAAATACATCTGTGCATAAAGGAACTTACTTTGTTTTTGTTTACTCCATGTAGTCCCGAGCGCTGAGATGAATATTTAGATTTTCTCTGACGCATCAAGGTAAGTGTGCACTCACACACATGGGAAAACTAGGTTGCTGTTGGAAGTGGTGTTAGTGAGGCCAGCAGGGGGGAGCTTAACTTGCGGTCTGTGTGAGTCCTAACGCCCCAGTAAAAGTGAAGGGGACACTATACTGTCATTGAGCGGCGTCTTTCGGGTGAGACGTTAAGCCGAGGTCCTGACTCTCTGTGGTCTTTAAAAATCCCATGGCACTTCTTGTAAAGAGTAGGGGTGTAACCCCGGTGTCCTGGCCAAGTTCTCTCCATCGGCCCTTACCCATCATGGCCTCCCAATCATCCCTATCCACCAAATTGGCTCTATCACTGTCTCTCCACTCCATCTTTAGCTGCTGTGTGGTGAGCGCACTGGTGCCGTTGTCCCGTGGCTGTCATCGCATCCTCCTAGTAATGTGGAGCGATTTGGGTGTATGGCCATACATGACAAATGCGCCACATAAATACACATTACTTTCTTACTTACTGTAATATTCTGTTATACTTCATGTCACGATCACCAGCGATCCAGCCTGTGCAGATAAACACACAGTATTGCATAGAACTACAAATCTGCCATTATATGAACTACAAGATCCAGTCATGCACTGCACACGCACACCGGTTCCTAATGCTGGCTGATTGCTAACTCACACAGCTGAAGCTGCTCAAAGACTGATTAGTCGGACTTTTTATACAGCACACTAACTCACAGCATTGCTGAGTCTTGTTTATCTGTCTAAGTTAACATTAAGACGCATTTTCCTTGTCCTGCCGTGGACCGATGTTTGTTTGTTTGTTTGCTTGTTTACGTTGCCTGCTGCCTGCATGTATTGACCATTCGCCTGTTATTCGACCACAACTCTGGATGCCATCTGTTTGCACCTGTGTTGACTGTTGCTTGCCTGACCATTCTCAATAAACCTGCATTTTGGATTCGTACTTTCCTTGTATGTTTGTTCCTCTCCCTTGTGACACCATTTAAGTTTTTTGCACAGGGGTAATGCCAACTGATCACCAACAAATTACAAATTTGGCCAAAAATCCTTTCATTTGCTGAAACACAGGGAACGCTGTGGCCAAATTAAGACTCAAAAGCACCCCATAGTACATGAAAACGTCCCCAACACAACATAAGGGTTAAGTGAGTCAACCCTTGCCAAAAAACATACCCTACTACACCATTACACCACCATCAGCCTGAACTGTCAATACAAGGGTCCATGTTTTCATGCTTTTTACACCTCTGACCCTACAATCTGATCAGCCAAAAACCATTCTATGCAATAAAAGTTATTTAAATTACCCAATCTGATGCTCAGAGTAAACTTCAGAAGATCTTCTTGACCATGTCTGATTAAATGTCACTGCCACGCGATTACAAATTAGACATTAAGCAGATTAACAGATGCACCTAATAAAGTAAGTGTATATTTAAATATGTAATATTGAAAATATGAAGACCGACTCGATTGTGTTATTTAGTGGTGGGTCATGTGTGTGGAAGCAGAATATAAAATCTCTTGGTAGAATTCATGGTTAAATTATAGGGAGATTGCTGACACTGTTTGGCTATTTACATTCTTCAAAACATCTTCTTTTGTGTTTAGTAGAAGAAAGAAATATAGAAAGGTTATGAGGATGAGTAAATAGTAACAACAGAATTTTCATTTCTGGGTCAATAGTCTCTTTATATCAGTTCATTTAACAGCAGAATGATTCCAAAATCCAGTCTGTTTCTCATGTAAATCCATCATGACGTTTAAAGGCTTGAAATAGTGTGCACGCTGTATTGATTACAGTACTTTGATGATATTTTATGGTACTCTTAAAGTCCCCATTTATTGTGATTGAATGGTGGGCAGTTTTTTTTATTCCAACTAAGAGTCACCTGCAATGACACGAGTGAGTAAAGAACCAAAAATATTTTTGTTGAGTGAACTGCTGTATCACTTTAAGAAATTTCAGTTCTGAGTTTGCTGAATTGTGACTCAGTGATCTGATGTTCGGACTGCATTATCAGCTGGTTCAACAGGTTCACAAATACGGTACTGGGGGTACAGTTAACCATGTTTACAGGACAGGAAAAGGAGGGGCTACAGTACAATAAGTATGAAGAGTAGAGAGAATCCATATAGTCAAACACATCGAAATACCTCTGCTGTATTAATTCAGCTGTGCGCTTGACTTGTCAATCACGTTCCATAAGAAGTGAAAATTAATTTGACATTAATAAATTTAAATGTTTACATGAATGTGAAATTTAAACTGAACAGTTAATCAATGTCAGATATGTCAAAGATTAATGTGTGTAAAGTGAACGGAAAGTTCCTGCTTCTCACAGAAAATGACAAGCAAAAAAAGCTTCCTTTAAGGACTTAAGTTGCAGTAGAACACACGTGAAATCACATATTTAACAGATATTTTGCAAGTAGTCTACAAATTATTGACTGAAATATTGACAAAAATGTTGGCGTCCAGCACGTAAATAGTTCAGAAAGTCCACATGCTTTGTACTATTGCACAAGCTAGATTATCAGTCTCACGTGATTAGGGTTAATACTGAGCATGCCTTCTGAAACTATACTTGCACACACAGGACAGTACTAATTTATTTCAAAAGCACTGTGACAGTACAAGTATATACAGTTGAAGTCAGAATTATTCGCCCCCTTGTTTATTTTTTCCCAATTTCTGTTTAACGGAGAGATTTTTTCAACACATTTCTAATCATAATATTTTTAATAACTCATTTCTAATAACTGATTTATTTTATCTTTGCCATGATGACAGTAAATAATATTATACTAGATATTTTTCAAGACACTTCTATACAGCTTAAAGTGACATTTAAAGGCTGAACTAGGTTAATTAGGTTAACTAGGCAGGTTAGGGTAATTAGGCAAGTTATTGTATAACGATGGTTTGTTCTGTAGACTATATCGAAAAAAATAGAGCTTAAAGGGGCTAATAATATTGACCTTAAAATAGTTTTTAAAAAATTAAAAACTGCTTTTATTCTAGCCGAAATAAAACAAATAAGACTTTCTCCAGAAGAAAAAATATTATCAGACATACTGTGAAAATTTCCTTGCTCTGTTAAACATTATTTGGGAAATATTTAAAAAAGAAAAAAAAAATTCAATGGGGGCTAAAAATTCTGACTTCAACTGTACATCTTACTATTTAAATGTACTACTGGTAAAAAGTTTCATTTCTAAGTTTATTAAATGCATTTATGTGATGCAAAGTACAAAACATACTTTTCAAATGTAATAAATATATTTGAAAATGTAATTTATTCATGTGATTATTTACGGTCATTACTTCCGTCACATGATCCAAAAAAATCTGATAAGCTACTCAAGAAAAGTTTTATTATTATCAGAGGCGGACTTAGTGATTTAGGGGTCCTAAGCAATTCCACGAAACTCAAAACACTCTCTTTCTCTATAGATATTGTTTTCTCTCTAGATTCAGTTTTTTTTTGTAAATAACTGCATGTTAAAACTATATTTTAAGTGGAACCTTCTTAATATAAAATTAAATACAATAAATTAGCAAAATAAAAAGCAAGCTCACAAACTATACAGTTAATTAGCCATACTTGTGATTAGATTTTAATATTTACATGTGCAGTACGGAAGGAACGTTCCACTATTTATGGCGTTTAGAATAATCCCTGGTTTAGAAAATAAGTAATAACGTTAAAATCTTAATGGTTATAGAGAGATTTGAGGCTTTAGGATGATTAATATAGGCTTCTTGGCATTGGTCGGTTGCTTACCTTACTTATTGGTTAAGTCCGCCCCTGATTCTTATATTATTATTTATATATATTATTAGCATCATCAGTATTTATTAGCAGTTATTCAGCTATTAAGAGTATTTATTTCAGTAATCTTTAATAAATCGCATTTATCTGAAATAAAAAGCGTTGTAATATTATGAACCATTTAAGAGCTAGACATAATTTTTGTTAAACAAATAAATACTTCTAGTTTAGCAAAGATTATTAAATTGATCAAAAGTGATGAAAAATATGATTATTATGTCACAAAAAAACCTATAACAGATAAACAAAGAAAGTTGGATATTTTTATACATTTACTATAGAGTACTTTATAGAGTATATGATATATATATATATATATAAACAGTGTTGGGGAGTAACTAGTTACATGTAACAGCGTTACTTAATTTAATTACAAATTAACATTAACAGTAAAATACTACTTTATGTAGTGTAATTTATTAATGAAGAGTTGTAAATATACAATATAATGCTCATTCCTAAATATTTACCTTTACTATAAATTACTATAGTATTTTAAATGTGTAACACCTGGTTTTAATGGATTTTTTGTTTTTGCTGTTCTATTCTATAATTTGTTTGGTACAGCATATTATTTACAGTAAATAACTGAACTGAACATTTCTGCCTCATATGTTTCATTGACAGTTTTATTGATCACTAAGATATGATTGACTTGGATTTAAGTTGCTTCGATTCAAAAATGAAAATTGCAAAAATAGCTTAGATGTATTTTTTTTTATTGCAAATGCCACATAAATCCCCCTGCACAACTAACTAAAATCTAGATTTTGTAACAACAGTAAACATTTTTGTTTTAAGGTTTGGTTTTGTGGTGGCTGTACTTTAAAATTAAATGAATATAATCCTAATTCAAGTGATGAGAGATGTTGAGATTCTAACAGTAAACAGTAAGGTCACACCTGCTTGGTATAAATGCTTGAAAATGATTTAGAAGTAAATATCCATTAGAAACTTAAAAGTAATCAGATATAATCAGTTACTTTTATAAAGTAATTGAAAAGGTACACTACTTATTACATTTTAATCAGGGTAATTTGTAATCTGTAATCTATTACATTTCCAAAGTAACCTCATCAACACTGTATATAATAGAGCACTATAAAAATATTAAAATGTAATATATTTGCATCGCTCTTTTTACTTCATGACAAAACCAAAACTAACATGAACTTATGCAAAACTCGACGATCCATGTTATCCAGCTTGACATTCCAAAGGACATCATGTGTGGAAGAAAACAACTAGTGTACGGAAGTAAACAACTAATTTAGACATTTATATTAGATTACTGACAAATATTAAGCATTTGCATTACTGATTTAATTTATTCATTAAATCAGATGTTGAGTCACAGATTTTGTCAATATCTCAGACTTGCACAGCAATATCAAAGGGCATTTGGATTATCATCTCAAGCAATCACTGACTATACCCTGCTTTAGCCACGTGAGAATGCATAATCGAGGCATTCTAAATAGTAAAGCACAGAGAGCTACAGCTGTTGGGTTAACCATCATGAATCAGAGGCTGCTCCAGCTGTCTAGAGTACTGCATGTGAAAGACCAACCCCCTGCTCGGAGGACTCCTTATCAACACTCACTCTTGGACTACACTGATTCTTGCACAATCAGCAGTTCTTTAAATATATAACACTCAAGTCCCGGCAGACTCGACCTCTTCAGCCACCGCGCGTTCACGCTACTTCACATCTGCACATCTGTAATCCACGTTCAGCAGTCCACCATGAGCGCCGCTCAACCGATCTTCTCAAAGGGCGAAAACTGCAAACAAGTGTGGCACGACGCGAACGCAGACTATAATGCGGCCGACACACACCTGGAGATCATGGGGAAACCCGTCATGGAGCGCTGGGAAACACCGTACATGCACTCTCTTGCAACAGTCGCGGCGTCTAAAGGTAATTTTCGCTTTAATTCTCGATTCAGCGCAACCAACAACAGCGAGTCAGTGAAGTTGTGTTAGGTTTTGTTTTAGCCAATTAGTAACTTAATATTAATTCTAAGTTGGTCTATATGGTGCATTTGACTCTATATTATATATAATGCATGCATACTATTGTCCGTCAAAACTTTGAAACGAGACGCTTTCTCAATAACATAAGTTCGAATGACACTATGGAAAGGAGGATCCGATTCCTGATTGAATTGTTCAACCGAGTCGTTCATGTCAACTGAATCGTTCGCACGTCAACAGATCCGAACGGAAGATATTTGTTTGTTCATTGGACAAAAACTATCTCCATTTCTGTTATAATAATACATCGCTTTTTGTTATTGGGTTTTATTCTGCTTGTATATTTCTGTTAAAAACGCTTCTATGGCTAAGTTATGTCTTCATCAAAATCAGTACATTTAGTCTGTACAATTTCCATTCATTAATCAATTTATTAAATTAGCCGAAATAGCCGAGACGTTAAACAAGTTTTAAATAAATTGTTAAGTGTTGACAAACGTAAGTGAATACCCTTATAATTTTTAATAGTCTTCAATGGAGAATGTTAGTGCATTTTCATGACAACGTAATGACGTAACAAATCCATGTAATTTCGAAACGATCTGTTCGAAAGAGCCGATTCTGAAAATGATTCTTAACACTCCCTCACCACGGGGGGCGTAGACCAGTATTCTAAATATTAATCAGAAATGCTGACGTTGTTTCGTAACCTTCTTCGAGCGCCCAATGACGTGACGTTACCTAATTATTATTTATCAGGTAGGCTACGCCTTCGTATTAGTAAAATTTCAAGTAGGCTACGTGAATGTCCACATAACCGTGAGATAAGGATGCGTTATCAGTTAATATATGACTCGAACACTTGCTTGTTTCGACAACAGGTGCAAAAATTCCCCACGCAAACGATATAGAGGATAAAAATGAGTACTAGTACTAGTAAAACGTTATGTTTACCACTCACCACGAGACGGCGCGCTTCTGTTTACTTCCATTAAAGGGGCAGTTCATCCAAAAATGAAAATGTATTTAGTCACCCTTTACTTGAACACAGACCTGTTTTAGTTTCTTTTTTCAGTTGAACACAAAATAAGCCATTTTTGTTTAAATGTTGGAAATCTAGAACCATTAACTTCCACAGCAAATGTTCATTTTTTGCCACTCTTTCAGTGGCAAAGTAATGAATTATCAATGAATATACCCTCAGTGTTGGGGAAAGTTACTTTTGAAAGTAATGCATTACAATATTGAGTTACTCCCCAAAAAAATAACTAGTCGCGGTACTTAGTTACTGTTTATGGTAAGTGATGCGCTACGTTACTTTTTATTACCTGGCTGAAGCTTGATCTCTTTCAGAACTTTTTTTTCTTTCTTTTTTTAAATAGAGGAGCTCTGCAATTACATACGCGCTCTATAGCCTACACCTTCCTGACCCCAGAGCTATACATGCCGTATAATCAGAATATTTAAAGTTTAAAGCATTGTGTTTGCTGCTTTTGTACTATTTTGTCTTTAGTAAAATCGTTGTCCATTTAAGACTATAATCCCGTTTTCCTTTTCTTCGACGCGTTCAAATAATGAACACATTCTCTTATTGACTGCATGATTCATCGTGACTGCTTTAGTTTTAATTTAGCAATTTATTTTTAAAAGCTAATTAATTAAACTAAAATGTAGCTCAAATATTATTACTTATTTTTTAAGAGTAATGCATTACTTTACTCGTTACTTAAGAAAAGTAATATTATTACTTAACTCCCATTACTTGTAATGCGTTACCCCTAACACTGTATACCCTTATGTATAAAGTTAGACTTCTGTGTTTTTCATCAGTTGTACCTAGCTTCATATTCACACCAAGCTTCAGTCACATGAATGGTTTACAAACTGAATGTCTAGAAATGCCATTCATTTGAGTAGGGGGGTGACACTACTGACCTTTCTTTACTCGCATGCCTATTTTTACTCCTCTCTGAAATATCACCTCCTTCCACTCCAGAAGCAGGACGTTTCCCATGTCTAAAATACCTGCTGTGGTTAGACATGTTTCTGTGTGTACACAACATAAACACATGCTTCATAAAATGCAGTTGTCACAGTAATTTTTGAATAAGAAAGTATGTGAACAGGCTGTAATGGGATAGTTCATCCAAAAATTAAACTTCTCCTATCATTTGCTCACCCTGGTTTCAAACCTTTATGAGTTACTTCTATTAAACACAATAAAACATTTGGAATAAATCTGTAAACCTGTGACCATTCACCTCCGTAATATTTGTTTTTCCGACTATGGAAGTCAGTGGTTACAGGCTTTCAGCTTTCTTCAGAATATCTTCTTTTGTGTTCAAGAGAAAAAAGTAACCCATAATGGTTTGGAACCACGTAAAGGTGATTAAATATTGAGTAAATTGAGTTGTTAAATGTTATCAATCCCTTTAAACAGCCCTGTCTTGTCTTGTTTGGGAATGCAGGTGGAAGGGTGCTGGAGATCGGCTTTGGGATGGCCATAGCAGCCACTAAAGTGGAGTCCTTCCCCATCGAGGAGCACTGGATCATTGAGTGTAATGACGGCGTATTCCAGAGGCTACAGGAATGGGCCAAGAGTCAGCCACATAAAGTAAAGCAAACATCAAACAAAATGTGTCATTTTGTATATTATGTTGGGCTATTTGAAATAAATCTGCTATTATCTTTAACGTCAGTGCTATTTTAAATTGGTTTTTACCTGCATAGGTTGTCCCTCTGAAAGGCCTGTGGGAAGAGGTCGCCCCAACCCTACCTGACAATCACTTTGACGGTACATCTTTAAAGATATTTAATAACAACATTAAATGTTAAAGAGATAGTTCACCCAAAAATGTACATTTACTCGCTGTTTACTCCACCTCAAGTGAATTCTAAACTTATATGAGACTCTTTCTTCTGTTAAATGCAAACGAAGATATTTTGAAGAAAGATGAAAACCTGTAACCACTGACTTCCATAGTAGCAGGGGCGCCTCCACGGCCACGGCCACCCCTGGGTAAACTCTGGCCACCCCTGTGGCCACCCCAATATGATTTTGCTGTTGACATTATTAATTTAAATGTACTTATGTAAATTCCCAATATTTCAATAAATAAAATGCAGCCACTAGATTATTGTTGGTGCCACTGACGTAGCTGATTCACTGCTCTGCCCCTCAGCGCTGGTTCAACGCTGGTGAAAGCAAACTGACGCATGCGCGCAGAAAACCATTCCCGTGCGCCTCACGCACTCCTGTGAGAATCCCGGTTGTTTGCATGCATTCCGATAAAATACGCGCCGCTCATGCGCCGTGAAACAGGAGTAACAGCCTTTTGTGCAGAGGTGTCGGCACGCATCGAGTTTTGCAAGTCGACTAAACTAAAGTTTATAAAATATGATGATGTAGTAACTTTCACTAAGCATGGCTTTAAAGAAGAAAGGAGGGATAAAGAGTCAGGGAGGTAAGACTTCATTACATTATGTTGTGTATGGGATGGTTCGCCCATGGTGTCATTTAAACTAGAACCACCACTGCCCTCCCCGATCGTCGTTGACAGCACACACACGCCTTCAATAGACAGCAATGGCAATATAATATTTACCTTAAGGTACATCAATAGAAGAAGCTGCATTAATAATATTGTGGCTTAAAAAGGAATATGGATAAATTATATTATTAGGGTCTGTATAGTGAATGTGTGTGTAGTAATGCCTTTTGTTCATTTGTTTGTTTTATTAATTAATTTATGAATCTTCATGAATTTTAGACTTGGCATATACCATTCTGTGCAATAAAAGTATGTAAAAAAATAACTAAAAAGTTATATATATATATATGAAAAGTGTTTTTGATTTGTGTTTTGATTTTTATTTGATTTGCACATGTACTTGCTGAATTATTTCAAGGAATAAATTGCAATATTTTAAGAGTAATTAATTAAACTAATTAAAACCACATTATTTCATTTACCAGAAACAAAAATATAACATTACACTGAATTCATAAATTTTTTTTGTGTGCCACCCCAAGATTTGCTGCGGCCTCTTCTGGCCACCCCTAAGAACATTTTCTGGGGGCGCCACTGCATAGTAGGAAAATCAAATATTACGGAGGTGACCATTCACTTTCATAGTATTTGTTTTTCTTATTATGGAAGTCAATGGTTACATTTTTCTAGCGTTCTTCATTATTCTTTTGTGGTTAACAGAAGAAAGAGTCTTATAAAGGATTGAAACAAGTAAAGGCTGAGGAAAAGATGACAGAATTTTAATTTTTGGCTGAACTTTTGGCTAACCTTTTAAAGGGCCATGAAACCCTCTTATTTCGGTTCAAGTCTACCTCAGAATTAAAAAAAAAAATGCTCCGCGATAAGCTGAGGGGGGAGTGGGCGTGGCTGGCAGAGCAAGAAAAAAGGAGGGGAGCAAACAACTGTTGTTAGTCAGCTCACAAAATGAGACACAAACCGTGAGGAGACCCATGATCTTATAGTTTACAAAGTTTATATGCAAAGAAATAAACAGTAAGTAATTTAATGTCCTGCTACATTTGTTATTCATAATTCATATACACATAACCACAGCTTGTTATATCATTATAAAGATAATCGTGTTTATATAAACACTGTAAATGAGGAGGACTTCTCTCCTCCTGAATCCAGGGTCTGAATGGAGACACCGTGGATAGCAGAGCAGCAGATCTCCTGCCCTGTCTATTCCAACCATTAGTCTTGCCAGTAATCTGGAGGAATTTAAACATAGGTAAACACAGCAGTGCGAATATAGGCGATGGGTCTGAATGGTAACTAACTCAACTGTTAAAAGACAAAGTCCGCCATTCTCCAATTCTCGTACAGCTCTTCCGACAAAAAATGCTTGCTGCAAACCAACAGCTTTGCTGTATCGGCCCTGACAGAATCACAGGGAAAAACATTCAACAAGCCCCGTGGATCATGGAAACAAACACATACGGCCTGTGCCGTGCGCGAACGTGGTCTCACCCAGTCATTGGGTCTCACAGCTTGGCAGGCCTGCCTTGCCTTCAGAAAGCATGTGCTCTCATGAATAATTAAGAAGCAGGGTCTTCTCATAGGATAAGAAAACTCCACTTTAAATAATAATGAGAAACCGACGCATCATCACTCCACTAGCAGATTCGCGCTACGTCACTGATTTTCATTCGCCCCCAAAAATTATTTTAAACCCAAAAGATGAAATTAGCTCACAAAAGCTCCAGTGTTCCCCACAATTAAGCTGACAGGTGCTAATGTTGTCTTAAATGACACACACAAATCTGTTCACATCTCAAAAAAGTACTCTTGAACCTTTAATAACTATAATAATGTAATTTCTAAAGACGGCAGAACATGTACAGCATGAACACCTTTCGTAAAAAGGATTGTCCCCCTGCCCATGACTGTCCATCAACAATCATTTTTTTTCATTAAGATCATATTACAGTTTTTTCCAACTGCTTACACACGTCTAGCCTGCTTTTTTCAAAACTCTACACACAATTCTCAAAACTGCACACACAAAATGCCTCACATCTCCTTCAAAATGTAACTCTGCATTCAAAATGCCATAAACACATGTCAGAATAAAGCATTTGCATCAAATGGCGAACACGTCTTTCATAATATAACACTTTTGGATATAGCATGTCAACACTGTTGTTCTAAATCTGAAGCTCTTTGCTCATTCATAGGCTTATATCTACAGTTCAATACAATGTCCTACAGTGAAAACAATCTGCTGAAAGGGAGAACAGGTAACAGTGTAAACACCAATGGCATGAAAAAAACAGAAAATATTCATTAGGCTAAACATTACTGGTGTAAACAAAGAACATAAACACGCTGTATGTAAAAAAAAAACAAGTAAAGCAAAAGTATATTCTTTAAAATACAGTAAATAACAGAACTGTATATGTGGGGTTTCGGGGATGAGAATTTCCTGGAGAAGCTTCATGAGGGCATAGGGTTAGCCATCATACTTTTTTAGAAAAGGTGAATACAGTATGGGGTAGGTAGAAACTACAAATTGCAGTTTTTTTTTTTTTGGACCAGAACAGCCTGGTGTCCCATCAATTTTGACCTATACTAGACTAAAGCAGTGATTGGTTAGTGATCAGTTAAGAAATTAGTGTTTCCACATTTGAGCAGTGTGTGTGCGATCTGGTGGATAAGTGTAGCATTTTGATTGGTTGTGTTTGGAAAAGGAAAGCAAGTAGCTTCCTGTTAGATTTGTGTGTTTTAGGTAGAGAATTGTTTGTAGTGTTTTGAGAAAAGTGTTTTATGCAATTGAAAACGGAGTTCAAGGCTGAGAAACAGCTTCTGGTTTTGGAGATTTGGAGTGTAGTTTTGCATTTTTAATGAGGTGTTTCAGAAATTGTGTGACATGAAAAGATTTTGTGTGTAGGCAGTTGGAAAAAACTGTAAATTGATCAAAAGTGACAGTAATATTTAAAATAATGTTCCAAAAGGTTTATTTTTATCAAATAAGTAAAATAAAACTACCGCAAAACTGGTTTAAAGTATAGTTAAAAAATTACCCACTATTTACCAAATATTGACCCACTATTTACTCACAAAAAAGAAAATGTACTCACTATTTACTAAATATTTACTCAGCAAAAAATAAAATGTACTCACTATTTACTAAATATTTACTCACAAAAAAGAAAATGTACTCACTATTTACTAAATATTTACTCAGCAAAAAATAAAATGTACTCACTATTTACTAAATATTTACTCACCAAAAAAGAAAATGTACTCACTATTTACTAAATATTTACTCACCAAAAAAGAAAATGTACTCACTATTTACTAAATATTTACTCACAAAAAAGAAAATGTACTCACTATTTACTAAATATTTACTCAGCAAAAAAGAAAATGTACTCACTATTTACTAAATATTTATTCACTAAAAAAGAAAATGTACTCACTATTTACTAAATATTTACTCACCAAAAAAGAAAATGTACTCACTATTTACTAAATATTTACTCACCAAAAAAGAAAATGTACTCACTATTTACTAAATATTTACTCACAAAAAAGAAAATGTACTCACTATTTACTAAATATTTACTCAGCAAAAAAGAAAATGTACTCACTATTTACTAAATATTTACTCACCAAAAAAGAAAATGTACTCACTATTTACTAAATATTTACTCAGCAAAAAAGAAAATGTACTCACTATTTACTAAATATTTACTCAGCAAAAAAGAAAATGTACTCACTATTTACTAAATATTTACTCACCAAAAAAGAAAATGTACTCACTATTTACTAAATATTTACTCAGCAAAAAAGAAAATGTACTCACTATTTACTAAATATTTACTCACAAAAAAAGAAAATGTACTCACTATTTACTCACTTTCAAGTGGGTTCTAAACTTTTATGAGTTTCTTTCTTCTGTTGAACACAAAATAAGATATTGTGAAGGAGTCTGAAAACCTGTAACCATTGACTTCCAGAGTAGGAAAAACAAATACTATGGAAGTCAATTGTTGCAGGATATATATTTTTTCTAAATATTTTCTTTTGTATTTAAAAGAAGAAGTAAAAAACGAAGTAAATTGAAGAGTAAATGATTACAGAATTAACATTTTTGGATGAACTATCCCTTTAAATCTTTTGATTAAAAAAAAAACATTATGCAAGCAGAAAAGCAGCATATTAGATAATGATTTCTGAAAGATTATGTTACTGATGATTACTGTAATGCCTGCCTAAGACGGCAATAAATCACATTTTAAAAACCTATTTATTTATTTTAAATTAAAACTGTAATATTGAATAATAATATTACAATTATTCACAGACTCGCTGTGAGCTGTAGAGGGTTTGCAGGGCGTTCACACTGTAAAATCTTGGCCTAGCAGTAGCAGCTAAGAGGAGAGCCATTAAGTCCATTTGTGAAGCTGCAGCGAAAGCCACAAGATGGCTATGGATGGAGAGGGCTGATCAGTGGGTGATGGCAACTGGGATGCAAGCTGGGGTCTGATCAACCTCAGCTGGGTCACCTGGGCGAGGGTGTCTGATGTTGAAACAACCAAAACACCCAGTGACCCCAGGATACATCACTGACGATGCGTCCCAGTGCGTCAAGATGATATTTCTTAGACATTCATTCATTTTCTTTTCAGTTTGGTCCCTTTATTAATCTGGGGTCGCCACAGCCGAATAAACCGCCAACTTATCCAGCATATGTTTTACGCAGCGGATGCCTTTCCAGCTGCAACCCATCACTGGGAAACATCTAAAAAAAAAAAAAAGCTTACCCAATTCACCTGTACCACATGTCTTTGGACTGTGGGGGAAACCGGAGCACCCGGAGGAAACCCACACGAACACGGGGAGAACATGCAAACTCCACACAGAAATGCCAACTGACCCCGCCGAGGCTCGAACCAGCGACCTTCTTGCTGTGAGACGATCTTGGACATAATAGTGTGAAATTATTACAACAGATTTAATTGAAACTAATTTCCAAGTGAGCATCACGTCTTTAAAAATATCAAAAATGTAAAAAATTACCAACCCTAATGCTTTAAATCAGGGGTGTCAAAGTCAATTCCTGGAGGGCCGGAGCCCTGCAGAGTTTAGTTCCAGCCCTGCTTCAACCTACCTATCTGTAGGTATCAAACAAGCCTAAAGCACTCAATTAGTTTGATCAGGTGTGTTTAATTGGGGTTGGAACTAAACTGTGCAGAGCTCCGGCCCTTTAGGAACTGGCTTTGACACATGTGCTTTAAATGGTAGTGTAAATTAGATATAAATCTAATATTATAATAAATCTAAATTAGACATCATAAAACTGTATGAGGAAGTGTGTGAATATGCTGTGTGAGAGACGCGTGAATATTCTGCATATTTTTGTCATCCAATCGCAGGTATCCTGTATGACACATACCCTTTGTCAGAGGAGACCTGGCACACACATCAGTTCAACTTCATCAAGGTATGATGGATCCATTTCAGTTGATTTAGGCTCTCTTGAACTGCCTGCTAATGGAAATGAGCTGTTTTTTAGGCTCACGCTCACAGAATGCTGAAGCCTGGCGGTGTGCTCACATACTGTAACCTCACGTCCTGGGGAGAGCTGCTGAAAAACAAATACGACAACATAGACAAAATGTTCCAAGTGAGTTACACAATCATTTCAAGCTGTATGTCCATCACAGTTTACTCTGGTTTTAAGATAAAAGATGACGGCTGTTTATTATTTTCAGGAGACACAAGTTCCTCACCTGCTGGAAGCTGGATTCAAGAAAGAGAAGATCAGCACCACACTGATGGACATCAGTCCTCCCAGTGAATGCAAATACTATTCCTTTAATAAGATGATCACACCAACGATTATTAAAGAATAAATACATCAATAAAACTGTATATAAATCATTCTGCTGGACTTCATTTCATGGTGTTCCTTTTTTACAATGTAATTGTACATTTAGGTGTGGAGTGATATACAGTTGAAGTCAGAATTATTAGCCCCCATGAATTATTTTTTTCCCCAATTTCTGTTTAACGGAGAGAATTTTTTCAACACATTTCTAAACATAATAGTTTTAATAACTCATTTCTAATAACTGATTTATTTTATCTTTGCCATGATGACAGTAAATAATATTTTACTAGATATTTTTCAAGACACTTCTATACAGCTTAAAGTGACATTTAAAGGCTTAACTAGGTTAATTAGGTTAACTAGGCAGGTTTAGGGTAATTAGGCAAGTTATTGTATAATGTTGGTTTGTTTTGGAGACTATCGAAAAATATATAGCTTAAAGGGGCTAATAATTTTGACCTTAAAATGGTTTTTAAAAAATTAAAAACTGCTTTTATTGTAGCCGAAATAAAACAAATAAGACTTTCTCCAGAAGAAAAAATATTATCAGAAATGCTGTGAAAATTTCTTTGCTCTACTAAACATAATTTAGAGAATATTTAAAAAAGAAAAAAAATTCAAAGGGGGGCTAATAATTCTGACTTCAACTGTATATTAAGAACATGATCTACAACAGAGATGCCCAAAGTAGGACCTGCGAGCCAAAAATGGCCCATTGTATTCTTTGATTTGGCCCACCATCCCATCTGAGAAGAGTGAGAAGGTTGGTTGAGGTTTACGCCTTTAAAAGAGATCATCATTTATAATTTGACGTAACCTTTTTTTGTTTGTTTGCTACAAAAAAAAAAACTAAATTAAATGTTTTAATTAAATGTTGTAAATGAATCAGATTTTTCTGACTATGCAGAAGACATCAGTGAGATTGCTTTTGTTTTTTACTGTAATGAGTTCATTATAAAATGTAAAAAAAAAATAGGCTGTTTTAATCTAAAGCAATGTTTTCTAGTTATTGTTAAATATGTGGCTCGGTGGTTAGCACTGTTGCCTCACAGTAAGTAGGTAGCTGGTTCGAGCCTCGGATGGGTCAGTTGGCATTTCTGTGTAGAGTTTGCATGTTCTCCCCGTGTTGGTGTGGGCTTCCTCCGGGTGCTCCGGTTTCCCCCACAGTCCAATTCAATTCAAGTGAATAAAGTAAACTTAAATAAACTAAATTGTCTGTAGTGTATGTTTGTGAATGTGAGTCTATGGATGTTTCCCAGTACTGGGTTGCAGTTGGAAGGGCATCCGCTGTGTAAAATTAAATGTTTTAATTAAATGTTGTAAATGAATCAGATAATGGATAAGTTGACGGTTCATTCCACTGTGGTGAGTTGCACATTTGTTCCAAATGTAACATTCATGGTTTTGTTGACATTTTTCATTGAATGTTTTAGCGTTATTTTGCCAAAATCTTTCTTTTAAAGATTTAGGTTCAGTAGAAAGAAGTGGTCTAGGATAACTCATTCTCCAGGATAATTATGCTAAACTAGAGATTTAAGTTTTATTCATAAAATAACAGTACAAGTTTAAAAGAAAAAAACCCTTTACTGCTGTATTTTACTGCTAAACCTTTACTGCTAATTCCAAACATATTCAGTGTTGTAGAAACTTCATTCTGTCTGCTTAACTGATAAATCCCTGTTGTAACCCTGAGAATTTCCATGACGTGAAGAAAATATTAGCTCGTCTACAGCTCAGGGAAAACAATACCTGAAACAAACCTGCGCTGTGATTTCCCCTGATAATAAGAATTGTGAAAGGACGAAGAGCTGAGCAAAGCAAACGGTATAAGAGGACTGCAGCTGAAGACTGCATCTCTGAGTACATTCCTAATAGTCAATTTGTTATTAAATATATGAAACACAACAGGTGTGTAAAAATGTAGTGTTTATTCTCCATGTAATACAATCAAAAACAAAGAAAACTGTTTTAGAAAGTTATAAATGAGCTTTTAAGTCTTTTTAGAGAGTGATTTTAATGCACCCTTATAGATTAATAATTCTATTTCAGAGTGATTTGTAACACTATTTTACGGTCCATTTTAAATGTTCCATTACTGCAGTAAAAACCATAATGTAAGTATAATTTCATACAAATAAACCAAATCCAAGTGTGCTAACACACAACAAGACATAAAAATGTGTCCTTCTCATGTTAAAATGAGTTTTTGTCGATAATAAAGCCCTTTTATTTCAGCATCGTGGCAAAACAAACTGCTATGACGTTCATCTCCTCAGGTATAATGTGCTTTATTCAGTGTTAAGCTATCAATGTGAGTTTAAATACCATTTTACGTGACATTTATTGCCATATACTGAGCGCAGCAGCAGATATAGTCTAGTTCACCTCAGATATTGAAAATTAAATAACAAGCAGCTATTTGACGGTTTGAAAAGGAAAGTCAGGGACTCAGGGCAAACCAACAACATCAGTAACTCACCCTACTTTTAATAATCAAACCACTAAATAGCTACTTATTTATAGTAAGGTAGTAGTTGGGTTTGGGTACTTGGTAGGATTAGTGATATAAAATAAGATCATACTTTATAATGGAAATTAAATCTTAATAGTAAGCATGCTGCAATAAGCCAGCAAATGGTGTCAATTTTTTGCTTAAACTAAAGTGTTACCAAATTTGTTTTAAAATCAAGATAACTGCAAACAAAAGCTGTTTCAAAATAGTAAAAACTACAAATAAAAAATAAATAAAAACCACATCAGTATATAATCAACACAATAAATGCATTCATGATATTTCCATTACAAGTTTTTTGGTAATATTGTTAATATTTTTACATTAATACAGTACAAATAATATTTGTACAATTACCATGTCACTTTTCTAAATGTAAGTCAGCACAGCATATACTACCCTTGATGTACTTTGAAACCAGAAGTTTACATACACTCTAAAAAAAGGAACATAACCATTTTTTTTTTTAAATGTCTGATGGTAAATCATACTAAACGTTTACTATTTTAGGTCCGTTAGGATTACCTAAATCATTTACATTTGCTAAATGCCAGAATAATGAGAGAATTTTTCCTTAATTTCTAGACAGTCAGAAGTTTACATACATTTGCTTGGTATTTTTTTAGCTTTGCTTTTAAACTGTATAACTTTGGTCAAATGTTTTGGGTATCCTTTCACAAGCTTCTCACAATAGTTTGCAGAAATTTTGGCCCATTCCTCCTGACAGAATTGGTGTAACTGAGTCAGATTTGTAGGCTGTCTTGCTCCCACAAGATTTTTCGACTCTACCCACAAATTTTCTATAGGATTGAGTGCAGGGCTTTGTGATGGCCACTCCAAAACATTCACTCTGTTGTCCTTAAAGCACATTTTAACTAATTTGGCAGTATGCTTAGGGTCATGGTCTGTTCGAAAGACCCATTTGTGGCCAAGTTGTAATTTCCTGGCTGATGTCTTGAGATGTTGCTACAGTATTTCTACACAATGTTCTTTCTTCATGATGCCATCTATGCTGTGAAGTGGACCAGTCCCTCCTGCAGCAAAACAGCCCCACAACATGATGCTGCCGCCCCCATACTTTACAGTTGGGATGGTGTTCCTAGGCTTGTAAGCTTTCCCCTTTGTCCTCCAAATGTAACACTGGTCATTATGGCCAAACAGTTCAATCTTAGTTCCATCAGACCACAGGACATGTCTCCAAAAATTATTCCTTTTCCCAGTGTAATTTAGCTAATTGTAATCTGGCTTTTTTGTTGATTCTGGCTTGTTGATTTTCCCATGTTGTCACACAAGGAAGCAGTGTGTTTGAGGTTTTCCTTAAATACTATTCTGCAGTTGTGTCTTTAATTACCTTAAATGTTGTCAATTAGCCAATCAGAAACTTCCAAAACCTTGACACCATCATCTGAGCTTTTTCAGAGGCAGAATAATCTTATTGTATGTAAACTTGACTTTCAAGAAAAGTTATAACAATTTCTCAAAACAAAATATCTCTCATTATTCTGCTATTAAGCAGAACAGAAACAAATGTGATAATCCTAACTTACCTAAAAGAGAAACAGTTTAGTCACATTAACATCTGACTTTTTTTAAATGGTTTTGTGCCTTTTTATACAGTGTATGTAAACTTCTGGTTTCAACTGTATGTGTAGAGAACAATTAAGTCTTGAGAATTGTTGTAAAACTGTCAGATTGCAAGTAAATAAATAAATAAAAACGATTTAACTGATTAACCATACCTTATTTACAAAAAAAAATAAGGTTGACTTATTTATGAAGCGTTTTGTTTTTATATACAATAATTACAGCGTGACAATGACAAAACATCTGCATCAAACAGAACTCTTTGCACTCAATGTTAAAGCAGAAAGTCTTTTATTGCAGCTACAAAGAGGAGGAGCTGGACTCAAACCAGAGCAGCTCCAGAGAAATCAGCGTTCCGAGCACAACAAATGACCATTATTAAATATACATTTCAGAACAGACACACAGACACAATCACAGCTCACTTGCGATACCAAATTTTAATTCTCTTCTCCCGCTTGATCTTCCTCTGTAACTGCAGCGTTCCATAAAGCAGAGCCTCTGCTGTAGGAGGACAACCTGGGGGGAGAGACATTATTATCCATTAACTAGAGAACATTTGTCTGATGAAGACCAGTGTTTCACCACAGAAATTCATGATGAGACTATAGAGCAATTTCCCTGGCCCAGTGATATTTATTACTATAAGAGTTGCACGATATTGAAAAAAACAAAAAAACAGACATATTGTAAACACTTGGTAGTTTGGACATTTATAAAGACATTCATAAATATTCCTATAGCCAATCTAATAAATGTTGGAGACATATTCACTACATAAACTGTTCAGCCTGACACCGACACAAGGAGTCATGATGTTAATTTGTTTTTTTTAATGACAGCAGTAAAAAAACTGAACAATTATTTATTATTACGCTGCATGTACTACCATAAACACATCTCTTATAAGCATTTAGGTGTGAACATGTCATGGCCAGAAGCAGCTTTACAGAAAATAGTTCATCCATTTTATTCTGGCTTAGTCCCTTATTTATCAGGGGTTGCCACAGCAGAATGAACCACCACAGAAAATAATATAACACAGATATAAAAATTGTTATGAAAAATTACAATGCAATTTTGCAATTTGGAAACATTGCAAATGATGAAAGAAGAATTCAACATCTCTCAATCAAGAACAAGTTTGGAGCTCACATTTGATGCATAAGAAGTTAAAATGAACACCTGTATCTAATACTTCTTTACTAAAAGAAAATAGGCCTATAAACTACTGTTTATAGCAATGAGTGTATTACAAGAATTTATATTATTAAATATTCATGTTAAAAAATAAAGTTTTTTTTTTATCTAATAATTCCAGCCAGCTTTTAGTGAGCTTGCAATATTGTCAAAAACACAGATCTTTCAGCTGTTATATGTAAAAATACCTAAATACATGCAGGACCATTCCAATATTTTGCTCGTCTCCAACTATTGACAGCAGATCACTTAATGAGAGAGAGAGAGGGGGGATTTGCACTCGCGATATCTTTACTGCTCTATTCATTTAACCTAAGAAATGTAATGCTTAGACCATCAATGTGCCTCTCATGAACTGTTCATTCACTCTCGTCGCCATGATTTCCGAGTATGTTAACTCATTTTTGGGGATCACGGGGCCAGTAAAAATATGCGGGAGACTCGAGGTGCTTCCGGGAGAGGTCAAGGTTGGATGAGATGCTAGAAAGCGGCGAATGCGTCACAGCAGCTCAAAACAGTGGAAATACAATAGCTGCACCTGCATTAAAGAGCATCACTCGCGTGATTCGCGCCAACAAACTAAACAGAGGTCCTAACGCATCTGTATATATTTTAGCTGTGTGAAACGAGCGCGTTACGCTCCCACACATCATTTATCTGTGTTGTGGCTGCTTGTAGGCTATGCATAGGGAGCTCACGTGCGCCTTCGATCCTGTCAGATGTGGCGCGCCCACTCTCATTCCCATACAGCAGGGAGGGTCTGTGTGAAACTCTACTCTGCGCGATTCAGAGAGCAGTAATTTGTAATCGCGCGACCATGTAGAGACAAAAATCACATGCATTTATGTAAATGAGATACTAGCTTGTTTATTAAAATAAGTTGTGATCTGGCGCTGTTTATAAAATATAATTCACTTGACTTCAAGGGGGGCGGGGAAAGCCGTTGGGAGGGCGGGGCGCCCCCCTTATATAATGGTAGGGGAAACACTGTAACTGCACTTTATAACTTATACTGTATCCTGCACTTGCTGCTATTGCACTCCTGGTTAGACCTAAACTGCCTTTCGTTTCCTTGTACATGTGTGATGACAATGAAGTAGAATCTAATCTAAAATCTAAATCAAACTAATTGAGTCCTTTAGGCTTGTTTGAAACCTCCAGGATATTTTGTTGAAGCAGGGCTGGAACTAAACTCTGCAGGACTGTGGCCCTCCAGAAACTGAGTCTGACACCCCTACACTACATGGTTGAGTGTACAAGTGCAGAGTTTATAGGTTCATAGTGTGCATAGACAGAAACGCTGATTTTGCCATTTTTATGGTGTTTTAAGTAGGGGTGTCAAAATTAATTGTTTCTTCGGTGCACCGCGATGCAGACGCGGACAATTCAGTATCGGTTCAGTAATAATCATAACCAGTTATTACGTACTGACGTCAATTTTACGGCTATGTCGCCGTAGATTACTATACTACTATACCAAACCATACCATTCAATGAAAAAGTGTCATAGCAGAACTTATATAAGAAAATAAATAAAGCAAACCTGGGACGTAGATGTCGACTGGAACAATGCGATCACAACCACGGACCACCGAATAAGAGTAGTGATAGTAGCCACCTCCATTAGCACAGCTACCAGAAAGAAAAAAAACAATGCCATTAATAAAGAATAATGAAAAACAGCATAATTTAAAGATCTTTCCTGATCAGTGCATTTGTGAAGTCTTGTGAAGATTCTTACCTTCCCATGGAAATGACGTATCTGGGCTCTGGCATTTGATCATACACCTGCCATTAGCAAGACATACACAAATTAGTAGCAGCATTAGGCAACACTATTTTAAAGCGTCCTTATACTTACTATAGTAATTACGATTAGATGCAGCTAACTCTAAACCTAACTACATTTTCCAACCCTAACCATACAGTAAGCACATGTAGTTATTTAATATTACTCAGTAGTTAAATGAATGGTGCCATTGTAACAAGGAAACCTTAAAATAAAGTGTAACCTAGAAAAGTCACCAAAAACAAAATGCAAGAAACACTTGCTTTCCATTGAACTGCTAGTAAATAAACTTGAGGAGGTGCATTATTTACTAATAATTTAACGAACTGAGGTCAATTACTACACTCAGATTATGCTCACTACAGCTGGAGATTGTTCCAATGTTGCATTTCAAGACATTTGTTTGGTTTTTGTCCTTAAAACTCTTGTATGACTAGTTTCCTACACATCTTATCCTAGTTGGCAATTCCAACTCTGTTTCAGCACTGATATGCAGACTAATGCAGAATTATATACATTTTAGGGCTGCACGATACTGAACAAAAGCTGACATTGGGATATTTAATTTGTCTGGGATGTACATTTGAATATGAATTCACGAGGTGACTTATAACTCTATTTGGAATGAATTCATCATTTTACATTGATTGGGATTTATCTGTGGAGGAATATCTGCATAAAATGCAATACAACTGAACAGGTACAAATGGATTTCATGGACTTCTGTGGAATCTAACAGTATTAAGGTACAGAAATTCAATAATAATATATAAAAAAAAACACTGTATAGTGTAGTCTTCTTTGTTAAAATAATTAAATGCAATTAATTTTGGTTTAAGTCTTAAGGCTTAAATTGTACAGTCACAGGTCGTAAAAACACATCCAAATGAAAATCTTTCAATACATTTCAGGGTTAAACTTTGCGTGACCACACAAATCACATGTTCTGGACTGTGGTGCTGGTCAACTATAATCCCAACTTGACATGGCTGATCCTGTGATGTGACTACTGCAGAGTCACACATTGTGATATAGATGCTGAAACTATATATTGTGCACCCCTAATACATTTTATATAATTTATGTACACACACCTATTTTTACGATCTAGGCACAAAGTCCAAAGCGCAGGGCGCAAAAGCATTAAGGGTCAGAATCCACTTTTGTTATTTTAAAGACGGAAAAATCCCCTTTGCGCCGAGGCGCATGGTCTAACAGGGTTGAGCTTATTCTCTTAATTAGAGTTATAGGTGTGTTTGGAGAATAAACCAATCAGAGACCCATCTCCCATTCCCTTTAAGAGTCAGTTGCGTCCCGCCATAGCGCATTTGCCATTTACATGGCGGACTTTGTATGTGGAAAAACTGAACGCTTCACTAGCGAGAAAACAGTTAAACAGAGCATCTGCAGCGCGAGAAAGAGAGATGAGCCTCCTCATTCTTTACTTTCACTCTTGTGGATAAGGAAATGTGTTGTACGCACAGACATCCATTAGCCTACATAATTAATTTCGTTTGTTAAGCGCAAAGATTTGTTTCAAAGCTATTTCTAAATTCAGTTCTAATTTCCAGCAAACGAATTAATGAACAGTAATAATGAAGTGTGGTCAAAAAACTGAGTTATATCCAAACACACGTTATGGCCCATATGGTCTAAAAGCTGACAGGTGGGCAAATCTAAGCTAGTTTTTAATAAAACAAATATAAATATGCATATAATAAATAATACTGCTAATAATAACATTATACAAAAGCAAATTGTCATGAATAAACTGAAAAAGCCCCCGAGATGAAAGCATGGAGGCAGTGGTTTTTATATTTCTGTAGGCTAGAAAATAATAATTATTGTAATATTTTAATCCTTAAATTATTTTTCATTTGTAAAAATATTTGTGTATTGCTGTACATCCTGTGTGTATTAAGCAATGTTTAAGCGAGGCGCACAACTAACGCGCTCTGCGCTGGACCTCCTCTTAGCTGGTCTATTAAACAGTCTATTCTAGTTTCTCAAAATAGCAACGCGCCAGCAATGCGCCACAACACACCTCCTTTTTTAGACCAGAATGCCTATGGGCGCACATATGAGCGCAAATGCATTTGCTATTTAAACAGCGTGGTGCAAAACGTCAAAATGACTCTTGAGTCGAGCTGAAACTAGCAAACAACAATTGCGTTGCGCTTTGCGCCGCATTGTGCCGGGTGTATGATAGGGCCCTTAATGTGTGTGGTCAATTCATGGGCTTCAGTTCTGTTGGCTGTAAGGACCTTTCAAATAGATGAAATCCTTTGGTGCAGTGATATGAAATAATAATGTGGTCAAGACCTGCCTGGAACGACTTTAGCTAGACTTTTCCTATAAAGAACTGCACACCTTAGTTCATCATCAACTGTTAAATGTTGATCAACCAAGCAGAAAGAAGTATCAACAGAACAGTATAAGATAATGACACCACATCTGTCTAATGCAGTGGTTCTCAATTCCGGTTCTCAGGACCCCCCGCCCTGCACATTTTGTATGGCTCCGTCCGAAACCGCTTACTATTCAGTAGGTACTGCATTTGAATTTAAACGTACTACTCGGCCGTTGAAAAAGTACGTTCTATACAGTATGAATGTGAGCAGTATGAATGGAATTCGGACGTACTACATCCGCCATTTTGTCATGGTCACGTGACCTACCTGCGTCAGTTGCGTCGCTTCACGTCCATTCATAAATTCTCTCGCGGGGCATCATGGGATAGCGCAGCGTCCATGGGATGCGCACTTCAGAATCTCGCCGGAAGTAGTAAGTCATCCGGGTACTTCTCGCATACTGATTTTCGAATTCTAAGAATTCGGACATACTACTCGGCTCACATACTGATTTAAGCGTACTGTATAGTATGGAAGTATGCGGTTTCGGATGCAGCCCAAGTCTTTCTTACTTAACACACCTGATTCAGATCATCAGCTCGTTAACAGGGAGATCCATGAACTGAACATTGTGTGTCAAATAGGGGTGTGAACCTACAATGGTCTCACGGTTCGGTTACGATTGTCATGCCATGGATTTGGTTCAATTCGATATCTCGGTGCATTGACGATGCTTTTCATACATAATTAGATTTTTTCCTCACAACACAATTTTTTTTTAAAAATATATTAATTTTTATATACTATTTGTCATACAATTTTGTCCTTTAATACAAGTAGTAAGATATATGAACTGTACCTTTAATTTGACCTGCTCAAAGAAAACACTCTTTTTGAATATATCAAACAAAACTCCAACACATGCACAGAACAACATGAGCATTTATAGCAAATAAACGAATGTAAATATTATCCCGCTTGCTTTTTGAGCACTGTCAAACGAGGTCTTACACCCCTATGACTGGTCATTGTCTTCACCTGCTCAACAGAAAGGGCTGCGACTGGCTTTAGAAATGAAACCACTGTTCATCAATGAGTGACGCGGGAAGAACAGCCGCGGTTACAGTCTATATGCGCATAATACGCGGTTATCACAGGTAATCCATAATAGGCACAGTGGAGAAAACTTGCACCTCAGGCACGCTCGTGTCTGGATCCACAAGAATTGCTTTAACAGCCATGAGGAAAGGAAAAGTTACCTCACAAACAGGCCAACAGGTCAAATGTTCAAAGTGAGAGAGAGGCAGAGATGGATTTTTACAGCATTTCTCCCTAGTAGTGAAATAGCGGCTCATGTGCTGTGCCTTCTTTAGTGTCAATGAAAGACTTTCCAGCAAACTCACAAGCAGTTGAACTGTGCATAATTATCTACCTTTTAAGTAGTAGGAGCGTTTTATTTACTCGCACTCGCCTCCTTCGCCACAGTATTCTACTGCGACATCGCGCATAGGGGATAAATGACGTCAGTACGTAATAACCGGTTATGATTATCACTGAACCGATATCGAATTGTCCCCGTCTGCATCGCGGTGGACCGAAGAAACAATTAATTTTGACACCCATAGTGTCAAATGAGACAGACACACAAAATGTGCAGGGTGGAGGGGCCCGAGGACAGGACTTGAGAACCACTGGTCTAATTGAAGTTTGCTAAAATTGATCTGGCACCAATACCTTCCGCAATGCAGGAGCCATTTTATTGGTGAGTGTCCCAGCAACGATCATGACATCAGCCTGTCTGGGACTGGCTCTGAACACGACACCGAAGCGATCCATGTCATAGCGCGGGGCGGCCATGTGCATCATCTCTACTGCACAACACGCCAGGCCAAACGTCATGGGCCACAAGGAGCTCTAAAATGTAAACAGAAATTAAATTAAGAATCCTGCTCCAAATGCAGTTACAGTGCTCTGCATATACAAGTACACTATAAATTTCTTTGCTCTGTTAAACATCATTTGGGAAATATTTAAAAAAACAAAAAATAAATAAAAAATTCAAAGCGGGGCTAATAATTCTGACTTCAACTGTATATTAACCATATTTACTGAGAAATGGATAAAAATATTCATTTTCAAAAGGGGGTGTACTCATATACGTATGCTGAGCACTGTACATAAACAACTTGCCTTAAATCAATCCTTTTTATTTTCACAGCTTTACAGCAGGAATTATTCATCAAACATGTTTATTTAACTTTTTTTTTTTTTTTTTTTTACATTAACACTCATTGAAAAACTGATACATACCACAAATAAACTAAATTAACTAATAATAAATAAACAAAGTTAAAAAAGTAAATAAAGAAGGTTTTTATTAGTATTCATACTTCTAAGACAATCCACTATCAACTAAAGTATTAACTGTTTTTATACACCTACTGTATAATAATTTGTTTTCAGTTCAGTATATTGATATTTTACACACATCTAGACTTCTCAAAAGTGAAAGTCATCAATTGATCAACAGTAAATCGGAGATTACAGCAAAAATCATGATCAGTAAAGGTATATTCTACATTTTTTATATGAATTTTTTTTTTTATAACCATAAAAAGTCATCACAGACTGTGAATATGTAATTAAATTAATAAATTAATCAAAATAAATAAGGAACATGATACAAAATAGGGAAAAGCAAGGAATAAAATATATTTTAAAATATATTCATTTCAATGTTTGTAATTTTACACATTTTTTTGTTTAAACTGTATTTTTTGCACCAATGATGAGCATTAAATAAATTCAAAAAGAGTTTTGTTTGTGAGTGTGTACACGGTCACATACTCTGCGTGCCCAGTTGACCAGATCATCCAGCTTGGTGATGACGTATTCCCCCTTGCTGCTCACGGCTGAAGCTGGTTTTGCTGCCAGAGCTGTGCTTTTCTCTCTGAATGGGACCAAACTGGAAAAAATGGGTACATTTAGTCAATAAACAACTTCAACTTAATTTCCAAAATTGCCTCTGATCTGCAATATTTAACCAGAACAAACCATCAATACACACCATGAAGAGTTTTCATCTTTGCAGTCTGTCGGAAGAAGCTTTTTATGAGCAGAAAATGATGAAAAGGCCCTAAATCACAAACAAACATATTTAAACACATCCAGTAATAATAACAACAATAATAATTCCTTACATGTATATAGCGCTTTTCTGGGCACTCAAAGCGCTTTACACATAGGGGGGGGAATCTCCTCATCCACCACCAGTAATCAACATACAAGTATATAGTTCAAGTCAACACATTTTTTGTTCCACAAAGCTTTACAGAGCACCTGTCAAACACTCACATTGATCTTTCAAACCAAAATTAACAGGTAAGATAGGGCAATTGGGTATGTAATTTCTGTGCCAGTTTGACATTATACACTAAAGATAGTTTAACTAATTCAAAACACTCTGTGGCCTGAACTCACCATGAGTGAGACAGAAAATGGAGTGCAGCACAGAGGTAAAATCAGATTCTCAAGTCATAATCTTTAAAATAATGACTTGTATTGAAAATGTTGATAGAGGTTTTTGATATAGGAATTACATAGGAGTATTAAAAATGCTTATTTTCCGTGGAGCAGAAGTGGTTTGACTATCTGAAGTGTGAAGAGGAGCAGATTAAAACGATCTGTAAAGTACGGCAGTGGTTTGTGAAAATTAAATCTGGCAACACAACCAACATGCTCCATCACCTAAAAAAGTAACACCCCAAAAAAACCTGAAAGTTTTACAATTTGTGGGCTGTTGCTAGATCGGATACGGTTGCAGTCAGAAGTTATCAAGAATTATTTATATTTCACTTATATTATTTATTAAATTTCCCATTTATTGTAATTTATTAATGTCTACCCCCACCCTAACGTCACAGTAACATAAAAACAGTAGTTGTACTGAGTATTATCTATTAAATTACCCAATAAATTAAATATTTTAATGCCTACCCCCACCCCAACCCTAAACCCAACCGTGACAGTACTGTAAAAATATTAATTATTGTTATACAGTGTCATAAAAAATGCTTCCGGCCAGCCGTGTATCCAATCTACACTTTACCCAATTTGTGTGGACTTGCTGGAAGTGGTACTGTATGTATTTTTTGTTTATGTTTGGCACATTTAACATACCTCATAATGACAGACCTTAAACAGATTAGTCTTTTTAAATGTAATTTACTAAGTTGTTTTAATTTAGGGCAAATGTGTAAATCTGTTTTTGTAATAAACAATATTTTAAATTGTAAATTAATGAACCCTCTAATTTGTGCTGCATCAGTAAAGCTGTAAGCATTAACAACTTATATAGAAATTTACCACTATTGTTCATTACGGAAAAAAATGATTGAGTTTGCATTTTTGCCATATTGCCCAGCCCTAATTTATATATATATATATATATATATATATATATATATATATATATATATATATATATATATATATATATATATATATATATATATATATATATATATATATATAAGTGGTGGGCCGTTATCGGCGTTAACGTGCTGCGTTAACGTGAGACTCTTATCGCGCGATAAAACAAAAAATATTGCCGTTAATCTAATCTCAAAGTTGGGTTGGGAGCTGGGTCTTTTCTACGCAAGCTATGATGACTTTCACCTTGATATTTTAGCGCAGATGTATACCTGACCGGTGAGCTGTCTGACAAAAGAGTGCCCTTCTGAATCAAATCAGCAGGATGCCTGACTCTAACTGCAGCTCGGCAGTTTCACTTTAACTCATGAACATTTCATTCATGTGCTCGTGACAACCTGGGGTATTAGACGCAAATAGGAAGTAAGGACTGGTGAGAGTGTTATGGACTTTAATAACGAACGCCGAATGGAAAGAAAATAGAAAGATTTTGCGATTTGTGTGTGTGTGCGCGGCCTTTTACTGACAGCCGCGTGTGGATCTTGTCGGAAAATATGGCGAAAGGTCCTAAAGACAGCGGTGTTTACTTCAATAATGCCACTAATATATGGACACTCCACATGTCTTAATTCCATTTCTGTTTAGTTCAGTTATGACTTTAGTCGGATTAAGGTCATCAAAAATCACTGTTTCGAGCTTATGTAGGCCTACAGTTCAAAATTCATGTTTAACTGAATAAACAGTTAGTAAACAAATTGAACATCATTTATTTTCATCGCCAATTATCATAGTAGAACAGTTTCTCAAGCAGTTTGTGATGCATTTTGTAAACCACAGATGAGCCCCTGGTCTAATGCGCCATCTGGCTTGAGAATCCCGTTCTCAAAGACTTATTATTCAGGCAGCACACATATTCTAAATGGCTCATTTGAATTCTGCTGAAGGCATTTTAATCTAGATTTATTCCAAGATTAATCTAGATTAAAAAAATTAATCTACGCCCACTTATAATATATATATATATATATATATATATATATATATATATATATATACACACTAGAGATGCCACAATTCTCAATACAATATTGAACCGTTCGGTACGACATCCACGGTTCAATACGCGCTTGTGAATTGCGGTTTTTCCGGTTTTACGTTTAAATAATTTATGTGCGTTTTATTTCTCTCCGAATAGACTGTTTGTGTGTCCCTGTAAGTTTACGAGCTGAGATGAGGAAACTCCTCCCCGCGAGTAAATATTCAATCACCACAGGGCTCGAAAATAAGGACTGCCCGATGGCCCGGGGCCAGCATGAGAGACGCTCGGGCCAGTGTACAGAATGGTCACTGGCCCGATCGGGCCAGTGCTGCCTTGTCACAAAAGTTTGGCTGCGACTGTCTGTCAATTGCGTTCAAATACAATCTTAGGATGCTTTCACACATAGACGTTTGTTTCGGAATCTGTCTCTTTCCCCCCGTTAGCGCGGTTCGTTTGGCATATGCGAGTCCAGGAATCGCGCTCAAATCAGCGCCAAATCAATCTCTCCGGGATCGCCTGAATGAGGTGGTCTCTGCTCGATTGAGCAGATCGATTGTAGTGAGAAAACAAAACAATCCAACGAACTAAGGACCCAGGCTATACCACAGTGTATTATGATTGTGTAATAGCCATATATACGAATGATGAGCAGGGCGGGATGTCATTCCTACCGGTAAATGTGCGTTTCGTGTCTAATGCGAAAGTGAAAGCATGCTGAAATATTAACGAGAGCTGTTTATCAGTTAGGAAGATTGAACGAAGTTACCAACTGATAATCTTTCCATATTTTAATCTTATAATATGTTATATTAGGCCTGTTGTTTTGTTCATTTCTGCACTGACAGCTCGAAAGAAAGATCAACATTGATCTGCTTCATGATCTAATGCATGATCTGATGATCGGTTCATCTATTTATTTGTAATTTAAGCCTATAATGCATAATTCTAGCCAACGTTTCTTTAATAGATTAATTCAATAGATTTTTAAAAAACTTGACAACTGAAATGAGGCTCTGTATGAGAAAGTCTGACCTCTCTGATTTGTATTTATGTCTGTGGGTGTCAAAATTAAAGTGCATATTTTCGCTTATAAAATATATACACAACTGCTTAAAAGTTTGGGGTCAGTATGATTGTTAAATATTTTAAAATAAGCTTCTCCTGCTCACCAAGGCTGCATTTATTTCATCATAATTATAGCACACATTGTAAAATTGTAAAATGTTATTGCACTATAAAATAACTGTTCAAAAGTAGTTTATAATTTAATTTAATCATTTATTTCAGTGATTTTAAAGATGAATTTTCAGCTTCATTACTCCAGTCACATGATCCTTTAGAAATCACTCTATTATTAATTATTATTGTTTTTATTATTATTTTATTTTATTTTTTTTAATGGTAATAGTAATAAAAGCAATAATGTCTGGAGTAATAATTTTATTTGAAACTACATACAATAAGAAAGCAGTTATTAAAAGATTTAATTAATATTTAATGCCCAGTTTGTACATAGGCTACCAGCAGCTGTGAGATTTTAGTGTTAATTTTTTTTTTATTATACAATACACTAGGAACTAGTGTACCTTTCTTGGCTTTGAAGTAAAATAAAGGAGTATTGCAATAAATCGTTTTTATTTTTGTCTCTTTCTTACTGTTCCTATTGCCTAAGCATAGAATAACAATAAAAAAAAAAAAACACTTATGTGTTAAGCCATCAGAACCGAACCGAACCGAAAACCGTGTTAAAAAACCGAGGTATGTATTGAACCGTGAGCTAACTGTATTGTTGCATCCCTAATACACACACACACACAAGCCCAGAATATTCATACTCTTGGCAAATTCTGACTGAGAAACATATGTAAGCTGAGAAATACATATTCCAATATATATTCCAACAACTGTACATCATCTTATTGTCTTTTGGGAGAAGCCAGTGTCAGGATGGATGGATAGATAGTCAACATAATAGATCTAATAGACATTTTAATGATAGACAGTTCAAATACAATCTGAATCTTACCTCAGATTAAAAGAGCCAAGTGCTGGAAGGCGGGGAACTGAAATAACACAGAATTTCAGAGTTAGTTTAGATTATTTACTAAATTTATACCTTTAGCACAGTTTTGTTTCGCTCAATTTTAAATCAATTTAACAAAAAAATCTCTATTTAATAAAAATCTCGGCAGAAACAAACCACACAAATCAGTGTTCGTAATGTAAACAATAACAACAGAACAAACATTAGAACATAAATACTACAAATAAAGCGCAGCTCAGTGTGTTGGTAAAGATTTTTTAAAACTCACGTTACACTGAAATATTTTTATTATTACTTCAAGTCTAGCACCATTTACTGCGCCATTATGGATTATACGTTAAGTGCTTTGTGACAGTGATTTACTGAAATAACTGAATATCCTCCGTCTGCACTGATCTTTATCGTCAAAGGAATAGTCAGTAAAACATGTCTCTCCTCAACTTTGTCCTGCAAATAATGTGAGTTGTTTTTATCTGTCAGTCAGTCTTAGTTTCGTCATGTTGAATAGCAAGGTCAGCGGCTAAAGTCCTTCATAGCACAGATAAATGCAAACAGCAACGTAAGACGCAATGTAGTTTAGTTATATATAATTGATTATATCTACATATTATGCAGTAAAAGAGATTTTGTGTTATGAAGAGGCTTAAAATAATTTGAGACCAAGCTGGTTTACTCACCCATCAGCGCCGCCATTTTTCCATACCATCTATTTCCGTCGTGACCCGACTTCCTCCATGTTTTAAAAGTCCTTCGATAACGTCAAAGTCCCTTAGTCTTCGGTCAAATAAATTTTTTAACATTCGAACAAAAAAACAAAACAATACAAACATAGTTTATATTGATATGACAATATTTGGCCGTGATACATAAGACACATCCAGTTTTACATTTATCAACATAGCCTACAACCAACAAATGTCCACAAAAGTTCTGCAAATGAAAGACAAAAGATAAAAATAATACAAAGACAAAGATGTCAGTAACTCTTTCTCCAGGATAATTATGCTAAACTAAAGGTTTAAGTTTTATTCATAAAATCACAGTACAAGTTTAAAAGAAAAAAAAAACTTTACTGCTAATTCCAAACATATTCAGTGCTGTGCATCTCTGAATACATTCCTAATAGTCAATTTGTTATTAAATATATGAAGCACAACAGGTATGTAAAAAATGTAGGGTTTATTTTCCAAAGAAAACAATTTTAGAAAGTTATAAATGAGCTTTTAAGTCTTTTTAGAGAGTGATTTTAATGCACACTTATAGATTAATTATAAATAATAAAGCCCTTTTATTTCAGCGACGTCGTGGCAAAACAAACTGCTATGACGTTCATCTCCTCAGGTATAATGTGCTTTATTCAGTGTTAAGCTACAAATGTGAGTTTAAATACCATTTTACATGACATTTATTGCTATACTGAGAGCAGCAGCAGATATAGTCTAGTTCACCTCAGATATTGAAAATTAAATGCAGCTATTTGACGGTTTGAAAAGGAAAGTCAGTGACTCAGGGCAAACCAACAACATCAGTAACTCACCCTACTTTTAATATTATACTCAAACTAGCTACTTATTTATAGTAAGGTAGTAGTTGGGTTTAGGTACTTGGTAGGATTAGGGATATAAAATAAGATACATAAATGCTAATGGAAATTAAATCTTAATAGTAAGCATGCTGCAATAAGCCAGCAAATGGTGTCAATTTTTTACTTAAACTAAAGTGTTACCACATTTGTTTCAAAATCAAGATAACTGCAAACAAAAGCTGTTTCAAAATAGTAAAAACCACATCAGTATATAAATAACACAATAAATGCATTCATGATATTTGCATTACAGATTTTTTTGGTAATATTATTAATATTTTTACATTAATACAGTACAAACAATATTTGTACGATTACTATGTCACTTTTATAAATGTAAGTCAGCACAGCATATACTACCCTTGATGTACTGTTGAAACCAGAAGTTTACATACACTCTAAAAAAAGGAACATAACCATTTTTTTTTTAAATGTCTGATGGTAAATCATACTAAACGTTTACTATTTTAGGTCCGTTAGGATTACCTAAATCATTTACATTTGCTAAATGCCAGAATAATGAGAGAATAATTATATATATATATATATATATATATATATATATATATATATATATATATATATATATATATATATATATATTATTATTATTATTATTATTATTATTTTTTTTTTATTAATTTCTAGACAGTCAAAAGTTTACATACATTTCCTTGGTATTTTTTTTTTAAGCTTTGCTTTTAAACTGTATAACTTTGGTCAAATGTTTTGGGTATCCTTCCACAAGCTTCTCACAATAGTTTGCAGGAATTTTGGCCCATTCCTCCTGACAGAATTGGTGTAACTGAGTCAGATTTGTAGGCTGTGTTGCTCGCACAAGATTTTTCGACTCTGCCCACAAATTTTTTATAGGATTGAGCTCAGGGCTTTGTGATGGCCACTCCAAAACATTCACTCTGTTGTCCTTAAAGCACATTTTAACTAATTTGGCAGTATGCTTAGGGTCATGGTCTGTTTGGAAGACCCATTTGTGGCCAAGTTTTAATTTCCTCGCTGATGTCTTGAGATGTTGCTTCAGTATTTCTACATAATGTTCTTTCTTCATGATGCCATCTATGCTGTGAAGTGGACCAGTCCCTCCTGCAGCAAAATAGCCCCACAACATGATGCTGCCGCCCCCATACTTCACAGTTGGGATGGTGTTCCTAGGCTTGTAAGCTTTCCCCTTTGTCCTCCAAATGTAACACTGGTCATTATGGCCAAACAGTTCAATCTTAGTTCCATCAGACCACAGGACATGTCTCCAAACATTATATGTAATTAATGTAATTTATGTAATTTAGCAAATTGTAATCTGGCTTTTTTGTTGATTCTGGCTTGTTGATTTTTCCATGTTGTCACACAAGGAAGCAGTGTGTTTGAGGTTTTCCTTAAATACTATTCTACAGTTGTGCCTCCAATTAACTCAAATGTTGTCAATTAGCCAATCAGAAACTTCCAAAACCTTGACACCATCATATGAGCTTTTTCAGAGGCATAATAATCTTATTGTATGTAAACTTGACTTTCAAGAAAAGTTATAACAATTTCTCAAAGAATATCTCTCTCATTATGTTAACAGAAACAAATGTGATAATCCTAACTTACCTAAAAGAGAAACAGTTTAGTCAAATCAACATCTGACTTTTTTTAAAATGGTTTTGTGCCTTTTTATACAGTGTATGTAAACTTCTGGTTTCAACTGTATATGTAGGGAACAATTAAGTCTTGAGAACTGTTGTAAAACTGTCAGATTTCAAATAAATAAATAAATAAATAAAAACCATTTTTAACTGATTAACCATACCTTATTTACAAAAAAATAAGGTTGACCATTCAAATGCTTATTTATGGAGCGTTTGGCTTTTATATACAATAATTACAGCGTGGCAATGACAAAACATCTGCATCAAACAGAACTCCTTGCACTCAGTGTTAAAGCAGAAAGTCTTTTATTGCAGCTACGAAGAGGAGGAGCTGGACTCAAACCAGAGCAGCTCCAGAGAAATCAGCTTTCAGAGCACAACAAATGACCATTATTAAATATACATTTCAGAACAGACACACAGACAGAATCACAGCTCACTTGCGATACCAAATTTTAATTCTCTTCTCCCGCTTGATCTTCCTCTGTAACTGCATCATTCCATAAAGCAGAGCCTCTGCTGTAGGAGGACAACCTGGGGGGGGGGGGGGGGGGGGGGGGGGGGGCAATTATTATCCATTATCACATTATTATCCATTAACTAGAGAACATTTGTCTGATGAAGACCAGTGTTTCCCCACAGAAATTCATGATGAGACTATAGAGCAATTTCCCTGGCCCAGTGATATTTATTACTACAGTATTAGAGCTGCACGATATAAAAAAACCCCCAGATATATAGTAAACACTTGGTAGTTTGGACATTTATTTCACTAATTTGGCAACTGTTAAACATTGTCTGTGAAACGGTTTCAATATCTGTTTAGTTGAAAAATGTTAGGGGTCTATTTGGGACGACACTAAACTTGATAAACATTAAACACACCCGATCAAACTTATCGAGTCCTTTAGGCTTGTTTGAAACCTCCAGGATATTTTGTTGAAGCAGGGCTGGAACTAAACTCTGCAGGACTGTGGCCCTCCAGAAACTGAGTCTGACACCCCTACACTACATGGTTGAGTGTACAAGTGCAGAGTTTATAGGTTCATAGTGTGCATAGACAGAAACGCTGATTTTGGCATTTTAATGGTGTTTTAAGTAGGGGTGTCAAAATTAATTGTTTCTTCTGTGCACCTCGATGCAGACGCGGACAATTCAGTATCGGTTCAGTAATAATCATAACCAGTTATTACGTACTGACGTCAATTTATCTCATATGCGCTATGTCGCCGTAGCTTACTATGGCGAGGGAGGAGACATATTTACAATGCATCAACTACTTAAAAACGCAGAAACTGTGCACAATTCACTGCGTGTGTGTGTTTGCTGGACAGCCTTTCACTGACACTTACAGCAGAAGCCCCTATTTCCCTGCAATTGAGAAAATGAAAGTAAACTCCATTTCTCTCTCTCCTACTGTGGCCCATTTGACCTGCTGTTGTGAGGTAAAGTTTCCTCTCGGCTGTTACAGCGATACTTCTGGATACAGACACGAGCACGTGTCTGCAGAGCGCGTTTTTACCACCGCGTCTATCATGGATCAGCTGTGATCGCCGCTGCTGTTTATCAGTATCACTCATCTGTGAACAGCGCCAAAGCGTTAGAGTCAATCAAAGCCCTTTTTGTTGAGCGGGTGACCAATCATAGGGGTGTAAGAAAGAACTCGCTCGACAGGGCTCATAAAGCTTGCGGGATGTTTACGTTTGTTTATTTGCTATAAATGCTCATGTTGTTCTGTGCATGTACTTGAGTTTTTAAAGGTACAGTTTATATATCGGACTGCTTGTATTAAAGGACAAAAATGTATTACAAATAGTAAACAAATATAAATATATTAATACATTTTAATACAAGAATTGCTGTGCTGTGAAGAAAATATTCAATTGTGTGTGAAAAGCATCGTCAATGCACCGAGATATCAAATTGAACCAAATCGATGGCATGATAATCGTAACGAACCGTGAGACCAATGTTGGTTCACACCTCTAGTTTTAAGTCATGTTGTGCCACTCACATCCAGTGCAGACATGGTGTAGCATTAGGATCGAGTTGCATTCAAGAAGACATTGTTGATTAGTGCACTCTACTTCAGTACAAGAAGTAGAGTGTAAAAAGCATGCGAGAAGTACCCGGACGACCAACTTTTTCCGGTGAAATTCTGAAGTGTGCATCCGATGGACGATACACTATCCCATAATGCCACGTGAGAGAATTCATGAATGGGAGTCAAGCAACGCAACTGACACGGGTAGGTCACGTTATAATGACAAATGCTGGATGTAGTAGTACATCTGAGCTCCATTCATACTACTCACAGCCAAACTATATAGGAAGTACTTTTCTAACGGTCGTGTAGTAAATTTTAATTCAAATGCAGTACCTACTAGTAGTAGGCAATTTCGGATGCAGTCGTAGAGTACGGTTTGGTATTTTGATACTTCTGACAGTGGAAATTAAATAATTGTTTACCATTTTGTACTATACCAAGCCATACCATTCAGTGAAAAAGTGCCATAGTAGAACTTGAAATAAAGCAAACCTGGGACGAAGATGTCAACTGGAACAATGCGATCACAACCACGGACCACTGAATAGGAGTAGTGATAGTAGCCACCTCCATTAGCACAGCTACCAGAAAGAAAGAAACAATGCCATTAATAAAGAATAATGAAAAACAGCATAATTTAAAGATCTTTCCTGATCAGTGCATTTGTGAAGTCTTGTGAAGATTCTTACCTTCCCATGGAAATGACGTATCTGGGCTCTGGCATTTGATCATACACCTGCCATTAGCAAGACATACACAAATTAGTAGCAGCAATAGGCAACACTATTTTAAAGCGTCCTTATCCTTACAATAGTAATTACAATTAGATGCAGCTAACTCTAAACCTAACTACATTTTCCAACCCTAACCATACAGTAAGCACATGTAGTTATTTAATATTACTCAGTAGTTAAATGAATGGTGCCATTGTAACAAGAAAACTTTAAAATAAAGTGTAACCTAGAAAAGTCACCAAAAACAAAATGCAAGAAACACTTGCTTTCCATTGAATTGCTAGTAAATAAACTTGAGGAGGTGCGTTATTTACTAATAATTTAACGAACTGAGGTCAATTACTACACTCAGATTATGCTCACTACAGCTGGAGATTGTTCTAATGTTGCATTTCAAGACATTTGTTTGGTTTTTGTCCTTAAAACACTCTTGTATGACTAGTTTCCTACACATCTGATCCTAGTTGGCAATTCCAACTCTGTTTCAGCACTGATATGCAGACTAATGCAGAATTATATACATTTTAGGGCTGCACGATACTGAACAAAAGCTGACATTGGGATATTTAGTTTGTCTGTGATATACATTGCAATATGAATATTATTTCACATGATGACTTATTTACATTGATGGGGATTATTTTGTAGACAGGGTTTTCTCATTTCTCACAGGACGCGTTCTCTGTTCTCGTGGTCTCCCAAGTTCGTTCTTCCGAGGTGACCTGGAAAGACCGGTCTTCATAAGAGCACAAGTCCGTTCTCTGAGTTCTTGGAATTGAGAAACAGCATTTGTATATCTTCCTTACTTAACAACCCTGTTTCAGATCTTCAGCTCGTTAACAGGGAGATCCATGAACTGATCATTGGGTGTCAAATAAGAGACACACAAAATGTGCAGGGTGGAGGGGCCCCGAGGACAGGAATTGAGAACCACTGGTCTAATAGAAGTTTGCTAAAATTGATCTGGCACCAATACCTTCCGCAATGCAGGAGCCATTTTATTGGTGAGTGTCCCAGCTACGATCATGACGTCAGCCTGTCTGGGACTGCCTCTGAACATGAAACCGAAGCGTTCCGTGTCATAGCGCGGGGCGACCATGTGCATCATCTCTACTGCACAACACGCCAGGCCAAATATCATGGGCCACAAGGAGTTCTAAAATGTAAACAGAAATTAAATTAAGAATCCTGCTCCAAATGCAGTTACAGTGCTCTGCATATAGAAGCACACTATAGCCCCCTCAAATCTCTCATTTAAATAAATATTTTCTATAGGAAGCTTTACAATATTATAATTGAGCATATACATTAGTTTAGTCAGTACTGAAGCCAAATCTGGAGCTTATCTAACAAAATAACTTATGATAATGGTTCAAAAATTGGTAGCCCAAATTTATGTTAGAGAAAAATATTAAATATAAATTTAAAAAAAGAGAAGAAAAATAATCAAAAGAAACAAAAAATACAGACAATTTTGTTGAAGTTTTGTAGTTTGTAAAATTTCAATGTATAATCTTTCCATTTCTAAAAGATGTTCTGTGACTAAAATATAATTTTAATAAATATACCTGTTTAATAAATCTGTTTTGTTCAAATGCATCAATATATATTACCCATATTCACTGAGAAATGGATAAAAATATTTATTTTCAAAAGGGGGTGTACTCGTATATGTATGCTGAGCACTGTACATAAACAACTTGCCTAAATCAATTCTCAAGTCATTTATTTAACTGTTTTTTTACAATCACACTCATTGAAAAACTGACAATCAATACATACCACAAATAAACTAAATAAAAGTAATTAAGACTTTTTAATATTATTCATACTTCTAAGACAAATGGTAAAAACAAAGCAAATTTACAATTGATTAAAGTGGCAAGTTTTGTATGGATTTTGGTTTCCAGTGCATGAAATTATAGACACATATGCTCGTACTCTGTCACTTTCTACATAAAAATAGTCTGTCAGACATTTAACATTATCAGATTCTTCTCTGCATTTTCAAAAATTATGTTGAAAGGAATTCATTATGTTTCGAAGAACAACGAAAATGTATAAGGTTGAAAACAACAAAAATGATGACAGAATTTACATTTCTGGGTGAATTAATTTTCCTTTGCATTCATTTATTTTCCTTCGGTTTAGTCCCTTTATTCATCAGGGGTAGCCACAGTGGAAAGAACCATGAATGAGCATATGTTTTACACAGCAGATGCCCTTCCAGCTGCAAACCAGTACAGGGAAACACCCATACACACTCATTCACACACATACACTACGGGCAATTTATTCAATTCACCTATAGAGCATGAGTTTGGACTGTGGGGGAAACCGGAGCACCCGGAGGAAACCCATGCCAACACGGGCAGAAAATGCAAACTCTACACAGAAATGTCAACTGACCCAGCGACCCACTACTGTATATTACTTTAAACAATCATTAACCTTATTAATTTCATGATTATACCTTAAAGACTCGGACACAGACCAAGCAGAGACTACAAAATCATTTGTGTCTTTGTATAGTTTTAAAGTTCCGAGCTTGTACACCGAGACTAATAACCAAGCACACTGGATTAACTTTGACTGAAGGGCATCACACACCGGATGCGCCGCTCAGCGCCGTGACACGGCGCGCACATGACAGTTGAAAGTATCGCACACCAGATGCACACATTCGCATGATGTTTAAAATGAAACTATTCAGATGGCGCTCTGTGGCGCGGCAGAAATATGAACAGTGCCCTGAGTCATGGCTGGGCGCCGCGGACAGCCGTCTACTTGTGGCGCCGGTGTGTGTACCCTGATAGAAACCTATGTTTAGAATTCTGAAATGCATGGCGCTGAGCATCGCCGAGCGGCGCTTCTGGTATACAACCTGCTTGAGGCTATAACTAAAGGGCGTCATACACCGGATGCGCCGCTCAGTGCCACGACACGGCACACCAGACGCACACATTCGCATGCTATTTAAAATGAAACTATTCAGATAACGCTCTGTGGCACGGCAGAAATATGAACAGTGTCCTGAGTCGTGGCTGGGCACCGCAGACAGCCACCGACTTGCAGCGCCGTTGTGTGTACCCTGATAGAAACCTATGTTTACAATTCTGAAATGCAAGGCGCTGCGCGTCGTTAGTTCGTTATTTCCAATGGAGGGACACGCATGTGAAGCCACGCGCTCGCACTTTCCAGCTGCACCTAGTTAAGATCACAGGGAGCTTCTGTGACCGCGGGAAATGCAAACAGCTGAAGTTTAAGGAAGACGCAATGAAAAGTACACATGTATGCAAACCCACCTAAAGTTACAAACACTGGCGCCAAGGAGAGTGATAACGTGGTGAATGTTGATCTTGTGTTGAGCCCAATGAGCCTTACATCTAAAAATAGAGCAAGGGTGTTTCTTTGGTGACATCGCTTTGACTCACACGCTGAAATGGCGGACGTTAAACAACAAACTGAGGATATGGTAATGCGCAGCTGTCAATCAATATTGGTGGGCGGGGGGACCGCACTCCTATGTCAAGTTGCGGTCAATCTCAAAACCGCTCCAATTGGTCCACTGTTAAATTGAAAAAAAAAAGGACTGGGTGTGTTTAAATCACTCCAATATGATGGTCTATACCTACACACATGTCTGGGTGTGTTTAAATCACTCCAATATGATGGTCTATACCTACACACATGTCTGTCTGTATAAAAAGTAGATATTTCACCATAGGTGCCCTTTAAAGATACAATAATCTTACTTACTGTATAAAAATACTTTGCAATTTGTGATGTCTCAACATAAAAGTGAATTGTTACACCCTGGAAAAAACTTGAAAATTTCTATTTTAATTAAATGCTGTTTTCTGAAACAACCTTATATTCAAAGTAAGCTGAAAAAAATGTATCACACTATCCACTAAAATATGAACAGTTTTTTTTACACCTATAATAATTTGTTTTCAGTTCAGTATATTAATATCTTACACACATCTAGACTTTATAAAAGTAAAAGTCATCAATTGATCAACAGTAAATGGGAGATTACAACAAAAAATCATGATCAGTAAAGGTATATTCTACATTTTTTGTATGAAAAAAATATATTTATAACCATAACAAGTCATCACAGACTGTGAATATGTCATTAAATTAATAAATTAATCAAAATAAATAAGGAATATAATACAAAATAGGGAAAAACAAGAAATAAAATATATTTTAAATATAAGGAGTTCAGATGCAAAAACCTCTAAAAGCCATTTGAAATTTCCTTCAAAAATGAGCATTTTTATCAGGCTCCTGTCTGTATGTTCAGTAGTTTCAAGTTTATGGCAAAAAATACACTCCTCTAAAGGTCTTTAAAATAAAATAACTCAACATAAACATAGGAGTCTGAGAAAAATGCTCATATTCAATGGAAATTTTAGAGGTCTTTGCATTTGAACTCTTCATATATTCATTTCAATGTTTGTAATTTTACACATTTATTTTTGTTTAAACTGTATTTTTTGCACCAATGATGAGCATTAAATAAATTCAAAAAGAGTTTTGTTTGTGAGTGTGTACACGGTCACATACTCTGCGTGCCCAGTTGACCAGATCATCCAGCTTGGTGATGACGTATTCCCCCTTGCTGCTCACGGCTGAAGCTGGTTTTGCTGCCAGAGCTGTGCTTTTCTCTCTGAATGGAACCAAACTGGGAAAAATGGGTACATTTAGTCAATAAACAACTTCAACTTAATTTCCAAAATTGCCTCTGATCTACAATATTTAACCACAACAAACCATCAATACACACCATGAGGAGTTTTCATCTTTGCAGTCTGTCGGAAGAAGCTTTTTATGAGCAGAAAATGATGAAAAGGCCCTAAATCACAAACAAACATATTTAAACACATGCAGTAACCAACATACAAGTATATAGTTCATTCATTCATTCATTCATTTTCTTGTTGGCTTAGTCCCTTTATTAATCTGGGGTCGCCACAGTGGAATGAACCGCCAACTTATCCAGCACATTTTCACGCAGCGAATGCCCTTCCAGCCGCAACCCATCTCTGGGAAAGTATATAGTTCAAGTCTAGAAATTTTTTGTGCCACAAAGCTTTAAAAAGCACCGGTCAAACACTCACATTGATCTTTCAAACCAAAACTAACAGGTAAGATAGGGCAATCGGGTATGTAATTTCTGTGCCAGTTTGACACTATACACTAAGGGTTAGGATTAACTAATTCAAAACACTCTGTGGCCTGAACACACCATGAATGAGACAGAGAAAATGGAGTGCAGCACAGAGGTAAAATCAGATTATCAAGTCATAATCTTTAAAATAATGACTTGTATTGAAAATGTTGATAGAGGTTTGTGATATAGGAATTACATCGGAGTATTAAAAATGCTTATTTTCCGCGGAGCAGAAGTGGATCGACTATCTGAAGTGTGAAGAGGAGCAGATTAAAACGATCTGTAAAGTACGGCAGTGGTTTGTGAAAATTAAATCTGGCAACACAACCAACATATTCCATCACCTAAAAAAGTATCACCCAAAAAAACCCTGAAAGTTTTACAATTTGTGGGCTGTTGCTAGATCGGATACGGCTGCGGTCAGAAGTTAACAAGAATTATTTATATTATAATATTTATAAAATTTCCCATTTATTGTAATTTATTAATGTCTACCCCCACCCTAACGTCACAATAACATAAAAACAGTAGTTGTACTGAGTATTATCTATTAAATTACCCAATAAATTATATATTTTAACGCCTACCCCCACCCCAGCCGTCACAGTACTGTAAAAATATGAATTATTGTTATACAGTGTCATAAAAAATGCTTCCGGTCAGCCGCGTATCCAATCTACACTTTACCCAATTTGTGTGGACTTGCTGGAAGTGGTACTGTATGTATTTTTTGTTTATGTTTGGCACATTTAATAATGACATAATGACAGACCTTAAACAGATTTGTCTTTTTAATGTATTTTACTAAGTTGTTTTAATTTAGGGCAAATGTGTAATCCGTTTTTGTTAATAAACAATATTTTAAATTGTAAATTAATGAACCCTCTAATTTGTGCTGCATCAGTCAAGCTGTAAGCATTAACAACTTATATAGAAATTTACCACTATTGTTCATTACGGAAAAAAATGACTGAGTTTGCATTTTTGCCATATTGCCCAGCCCTATATATATATACACAGTTGAAGTCAGAATTATTAGCCCCCTTTTGATTTTTTTTTCTTTTTTAAATATTTCCCAAATGATGTTTAACAGAGCAAGGAAATTTTCACAGTATGTCTGATAATGTCTTATTTGTTTTATTTTGGCTAGAATAGAAGCAGTTTTAAATTTTTTAAAAACCATTTTAAGGTCAAAATTATTAGCCCCTTTAAGCTAATTTTTTTTTCGATAGTCTACAGAACAAACCATCATTATATAATAACTTGCCTAATTGCCCTAATTTGCCTAGTTAACCTAATTAACCTAGTTAAGCCTTTAAATGTCACTTTAAGCTGTATAGAAGTGTCTTGAAAAATATCTAGTCAAATATTATTTACTGTCATCATGACAAAGATAAAATAAATCAGTTATTAGAAATGAGTTATTAAAACTATTATGTTTAGAAATGTGTTGAAGAAATCTGCTCTCCATTAAACAGAAATTGGGGAAAAAAATAAACAGGGGGCCTAATAATTATGACTTCAACTGTATATATATATATATATACACACACACACACACACACACACACACCACACACACACACACCACACACACACACACACACACACACACACACACACACACACACACACACACACACCACACACAGCCCAGATTATTCATACCCTTGGCAAATTCTGACTGAGAAACATGTAAGCTGAGAAATACATATATTTTTCCAACAACTGTACATCATCTTGTTGTCTTTTGGGAGAAGCCAGTGTCAGGATGGATGGATAGAGTCAACATAATAGATCTAATAGACATTTTAATGATAGACAGTTCAAATACAATCTGAATCTTACCTCAGATTAAAAGAGCCAAGTGCTGGAAGGCGGGGAACTGAAATAACACAGAATTTCAGAGTTAGTTTAGATTATTTGCTAAATGTATACCTTTAGCACAATTTTGTTTCGCTCAATTTTAAATCAATTTAACAAAAAAAAATCTCTATATAATTAAAATCTCAATACAACGGCAGAAACAAACCACACAAATCAGTGTTCGTAATGTAAACAATAAAACATAACAAACATTGGAACATAAATACTACAAATAAAGCGCAGCTCAGTGTGTTGGTAAAGATTTTTTAAAATTCACGTTACACAGAAATATTTGTATTATTACTTCAATTCTAGCACCATTTACTGCGCCATTATGGATTATACGTTAAGTGCTTTGTGACAGTGATTTACTGAAATAACTGAATATCCTCCGTCTGCACGGATCTTTATCGTCAAATGAATAGCCAGTAAAACATGTCCCTGCTTATCTTTGTCCTGCAAATAATCTGAGTTGTTTGTATCTGTCAGTCAGTCTTAGTTTCGTCATGTTGAATAGAAAGGTCAGCGGCTAAAGTCCTTCATAGCACCAGAGATGGCAAAAGTAGCCTACACACATCCTTTACTTAAGTAAAAGTACAGATATTCATGTTTAAAATGACTCTGGTAAAAGTTGAAGTACTGACTACACTTTTGTACTAAAGTAAAAGTAAAGAAGTATCGCCTCAAAAATTGTACAAACGTAAAAAAGGAAAAAGTACCCAATTCAACCACAGTCCAAAGACATGCGGTGTAGGTGAATAATAGGTAACTAAATTGGCAGTAGTGTATAAGGCCTATTAAATACAAAAACGAACAGGCCTATTACATTCAAAGCAATAAGCACAAATTCTAGGAGTTTAAACATCACTCTAGGCTAATACTTCATGTTTGAATATGCTAAAAAGGGGTTTACATTTATTTACATTTATAGATATAAAACTTTCCAATAGATATTAGTGTAAACCCCAAAACAAGGTGTTTTGATTAAGTCCTAAACAATGATTAAGATTATTTTGGATAATGAAAGCATTTTCAAAAAAGCACTTTAATCCAAAAGGATTGAACAAAAGGACATTCCTAAAATAAGTGAGCTACACTTTAAGTAGAAGTTTCCCAGAAAGAGCAGGTATAAACGGCTACAGGAAATAAAATATATATATTTTATAATCCTACAAATCATTTTATAAGTATTTAATAAAATAGTTCTTTAGCTTAATTTGTTAAGAAACCTTTAGGGTGTCAGGATCAATGATGAAAATTATTTTATTTCAAGTCTGTAAGACTTATTTGAGTTAATATTTAGGTTATTGACTAAAATATATCATTTAAATCGTTCATGGAGCTGAATGCAGTAAATAGTCTGTATAAAAAAGGTCGTAAATAAACCTGTGCAAACAATCTAGCCTTTATAACCAGATTATTTAACAAAAGATGATTACTGCAGTAAAATATTTGTAGTCTTTTAATAAGCATTCGTTCTAATAGACCACAGCAGGGTAGGCGACATCTAATGTATATATCTATGCTCAGTAGGTCATGGTCACGTGGCCTACCTGCGTCAGTTGCGTCGCTTCAGCCCATAGATATCTATGGCTTCACCCATTGGCAGGCACTTTTTTCAAGGGGTTTCAGTACAGCGTAACCACTACCACGTCATCGGGTGGGCGTGGCCTATCTGTAAATTTGCATAGGTCACGGATCATGCGCAGATTGTGAAAACAGCCGTTTGCTTCAGATACCTGTACGCGATCGCAGGGGTTTCGTGTCCAATGCCTTTTATATGCAGTACTTTGAAATAGCTGTCCTGATCGCAGGTGTTTCATGTGAAGTTAGTGTATTTTATATTAAACAAAGTAACTTAAGATACCTGTCAGATTAATACTGTAATATAGAGACCTGTCCTGATCCCAGGTGTTTCGTGTATGATCACATTTATTGTATTTAACATCAAATACCTGTCCTGATCTCAGGTGTTTCGTGTCTGATAGTTATTCTATTATATACAGTAACATCAGATACCTGTTCTGATCCCAGGTGTTTCGTGTCTGATAGTTATTCTATTATATACAGTAACATCAGATACCTGTCCTGATCTCAGGTGTTTCATGTCTGATAGTTATTCTATTATATACAGTAACATCAGATACCTGTCCTGATCTCAGGTGTTTCGTGTCTGATAGTTATTCTATTATATACAGTAACATCAGGTACCTGTCCTGATCTCAGGTGTTTCATGTCTGATAGTTATTCTATTATATACAGTAACATCAGATACCTGTCCTGATCTCAGGTGTTTCATGTCTGTTAGTTATTCTATTATATACAGTAACATCAGATACCTGTTCTGATCCCAGGTGTTTCATGTCTGATTGTGATTATATTATATACAGTAACATCAGATACCTGTTCTGATCCCAGGTGTTTCATGTCTGATAGTTATTCTATTATATACAGTAACATCAGATACCTGTTCTGATCCCAGGTGTTTCATGTCTGATAGTTATTCTATTATATACAGTAACATCAGGTACCTGTCCTGATCTCAGGTGTTTCATGTCTGATAGTTATTCTATTATATACAGTAACATCAGATACCTGTCCTGATCTCAGGTGTTTCATGTCTGTTAGTTATTCTATTATATACAGTAACATCAGATACCTGTTCTGATCCCAGGTGTTTCATGTCTGATTGTGATTATATTATATACAGTAACATCAGATACCTGTTCTGATCCCAGGTGTTTCATGTCTGATAGTTATTCTATTATATACAGTAACATCAGATACCTGTTCTGATCCCAGGTGTTTCATGTCTGATAGTTATTCTATTATATACAGTAACATCAGATACCTGTTCTGATCCCAGGTGTTTCATGTCTGATTGTTATTCTATTATATACAGTAACATCAGATACCTGTTCTGATCCCAGGTGTTTCATGTCTGATTGTTATTCTATTATATACAGTAACATCAGATACCTGTCCTGATCTCAGGTGTTTCATGTCTGATAGTTATTCTATTATATACAGTAACATCAGATACCTGTCCTGATCCCAGGTGTTTCATGTCTGATTGTTATTTTATTATATACAGTAACATCAGATACCTGTCCTGATCTCAGGTGTTTCATGTCTGATAGTTATTCTATTATATACAGTAACATCAGATACCTGTCCTGATCCCAGGTGTTTCTTGTCTGATTGTTATTCTATTATTTACAGTAACATCAGATACCTGTCCTGATCTCAGGTGTTTCATGTCTGATAGTTATTCTATTATATACAGTAACATCAGATACCTGTTCTGATCCCAGGTGTTTCATGTCTGATAGTTATTCTATTATATACAGTAACATCAGATACCTGTCCTGATCCCAGGTGTTTCATGTCTGATAGTTATTCTATTATATACAGTAACATCAGATACCTGTCCTGATCCCAGGTGTTTCATGTCTGATTGTTATTTTATTATATACAGTAACATCAGATACCTGTCCTGATCTCAGGTGTTTCATGTCTGATAGTTATTCTATTATATACAGTAACATCAGATACCTGTCCTGATCCCAGGTGTTTCTTGTCTGATTGTTATTCTATTATTTACAGTAACATCAGATACCTGTCCTGATCTCAGGTGTTTCATGTCTGATAGTTATTCTATTATATACAGTAACATCAGATACCTGTTCTGATCCCAGGTGTTTCATGTCTGATAGTTATTCTATTATATACAGTAACATCAGATACCTGTTCTGATCCCAGGTGTTTCATGTCTGATAGTTATTCTATTATATACAGTAACATCAGATACCTGTCCTGATCTCAGGTGTTTCATGTCTGATTGTTATTCTATTATATACAGTAACATCAGATACCTGTTCTGATCCCAGGTGTTTCGTGTCTGATTGTTATTCTATTATATACAGTAACATCAGATACCCGTCCTGATCCCAGGTGTTTCGTGTCTGATAGTTATTCTATTATATACAGTAACATCAGATACCTGTCCTGATCTCAGGTGTTTCATGTCTGATAGTTATTCTATTATATACAGTAACATCAGATACCTGTTCTGATCCCAGGTGTTTCATGTCTGATTGTTATTCTATTATATACAGTAACATCAGATACCTGTTCTGATCCCAGGTGTTTCATGTCTGATAGTTATTCTATTATATACAGTAACATCAGATACCTGTTCTGATCCCAGGTGTTTCATGTCTGATTGTTATTCTATTATATACAGTAACATCAGATACCTGTCCTGATCTCAGGTGTTTCATGTCTGATAGTTATTCTATTATATACAATAACATCAGATACCTGTTCTGATCTCAGGTGTTTCATGTCTGATAGGTATTCTATTATATACAGTAACATCAGATACCTGTCCTGATCTCAGGTGTTTCATGTCTGATTGTTATTCTATTATATACAGTAACATCAGATACCTGTCCTGATCTCAGGTGTTTCATGTCTGATAGTTATTCTATTATATACAGTAACATCAGATACCTGTCCTGATCTCAGGTGTTTCATGTCTGATAGTTATTCTATTATATACAGTAACATCAGATACCTGTCCTGATCTCAGGTGTTTCATGTCTGATAGTTATTCTATTATATACAGTAACATCAGATACCTGTCCTGATCCCAGGTGTTTCATGTCTGATAGTTATTCTATTATAAACAGTAACATCAGATACCTGTCCTGATCTCAGGTGTTTCATGTCTGATAGTTATTCTATTATATACAGTAACATCAGATACCTGTTCTGATCCCAGGTGTTTCATGTCTGATAGTTATTCTATTATATACAGTAACATCAGATACCTGTTCTGATCCCAGGTGTTTCATGTCTGATAGTTATTCTATTATATACAGTAACATCAGATACCTGTCCAGATCTCAGGTGTTTCATGTCTGATAGTTATTCTATTATATACAGTAACATCAGATACCTGTCCTGATCTCAGGTGTTTCATGCCTGATAGTTATTCTATTATATACAGTAACATCAGATACCTGTCCTGATCTCAGGTGTTTCATGCCTGATAGTTATTCTATTATATACAGTAACATCAGATACCTGTCCTGATCTCAGGTGTTTCGTGTCTGATAGTTATTCTATTATATACAGTAACATCAGATACCTGTTCTGATCCCAGGTGTTTCATGTCTGATAGTTATTCTATTAAATACAGTAACATCAGATACCTGTCCTGATCTCAGGTGTTTCATGTCTGTTAGTTATTCTATTATATACAGTAACATCAGATACCTGTCCTGATCTCAGGTGTTTCATGTCTGATAGTTATTCTATTATATACAGTAACATCAGATACCTGTCCTGATCTCAGGTGTTTTTTATGTCTGTTAGTTATTCTATTATATACAGTAACATCAGATACCTGTCCTGATCTCAGGTGTTTCATGTCTGATAGTTATTCTATTATATACAGTAACATCAGATACCTGTCCTGATCTCAGGTGTTTCATGTCTGATAGTTATTCTATTATATACAGTAACATCAGATACCTGTTCTGATCCCAGGTGTTTCATGTCTGATAGTTATTCTATTATATACAGTAACATCAGATACCTGTCCTGATCCCAGGTGTTTCGTGTCTGATAGTTATTCTATTATATACAGTAACATCAGATACCTGTCCAGATCTCAGGTGTTTCATGTCTGATAGTTATTCTATTATATACAGTAACATCAGATACCTGTTCTGATCCCAGGTGTTTCATGTCTGATAGTTATTCTATTATATACAGTAACATCAGATACCTGTCCTGATCTCAGGTGTTTCATGCCTGATAGTTATTCTGTTATATACAGTAACATCAGATACCTGTCCTGATCTCAGGTGTTTCATGTCTGTTAGTTATTCTATTATATACAGTAACATCAGATACCTGTTCTGATCCCAGGTGTTTCATGTCTGATTGTTATTCTATTATATACAGTAACATCAGATACCTGTCCTGATCCCAGGTGTTTCATGTCTGATAGTTATTCTATTATATACAGTAACATCAGATACCTGTCCTGATCCCAGGTGTTTCATGTCTGTTAGTTATTCTATTATATACAGTAACATCAGATACCTGTCCTGATCTCAGGTGTTTCATGTCTGATTGTTATTCTTTTATATACAGTAACATCAGATACCTGTCCTGATCCCAGGTGTTTCATGTCTGATAGTTATTCTATTATATACAGTAACATCAGATACCTGTCCTGATCTCAGTTGTTTCGTGTCTGTTAGTTATTCTATTATATACAGTAACATCAGATACCTGTCCTGATCTCAGGTGTTTTTTATGTCTGTTAGTTATTCTATTATATACAGTAACAGCAGATACCTGTCCTGATCTCAGGTGTTTCTTGTCTGATAGTTATTCTATTATATACAGTAACATCAGACACCTGTCCTGATCTCAGGTGTTTCGTGTCAGATAGTTATTCTATTATATACAGTAACATCAGATACCTGTCCTGATCTCAGGTGTTTCTTGTCTGATAGTTATTCTATTATATACAGTAACATCAGATACCTGTCCTGATCTCAGGTGTTTCGTCTCTGATAGTTATTCTATTATATACAGTAACATCAGATACCTGTCCTGATCTCAGGTGTTTCTTGTCTGATAGTTATTCTATTATATACAGTAACATCAGATACCTGTCCTGATCTCAGGTGTTTCGTCTCTGATAGTTATTCTATTATATACAGTAACATCAGATACCTGTCCTGATCTCAGGTGTTTCTTGTCTGATAGTTATTCTATTATATACAGTAACATCAGATACCTGTCCTGATCTCAGGTGTTTCGTGTCTGATAGTTATTCTATTATATACAGTAACATCAGATACCTGTCCTGATCCCAGGTGTTTCGTGTCTGATAGTTATTCTATTATATACAGTAACATCAGATACCTGTCCTGATCTCAGGTGTTTCGTGTCTGATAGTTATTCTATTATATACAGTAACATCAGATACCTGTCCTGATCTCAGGTGTTTCGTGTCTGATAGTTATTCTTTTATATACAGTAACATCAGATACCTGTCCTGATCCCAGGTGTTTCATGTCTGATAGTTATTCTATTATATACAGTAACATCAGATACCTGTCCTGATCCCAGGTGTTTCGTGTCTGTTAGTTATTCTATTATATACAGTAACATCAGATACCTGTCCTGATCTCAGGTGTTTCATGTCTGATAGTTATTCTATTATACAGTAACATCAGATACCTGTTCTGATCCCAGGTGTTTCATGTCTGATAGTTATTCTATTATATACAGTAACATCAGATACCTGTTCTGATCCCAGGTGTTTCATGTCTGATAGTTATTCTATTATATACAGTAACATCAGATACCTGTTCTGATCCCAGGTGTTTCATGTCTGATAGTTATTCTATTATATACAGTAACATCAGATACCTGTCCAGATCTCAGGTGTTTCATGTCTGATAGTTATTCTATTATATACAGTAACATCAGATACCTGTCCTGATCTCAGGTGTTTCATGCCTGATAGTTATTCTATTATATACAGTAACATCAGATACCTGTCCTGATCTCAGGTGTTTCATGCCTGATAGTTATTCTATTATATACAGTAACATCAGATACCTGTCCTGATCTCAGGTGTTTCGTGTCTGATAGTTATTCTATTATATACAGTAACATCAGATACCTGTTCTGATCCCAGGTGTTTCATGTCTGATAGTTATTCTATTAAATACAGTAACATCAGATACCTGTCCTGATCTCAGGTGTTTCATGTCTGTTAGTTATTCTATTATATACAGTAACATCAGATACCTGTCCTGATCTCAGGTGTTTCATGTCTGATAGTTATTCTATTATATACAGTAACATCAGATACCTGTCCTGATCTCAGGTGTTTTTTATGTCTGTTAGTTATTCTATTATATACAGTAACATCAGATACCTGTCCTGATCTCAGGTGTTTCATGTCTGATAGTTATTCTATTATATACAGTAACATCAGATACCTGTTCTGATCCCAGGTGTTTCATGTCTGATAGTTATTCTATTATATACAGTAACATCAGATACCTGTCCTGATCCCAGGTGTTTCGTGTCTGATAGTTATTCTATTATATACAGTAACATCAGATACCTGTCCAGATCTCAGGTGTTTCATGTCTGATAGTTATTCTATTATATACAGTAACATCAGATACCTGTTCTGATCCCAGGTGTTTCATGTCTGATAGTTATTCTATTATATACAGTAACATCAGATACCTGTCCTGATCTCAGGTGTTTCATGCCTGATAGTTATTCTGTTATATACAGTAACATCAGATACCTCTCCTGATCTCAGGTGTTTCATGCCTGATAGTTATTCTATTATATACAGTAACATCAGATACCTGTCCTGATCTCAGGTGTTTCATGTCTGTTAGTTATTCTATTATATACAGTAACATCAGATACCTGTTCTGATCCCAGGTGTTTCATGTCTGATTGTTATTCTATTATATACAGTAACATCAGATACCTGTCCTGATCCCAGGTGTTTCATGTCTGATAGTTATTCTATTATATACAGTAACATCAGATACCTGTCCTGATCCCAGGTGTTTCATGTCTGTTAGTTATTCTATTATATACAGTAACATCAGATACCTGTCCTGATCTCAGGTGTTTCATGTCTGATTGTTATTCTTTTATATACAGTAACATCAGATACCTGTCCTGATCCCAGGTGTTTCATGTCTGATAGTTATTCTATTATATACAGTAACATCAGATACCTGTCCTGATCTCAGGTGTTTCGTGTCTGTTAGTTATTCTATTATATACAGTAACATCAGATACCTGTCCTGATCTCAGGTGTTTTTTATGTCTGTTAGTTATTCTATTATATACAGTAACAGCAGATACCTGTCCTGATCTCAGGTGTTTCTTGTCTGATAGTTATTCTATTATATACAGTAACATCAGATACCTGTCCTGATCTCAGGTGTTTCGTGTCAGATAGTTATTCTATTATATACAGTAACATCAGATACCTGTCCTGATCTCAGGTGTTTCTTGTCTGATAGTTATTCTATTATATACAGTAACATCAGATACCTGTCCTGATCTCAGGTGTTTCGTCTCTGATAGTTATTCTATTATATACAGTAACATCAGATACCTGTCCTGATCTCAGGTGTTTCGTGTCTGATAGTTATTCTATTATATACAGTAACATCAGATACCTGTCCTGATCTCAGGTGTTTCGTGTCTGATAGTTATTCTATTATATACAGTAACATCAGATACCTGTCCTGATCTCAGGTGTTTTTTATGTCTGTTAGTTATTCTATTATATACAGTAACATCAGATACCTGTCCTGATCTCAGGTGTTTCTTGTCTGATAGTTATTCTATTATATACAGTAACATCAGATACCTGTCCTGATCTCAGGTGTTTCGTCTCTGATAGTTATTCTATTATATACAGTAACATCAGATACCTGTCCTGATCTCAGGTGTTTCTTGTCTGATAGTTATTCTATTATATACAGTAACATCAGATACCTGTCCTGATCTCAGGTGTTTCGTCTCTGATAGTTATTCTATTATATACAGTAACATCAGATACCTGTCCTGATCTCAGGTGTTTCGTGTCTGATAGTTATTCTATTATATACAGTAACATCAGATACCTGTCCTGATCTCAGGTGTTTCGTGTCTGATAGTTATTCTTTTATATACAGTAACATCAGATACCTGTCCTGATCCCAGGTGTTTCATGTCTGATAGTTATTCTATTATATACAGTAACATCAGATACCTGTCCTGATCCCAGGTGTTTCGTGTCTGTTAGTTATTCTATTATATACAGTAACATCAGATACCTGTCCTGATCTCAGGTGTTTCATGTCTGATAGTTATTCTATTATATACAGTAACATCAGATACCTGTCCTGATCCCAGGTGTTTCATGTCTGATAGTTATTCTATTATATACAGTAACATCAAATACCTGTCCTGATCCCAGGTGTTTCGTGTCTGTTAGTTATTCTATTATATACAGTAACATCAGATACCTGTCCTGATCCCAGGTGTTTCATGTCTGATAGTTATTCTATTATATACAGTAACATCAGATACCTGTCCTGATCCCAGGTGTTTCATGTCTGATAGTTATTCTATTATATACAGTAACATCAGATACCTGTCCTGATCCCAGGTGTTTCATGTCTGATAGTTATTCTATTATATACAGTAACATCAGATACCTGTCCTGATCCCAGGTGTTTCATGTCTGATAGTTATTCTATTATATACAGTAACATCAGATACCTGTCCTGATCCCAGGTGTTTCATGTCTGATAGTTATTCTATTATATACAGTAACATCAGATACCTGTCCTGATCCCAGGTGTTTCATGTCTGATTGTTATTCTATTATATACAGTAACATCAGATACCTGTCCTGATCCCAGGTGTTTCATGTCTGATTGTTATTCTATTATATACAGTAACATCAGATACCTGTTCTGATCTCAGGTGTTTCATGTCTGATAGTTATTCTATTATATACAGTAACATCAGATACCTGTCCTGATCTCAGGTGTTTCATGTCTGATAGTTATTCTATTATTTACAGTAACATCAGATACCTGTCCTGATCCCAGGTGTTTCATGTCTGATTGTTATTCTATTATATACAGTAACATCAGATACCTGTTCTGATCCCAGGTGTTTCATGTCTGATAGTTATTCTATTATATACAGTAACATCAGATACCTGTCCTGATCTCAGGTGTTTCGTGTCTGATAGTTATTCTATTATATACAGTAACATCAGATACCTGTTCTGATCCCAGGTGTTTCATGTCTGATAGTTATTCTATTATATACAGTAACATCAGATACCTGTCCTGATCCCAGGTGTTTCATGTCTGATAGTTATTCTATTATATACAGTAACATCAGATACCTGTTCTGATCTCAGGTGTTTCATGTCTGATAGTTATTCTATTATATACAGTAACATCAGATACCTGTCCTGATCTCAGGTGTTTCATGTCTGATAGTTATTCTATTATTTACAGTAACATCAGATACCTGTCCTGATCCCAGGTGTTTCATGTCTGATTGTTATTCTATTATATACAGTAACATCAGATACCTGTTCTGATCCCAGGTGTTTCATGTCTGATAGTTATTCTATTATATACAGTAACATCAGATACCTGTCCTGATCTCAGGTGTTTCGTGTCTGATAGTTATTCTATTATATACAGTAACATCAGATACCTGTTCTGATCCCAGGTGTTTCATGTCTGATAGTTATTCTATTATATACAGTAACATCAGATACCTGTCCTGATCCCAGGTGTTTCGTGTCTGATAGTTATTCTATTATATACAGTAACATCAGATACCTGTTCTGATCCCAGGTGTTTCATGTCTGATAGTTATTCTATTATATACAGTAACATCAGATACCTGTCCTGATCTCAGGTGTTTCTTGTCTGATAGTTATTCTATTATATACAGTAACATCAGATACCTGTCCTGATCTCAGGTGTTTCTTGTCTGATAGTTATTCTATTATATACAGTAACATCAGATACCTGTCCTGATCTCAGGTGTTTCGTGTCTGATAGTTATTCTATTATATACAGTAACATCAGATACCTGTCCTGATCTCAGGTGTTTCGTGTCTGATAGTTATTCTATTATATACAGTAACATCAGATGCCTGTCCTGATCTCAGGTGTTTCGTGTCAGATAGTTATTCTATTATATACAGTAACATCAGATACCTGTCCTGATCTCAGGTGTTTCATGTCTGATAGTTATTCTATTATATACAGTAACATCAGATACCTGTCCTGATCTCAGGTGTTTCGTGTCTGATAGTTATTCTATTATATACAGTAACATCAGATACCTGTCCTGATCTCAGGTGTTTCGTGTCTGATAGTTATTCTATTATATACAGTAACATCAGATACCTGTCCTGATCTCAGGTGTTTCGTGTCTGATAGTTATTCTATTATATACAGTAACATCAGATACCTGTCCTGATCTCAGGTGTTTCGTGTCTGATAGTTATTCTATTATATACAGTAACATCAGATACCTGTCCTGATCTCAGGTGTTTCATGTCTGTTAGTTATTCTATTATATACAGTAACATCAGATACCTGTCCTGATCCCAGGTGTTTCATGTCTGATTGTTATTCTTTTAGATACAGTAACATCAGATACCTGTCCTGATCCCAGGTGTTTCGTGTCTGATAGTTATTCTATTATATACAGTAACATCAGATACCTGTCCTGATCCCAGGTGTTTCGTGTCTGATAGTTATTCTATTATATACAGTAACATCAGATACCTGTCCTGATCTCAGGTGTTTCATGTCTGATAGTTATTCTATTATATACAGTAACATCAGATACCTGTCCTGATCTCAGGTGTTTTTTATGTCTGTTAGTTATTCTATTATATACAGTAACATCAGATACCTGTCCTGATCTCAGTTGTTTCGTGTCTGTTAGTTATTCTATTATATACAGTAACATCAGATACCTGTCCTGATCTCAGGTGTTTCTTGTCTGATAGTTATTCTATTATATACAGTAACATCAGATACCTGTCCTGATCTCAGGTGTTTCTTGTCTGATAGTTATTCTATTATATACAGTAACATCAGATACCTGTCCTGATCTCAGGTGTTTCGTGTCTGATAGTTATTCTATTATATACAGTAACATCAGATACCTGTCCTGATCTCAGGTGTTTCGTGTCTGATAGTTATTCTATTATATACAGTACCATCAGATACCTGTCCTGATCCCAGGTGTTTCATGTCTGATAGTTATTCTATTATATACAGTAACATCAAATACCTGTCCTGATCCCAGGTGTTTCATGTCTGATAGTTATTCTATTATATACAGTAACATCAAATACCTGTCCTGATCCCAGGTGTTTCATGTCTGATAGTTATTCTATTATATACAGTAACATCAGATACCTGTCCTGATCCCAGGTGTTTCATGTCTGATAGTTATTCTATTATATACAGTAACATCAGATACCTGTCCTGATCCCAGGTGTTTCATGTCTGATAGTTATTCTATTATATACAGTAACATCAGATACCTGTCCTGATCCCAGGTGTTTCATGTCTGATTGTTATTCTATTATATACAGTAACATCAGATACCTGTTCTGATCCCAGGTGTTTCGTGTCTGATAGTTATTCTATTATATACAGTAACATCAGATACCTGTTCTGATCCCAGGTGTTTCGTGTCTGATAGTTATTCTATTATATACAGTAACATCAGATACCTGTCCTGATCTCAGGTGTTTCGTGTCTGATAGTTATTCTATTATATACAGTAACATCAGATACCTGTCCTGATCTCAGGTGTTTCGTGTCTGATAGTTATTCTATTATATACAGTAACATCAGATACCTGTCCTGATCTCAGGTGTTTCGTGTCTGATAGTTATTCTATTATATACAGTAACATCAGATACCTGTCCTGATCTCAGGTGTTTTCATGTCTGATAGTTATTCTATTATATACAGTAACATCAGATACCTGTTCTGATCCCAGGTGTTTCATGTCTGATAGTTATTCTATTATATACAGTAACATCAGATACCTGTCCTGATCTCAGGTGATTCATGTCTGATAGTTATTCTATTATATACAGTAACATCAGATACCTGTCCTGATCTCAGGTGTTTTTTATGTCTGTTAGTTATTCTATTATATACAGTAACATCAGATACCTGTCCTGATCTCAGGTGTTTCGTGTCTGATAGTTATTCTATTATATACAGTAACATCAGATACCTGTCCTGATCTCAGGTGTTTCGTGTCAGATAGTTATTCTATTATATACAGTAACATCAGATACCTGTCCTGATCTCAGGTGTTTTTTATGTCTGTTAGTTATTCTATTATATACAGTAACATCAGATACCTGTCCTGATCTCAGGTGTTTCATGTCTGATAGTTATTCTATTATATACAGTAACATCAGATACCTGTCCTGATCTCAGGTGTTTCGTGTCTGATTATTATTCTATTATATACAGTAACATCAGATACCTGTCCTGATCCCAGGTGTTTCATGTCTGATAGTTATTCTATTATATACAGTAACATCAGATACCTGTTCTGATCCCAGGTGTTTCATGTCTGATAGTTATTCTATTATATACAGTAACATCAGATACCTGTTCTGATCCCAGGTGTTTCATGTCTGATAGTTATTCTATTATATACAGTAACATCAGATACCTGTTCTGATCCCAGGTGTTTCATGTCTGATTGTTATTCTATTATATACAGTAACATCAGATACCTGTTCTGATCCCAGGTGTTTCATGTCTGATTGTTATTCTATTATATACAGTAACATCAGATACCTGTTCTGATCTCAGGTGTTTCATGTCTGATAGTTATTCTATTATATACAGTAACATCAGATACCTGTCCTGATCCCAGGTGTTTCATGTATAATCATTTTAGATTATTTAACATCAGATACCTGTCCTGATCTCAGGTGTTTTGTGTATGATGACTTTAATTAAAATAGAAAATAAATATATACGTTCTGTTAATTAAGATCGAGTCAGAGAAATTAACCACGATTTATTACAGAAAAATGTGGTGTTAATTTGTTTAAACAGGACTGATTACCACATTGTAAACTACAAAAACTCAGTTAATCTAATGTACCACAAGTATTATTGTTATTTTGTGGTTTACCATGGAAGTACAAAAGCCCCGAGCCTTTATTGTTGTACAACCATGTTGAATTTTCAGTAAAACTGATTCATGAATTCTCTCGCGGGGCATCATGGGATAGCGCAGCATGCATGGGAAGTAGTAAGTCATCCGGGTACTTCTCGCATACTGATTTTTCGATCGGACATACTACTCGGCTCGCATACTGTTTTAGCGTACTGTATAAGGAAGTATGCGGTTTCCGACGCAGCGATTGCATCAAAAAGGCGCTCGTATTATTGCGCAATGATAGGAAACAATATAGATTGCGCCACCAAACACATGAAAACGCAAATAACGATCGTGATTTTAAAAATGTAAGGAGTAGAAAGTTCAGATATTTGTGTAAAATTGTAAGAAGTAACAGTAAAAAGTTGTCAAAAAATAGGTAGTGGAGTAAAGTCCTGATGATACCAGAAAAATCTACTTAAGTACAGTACCAAAGTATTTGTACTTCGTTACTTCCCATCTCTGCATAGCACAGGATAAATGCATATAGCAACGTAAGACACAATGTAGTTTAGTTATATATAATTGATTATATCTACATATTATGCAGTAATAGAGATTTTGTGTTATCAAGAGGCTTAAAATAATTTGAGAACAAGCTGGTTTACTCACCCATGAGCGCTGCCATTTTTCCATACCATCTACTTCGTGACTCGACTTCCTCCGGGGCTGTTTCTCAATATGTGTTCTTCAGCTTTTCTTTTTTCTTCTTTATTGCTCAAACCAGGAACATACATGCATACATAACAGTACATAAAACAAAAACTACAGCATCAATTAACAAATGACAAAACGTACAGTATAAAACAATGAAAAAAATTACAAGAAGAGAGTTAGAGAACAAAAAAACATTAAAGATTTTAGCAAACACAAGGGTTAATTTAAGGTACTCATATGAAGATCCTAAAAGCAGAGCATATTTTGACAGTTTTTAACGCTTTCTTATTAGACGATCCAGAAATCCACTTTATATAATTCTCCATATCCTTAATGAAGACCACAAAGGCCGGTTTACTGTTTGTGAATTTGCATTTGTGAATGTAAAATTTACTTAAGAAGATAATTAAATTAATTTAAAAAACACTCTTTTCTTTTGTGGGGTCCGAGTTAAAATATCCAAAAATAATAATTTTCATTTGTATAGAAAATTCTGGGCATCTACCCAGAAACGGGGGTGTTTAATGTGGAAGATGGTGCTGGACTGGGGTGATGCTTTATCGGCCTAAAGCATCCTTAGAGGGGAACTGTTTGAAGTTACAGTAGTCTGCCTCAGTGGCCCCGTCCAGACCTGATCATGAGAATCCTGCCTTTATTGAGGACATGTCTGTCCTTGTGACAAGCATCAACAGACTATGCCGGGGTATGATACCCTGAAGGAGATGATTGGTAAAAAGTTAATGGCAATGGGCTTTCAAGAACCATTGGAGACAGTAAAGCTTCTTAAAATTTTACCAATATCAATGTGGTGGGCTGCTTTAAAAGCACTGGATATATAAGGTCTGATTGTTAAGAATGATGATTTCCTGAATCTGAAGCTGAGATGATTTTAACTGATGTGTCTGATTTTTCATAGTATTTTACTGATGCAGGTCCTTATGCGCGGCAAAGGACATTTTCGAGATGGTGCTGGCTAAAGATAAAGACTGCCTTTGAGGTGGTTTGGATAACAAAGCTGAAGGGAATTAAGCAGTTAAGGTAAAATAATTACAAGATATTCTCTTAGTCTTTAAATAGTTCCAACTGAGTTTTGAGAGATAAAAACTTTTGACATTTGGAACATTGGTGAATGATTAAAGATTCTGTATTGTAATAATTGTAATGTTATAGTCTAAACAAATCCATACTCACAAACATACTAATCATACTAGCAACATGCAAATTCATACTATAAACATACTAGCAATATGCTAATTCATACTAAATTCATGCTAAAAACATGCCATAGATATATACACTAGATATCACATAGGGACACTGAGCATGCGTCAATAGCGCCGCCACATTGGTACAGTGCTCCTAGGACAAACGTCATTCAACCGCACTAAGACAGTGTGCCAATGTGAAGATGCTGGACTTTAGTGCTGTGTACAGGTGTAGTAACGAGCAAACAAAGAAAAAAAAGCACAATGTCATCACATTTCATAGGTAAGATTTCGTTTTTTATGTTTTTGTATGTTATGAACTTTTGTGCTTAACAAGTAATGTTATTGATGATAATACAGTCTCTTGCTGCATTCACTATAAGGCAAAGTAGCACCAACTCACACTAATTTCTGAGCTTATGCTAGTTTTGTTGAATAAAATAAACAAACTATGTTATGAAATATGACAACAAGACTGCGCTGCCAGAAACTTGTATTATTGTCGGCTAAGTGAACGAGTCGTTCATAACGGAGATTTATTCACAAACGAATCGCTCCCTCCGTCAGAATGAGAAGTGAAAGCAGGAGAGGAGGTGTGTTTCAGGACATGGATTAGATCAAATTAAACAGGGATGGAGGATAATGCATTTCCATGCACACAAACACACACTCCTTGTCAGGAATGCCCGTGCGGTCACATCCATCAATGTAGAAAAGTGATGTAAAATTATAATATTTCGTAATTTAAAAAAATATTTGCATACTGACCACCGGGGAAAACTCCCGATCATAGATATATGTGTATTTCTCTGGCTTTGGATGGCCACAGTCCTCCACTTCACTTAGTCCTGCATCCATTTCAAAGGAGCGCTACCCTGTACTAAAATGGTGGCTCTATTGACGCATTCCTTCTAATAGACAGTAGGGTAGGCGACATCTAGTGTATATATCTATGAAAACATGCTAGTTTAGACTGGAAACATGCTAGCATAATGCTAATTCATACTAGAAACATGCTAATTTATGTTAGAAACTGCCTAGCAACCACTCAGAACACTCTAGAAACCACCTAGCAACACCTTAGCAACCACTCAGAAAACCCTAGCAATGCCTTAGCAAGAAACATGCCAATTAATACTAGAAACATGCTAACACATATGTAGTTATCTCTCTATGCCAGCTCTTTCACACTTCTTAAAAACTACTTCAATGATTTAAACTTAAAAACTACTTCAAACTTTCAGACTAGACTTTCTCAAGCCACCATAAATTTTGTCTACGAACTTTACTTTTTTAGTTACATTTACTCTGAAGGTCCCGTGAAATTAAAATAAAGTTTTTTAGAAATTACAATGTAAAAACATCCATGCTTCAACGCAATTCATTCATGCGGTCCCAACGGAAATCCATTGTTGTCGTTACTCATTGAAGTAGATCGAACAAAAATAATTAAGCTTCACCACAAAAATATCCTGAATTGTGTTGTTTCAGCTTAATATAAATGAGCCAAGTTTGAACAAGCAGCAAAAAGAAATATGTGCATTATCAGTATGTTAGCCTTAAAGGAACGCTCCACTTTTTTTTGAAAAAGGCTCATTTTAGATCTAATAACAGAACATAAATTTAAAAATGAGATTATGTCACTTAAATGGTGCGCATACGACTCAGAATTCACACAAATTAAATTAGACACTCGATTCAAAGACTGGATAAATAAAGGGATTACGGCTCTATGTGATATATTGAAAGATGGTATACTAGACAGCTTTGAGACACTTAAAGAGAAATATTCATTAGAAGCACAAGATTTTTACAGGTACTCACAAATGAGACATTTTGTTAATACGATGATGGAAAATGGGGCAGAGACAAGGATTGGTTTAATGGAATTGTTTAGAAAAGCGTATAAGTCAGATTTTCAAAGTAAAATGATCTCAGGTATATGTAAATGTTTGCTAAACCTTAAAACACACTCAGCTATCTACATTAGAAGTGGGAGAAAGAAGGTGGAATTGTTATAACTGAGGATGAATGGACAAAAATATGGAGGTATCAATGGAAATGTTCTAAATCACAGAAATGGAGGGAATTTGGTTGGAAGAGTTTAATAAGATTTTTTATCACACCCTCCCAGAAATCATATCATGCTGGAAATTTGTCTATATGCTGGAGAAATTGCGGAAATCAAAAGGCGAATCTCTATCACATTTTCTGGGACTGCTCGGTTATTAAAAAATATCGGAAAGAAATACACAATGCCTTACAAAATATCTTTGAATCTGTGATACCCTTTGATTATAAAACTCTATTTTTTGGACTTATACCTGAGGAATGGTTAAAAAGGGATAAATATCTAATGAATATATTGTTGGTAGCTGTCAAAAAGAGCATTACCAAAAAATGGTTGTCACATGAAAATCCTACCCTAAATGCGTGGTTGGAAATTACAATGGAAATTTATAAAATGGAACAAATTACCGCATTTGTAAATCAGAAAATGGAACAATTTCTTTCTTTCTGGGACATATGGACCAACTATGCAACATCTTACAGACCTGAACTTTTCTGTTAACCTAAAATCGGAAGGATCACTCCCTACATGTACATAGTTTTGTTGCTGATGTGTATGTAAATCTTATTTTACAGGTTTATTTATTTTTACTTAATAGCCCCCCCCCCCCTTTATTTTTTTTCTTCCTCCTATTTCATTTATTTAAATTATTATTTGTATTATTTATTTATTTATTTTAATTTTTTATGTCTAACATTAGTGTACATGCGCACAAAAGTAAAGCATATACTGCTGAAAGAGAAAGTGGATGTACATAATTTGTGCTTATATCTGTGAGTGTATTTAGATATGTAACCTCTGACATGTACCTGATGTAAGTGTAAAACCTTTTGTGAAAAAGAAAAAAGAAAAAGGCTCATTTTACAAATAGAAACTAGAATCTTTTCATTTTCCTTTGGTCTTATTACACAATGTAACTACAGAGGGCTTGAGCTTTAAATAAGGACATTTAAAAACCAAATAGTAAAGCACGATTCATTGTATTATGCCAAGCTAAGCTAAAATTGATCTTGCCAAAATAAAAAAAAAATCAGCTTAATGATTTCTAACATGTTGTCAACTACTTAACTCTTGGAGACTTGAAAATGTTGCCTTTTTCACAAAAAGGCCGAGTGTTCCTTTAAGGATATCTATAAGCTAGTGTGCTTCAAAACAGCAACAAAATTGACACTTAAAGACATAAACTTAAAGACATCCAAAGCTTGCAGTTTGTCACTTTGCCTATATGGATCAATGTTTTTCTTTACATTTCCTCATACTTCAGTTTCTCATCAACTCTTCTGACCAATCAAATGCTCTCTAGTATCTGACATGTCCCACCCACTTCAAGATGCTTTTTATTTGATGCAGTTGAGCTCATGCACTCTCAATGGCAGAGCAGTGATAAAAATAAAACAACTGAAAAACAAAAAGCTATGGGCTGTTTTTTTTTCTTTAATAAAGGGGAGGAGCTACTCTATATCTCGCCCTGTTTTCATGTTTCAGTTGTGATTACATCAAACATAAATAGAAAAAAATTCCCATTTCAAAGCACTTCCCAGGACCTTTAAATAAAAGATATTATTCATGTAGCAATTTAACTGAAATGGGAGCATCAATTAGTATAACATGGCTTACAATTTCTAGGTGTCTCCAAAATGAATCAATATACTCAGAAGATCATTTATTGTACTATGCTGCAGCGGCTGATTTTTAAGTAGACAAAACCCTGTTTTTGTGTGTCCATTTAAATGCAAAGTTCCTTTCTAGTTCATGCTTTAGATACTCTCAAGACAAATCATTTACTACATTTTATCGTGTCTCCCACGTGTTTTAAAGCCGTCAACTTTATTTAGGTACACCTGTTCAACTGCTCACTAACGCAAATTCAACTCAATGCATTTAGGCATGTAGACATGGTCAAGACGATCTGCTGCAGGTCAAACCGAGCATCAGAATGGGGAAGAAAGGTGATTTAAGGGACTTTGGCATGGTTTTTGGTGCCAGACGGGCTGGTATGAGTATTTCAGAAACTGCTGATCTACTGGGATTTTCACGCACAACCATCTCTAGGGTTTACAGAGAATGGTCCGAAAAAGAGAAAATATCCAGTGAGCGGCAGTTCTGTGGGCGCAAATGCCTTGTTGATGTCAGAGGAGAATGGCCAGACTGGTTCCAGCTGATAGAAAGGCAGCAGTAACTCAAATAACCACTTGTTACAACCGAGGTCTGCAGAAGAGCATCTCTGAATGCACAACACAAGAACTTTGAGGCAGATGGGCTACAGCAGCAGAAGACCACACCGGGTGTCACTCCTGTCCGCTAAGAACAGGAAACTGAGGCTACAATTCACACAGGCTCATCAAACTTGGACAATAGAAGATTGGAAAAACATTTCCTGGTCTGATTAGTCTCGAATTCTGCTGCAACATTCGGATGGTAGGGTCAGAATTTGGCATCAACAACATGAAAGCATGGGTCCATCCTGCCTTGTGTCAACGGTTCAGGCTGGCGGTGGTGGTGTAATGGTGTGGGGGATATATTCTTGGCCAATTTTGGGTTCATTAGTACACTCTAAAAAACGTTGGGTTATTAACTTAACCCAATGGTTGAGTTAAAAATATTTGGTGCTTTGTTGGGTTATTTTAAACCTTTATTGGGTTATTATTTTAATAACTCAACCAGTTGGGTTACATTTTTTTTTATTTCAACAGTCAACTGATTTAACTGACACAGAACAGCTGTATTAATATGCGTACGTGATGTTGTTTGTGCGTTATAAAGTTTATTTAAGCTCTAACGCAGTAAGTTAATGTTATTTTGTTTGATCAAATTGCCTCTCCGTGTCGTTTTTTATATCCGTTTCACCTGGACTCTTAATTATTGATGATACACGCGCGCGCTTCATAGCCGATGTATATGCGGATAAAAACGCTTTCTCTACCTCCGTGTTCATCTTTATACAGTCATTGGTTCATCTCTACAGCTGTTTTGGAGGAAATTATACACATATTTGAGATATTCCGCCGTTATTCTCACCTTTAGGACCCAGCGGAGACATCAACCCGGAGTCACGTGCAGTCTTGGTTAAGGTATGTTGTCTTAAAAAACACTGTCCTATCGCTAGGAAACTATACTGTAACATCTAAATGCTAATATGGACACATATATATGCTACATTTCATTCAGGAAGTTGCTGGTTTTCCCAAGAAGTACGAAATCGGAGCATTATATTACTATTGGCTATTATTCGCCGCTAGAGGGCGCTGAATGGATTGCTGTAGACTGTAGTCATCATGAGGAAGTTATCCTGGACCAGAGCAGAAGCTTGCTATAATATATTTTATTCGAAGAGGATTCATTATCCATTTCAAGGTACTTGATTATGAACTATTGAAAGTTAAATGTTATTATTACTGTTTGTGTGTACTATATTAAAGGCCCTGAAATTTGCATTTTCCCTACATCTTGTACTAACCTACAGAGATGAAACCACATCCTGATCATGTTAAATGCTAATAGAAATGTTTAATCAGTTATATATGGCATACAACAGTTAAATATATATATATATATATATATATATATATATATATATATATATATATATATATATATATATATATATATATATATATATATTGTAACGTCTGTTAGCTTTGTATAATAATAGTTGTAATATATGCTAATAAACAATAAAACAAAGCCCTCAAACATACATTGTCCTTGCCCAGTTTTAAAATCAGGTGAGATTTTAGTGATGCTGTGACGACTGAACTAATAAATGTTGTCTGTCAGCTCATGCTAATTTGTGTGTTTCTTTTTTTTTCTTTTTGTTTGTTCATTGTAGGTTGGGCTGGACAGAGCGAGCTTTGGACCTTCTTGATAATCTTGTTGAGAAAGGTGAGAAAACAACAGCTCTGTATTTTGTAATATTTACATGATGTAAAAAATGTACCGATACACACACTTAAGCAATATCATACACTGTAAAAGTGTCTTTACGTCACCATATTTCTTAAAATCAAATTATACATTTGTAATTCTTCTGTAAATGCATTTATTCATCTCTGAACAGCACTAGTAGTGTGTAAAGACTCAAATGCCTCTTTCAAAAGTGTTTCTGTGCCTTATTTTAGTGTGAATTTAGTATTAGACTGTATCAGGCAAGAGGCCACAGGTAAGTATAGATGACTGATATAGAGTCAAAGCACAGTTCAGACATTTCAGAACTCCACTCCTGGAACATTTGACCAAATAAATTGAGATATTACAGACATTAAACTGTTTATATTAATTATTGCGTTATGACAATTTACTGACAGGTTCCAGTTATTTCAGTAGAAATCTGTGATCAAGAGTTTGACTCTTTTGCAAGCTTCTGGGCATGAGAATTAAGCACACTGATGAACATCAGTGCACAATTGACCATGTAAAATGGACCTTATTTGCCCAACAAATTTGCAAATGTGATGCACCTTAAGAACTCGCATAAAAGACTAATCCTGCAGCTAAAAGTACATAGTTTCATAGTTTTTTTGTTCTCTATCTGTTTAATGTACCCCTGGAGATGACCACTTGCAACCTTCAAGTTATCTTTTCTCCATTGCTAAACTGGGTAAGTAGTGTACATGATTTTTGTTGTTATTTAGTCCTGCATACATGTGCAAATTTACAATTTAAAATTTCTGTTTTAAGGTTGGAGCTAACATCATTTGGTACATGGAGAGGTAGGAGCAGCAGAGGCGAATCCATCATGGCCTGGAGCTGGGTCAGTAGGCATTGCTTTGTGGAGTTTGCAAGTCCCTCACAGTCCAAACACATGCAGTAAAGGTAAATTTAATAAACTAAATTGGCCGTAGTGTATGAGTGTGAATGAGTGGATGGGTGTTTCACCGATTTTTGTATTTTTTTATTATTATTATTATTATGTAAAATATCCCTTTAATAAATCCAGTGTACTGTTTGTATGGCATGGATTTAAGTGCTGTTTTTGTTTATTTTTAGATTGCTCAGGATGGGTATTTTATACCCACACACCAAATATAAACTTTTTGAGGTTTGGGGAGATGCATCACTGTGGATTCTCTCGTATTGCAAAAAAGAGAAGAGAGCCTAGGATCTACTAGTTCAAGTAAACATTTCATCTGGTGAGAAAATCCTGCATAACAGCTCTGTTTTAATCTCAACTTGTAGCATTTCACCTTTGATATAAGGGCCTTGTTTTGAGTTTAATTATTGTGTTTTTTTCTGTTTGATATAAAGACAGCCTTGGAGATCTCGCTTTGGAGATGGTGCAACAACTCTGCCAGCGATCCTTTCTCCACTGCCATACAGATTGTGCAGCAAGATGGTTCAGCCCTCATACCAGGAGGCAAAACAAGAATTTGTTGATTTGCGACCTCTAGGTGCATTATTTATGACAATAAATTTTGGACATTATTTAATTCATGTGTGTATACTTGTATTTCGTTCAGTACTTAGAGGAGGAGGAGCAACAGACACAGAACCCTCTTGTCCTGATGCTTGGGGATGAACTAAACTGCTCTCGGGCGTTTGTTATTGTTGAAAGAATGGCACTAAATTCATGGATTTAAATAAAGCATTGCCAATGTATTAAAAGCTGTGTTTTTATTTACATATAAAGATGACGACTACTACTACTATAATAATAATAATAATAAGAAGAAGAATTTATTATTATAATAAATAACCCAACAAATGAGTTATTTTTGTAACCCAAACTGTTGGGTTAACCTCAATAACCCAATGGATTGGGTTAAAATAACCCAACAGAAGGTCGGTGCCAAATTGACCCATCTATGGGTTACCTGTTGGGTTATTATTAACCCAACTGTTTTAAGTGAGTACCAAATGAGCATCCTGTCAACGTCACAGCCTACCTGGGTATTGTTGCTGACCATGTCCATCACTTTATGACCACAGTGTATCCATCTTCTGATGGCTACTTCCAGCAGGATCACACATGATGTCATAAAGCGCGAATCATCTCAGACTGGTTTCTTGAACATGACAATGAGTTCACTGTACTCAAATGGCCTCCACAGTCACCAGTTCTCAATCCAATAGAGCACCTTTGGGATGTGGTGGAACAGGAGATTTGCATCATGGATGTTTGTTATTCAGCTATTTTATAATCTGATCACTTACATGCAGGATATAGTACAGCATTTCTGAACAACCGACACAAACGGAGGTTTAAACAACAGAAAACAGACTTTGTTACTTCAGGAAAACAAAAATTTATTGGTTACTGAAAATCATCCTAAATGACTTTTAAAACTAGAGCTCTGAGTTCAACGCACATTGAAAATAACACTTAAGTGTGTAAAAACAACACTCTTTCAGTGGCACCTGTACAATATCTCATAGTTGATTAAATTAAAGGCAGGATTCTAGTCCTAATCTTCAAAATGGGTCAGAACACCAGCTGATCACCAGGGTGAATAAAGGTAGCATTAACACTACCGTCTATCAAACAAACACTTTGGTTATACCAGGGTAAATCACCATACTACACATTTAGCCTTAGCTAGTTTGTAGATTGGCAATTTTACTGCATTTATTAGGATGGCTGTACATGTATTTACACTTAATCCAGGGTTTAGTCCTCAGAGAGCAGCCTGTGGAAGTGATCGGTTCTCTTCTTCAAAACATTTCTGAAGTCATCCTGAAAGCACACACACATACACAAATCATTACTAAAAGCTGAACTTCCACGACAACTAAAATTAACGTATAATTAACAGAAAAACAGGCCTTTATACAAGTTGTGCTGCTTGTGTATTAATAATATACTATTAAAATAATAACAATATTTAAACGGGTTTAGCTTGAATATGATTCTGCATGACTTTAATAGTACTATGAGAACAACAGTTGATAATTTCACTCAGATAAAGTTTTTCAGACTTTAGATTTATCTTTTTGTCATTACTTTAAAACCGTTTGAGGTGGTCATTTTGAAGCCAAGGTTCTATTACCCTGTCACGTTAGCCTTAGTTAATGGGCACAATAACCATAACAATAGGTTAAATAGCCTATTATAAAAATATGTTAGGTGGCGCAGTAGGTAGTGCTGTCGCCTCACAGCAAGAAGGGTCGCTGGTTCAAGCCTCGGCTGGGTCAGTTGGCTTATCTGTGTGGAGTTTGCATGTTCTCCCGGTCTTCGCGTGGGTTTCCTCCGGGTGCTCTGGTTTCCCCCACAGTCCAAAGACATGCGCTATAGGTGAATTGGGTATGCTAAAATTGATCGTAGTGTATGAGTGTGAATGAGTGTGTATGGATGTTTCCCCAGAAATGACTTGCGGCTGGAAGGGCATCCGCTGTGTAAAAACGTGCTGGATAAGTTGTCGGTTCATTCCGCTGTGGCGACCCCGGATTAATAAAGGGACTAAGCCAAAAAGGAAATGAATGAATAAATGAACAGTATGTTATTACAAAAATAATAATAATAAAATAAACATTATATATATATATATATTTTAAAAATAATCCCTGATTTTTAAATTCCCTCACTGCATTGTATAGACCTTTTAAAATTCCAAGATGTTCCAGAAATTCCAGGACCAGTGGGAACCCTGTTAGTACTATTTACTGTTAAGGTCTTTGCACACTGAAGTCCAAAATTTTCATATGCGTGTTTTTTGTATTCATATGCGAAAAAATCATCACGTAAACAAACCTTGCACACTGAGTCTGATGCGTATTAATTAATCCATCACGAAAAAACACAATACATTTTGGAGTCAGTTCAAGCAGTGACACTTTGTTCTCATCTCTCTTCTCTAAAGTAGCAAAAAAGAGGAATGGGCTGCATTATGTGTCGTCATCAAAGAGCTGTGCTGGATTATCCCCAAAATGCTGTTTATTTCAGGAAATCGGTGGAATTTTGATACATTGCTTGTGATATTTCACACATTCATGTACATAAACAAATCCTGAACAGAGACTGGCAGTACCTACAGACATTATATTTATTTATTTACAGGGAGTGCAGAATTATTAGGCAAATGAGTATTTTGACCACATCATCCTCTTTATGCATGTTGTCTTACTCCAAGCTGTATAGGCTCGAAAGCCTACTACCAATGAAGCATATTAGGTGATGTGCATCTCTGTAATGAGAAGGGGTGTGGTCTAATGACATCAACACCCTATATCAGGTGTGCATAATTATTAGGCAACTTCCTTTCCTTTGGCAAAATGGGTCAAAAGAAGGACTTGACAGGCTCCAAAAAGTCAAAAATAGTGAGATATCTTGCAGAGGGATGCAGCACTCTTAAAATTGCCAAGCTTCTGAAGCGTGATCATCAAACAATCAAGCGTTTCATTCAAAATAGTCAACAGGGTCGCAAGAAGCGTGTGGAAAAACCAAGGCGCAAAATAACTGCCCATGAACTGAGAAAAGTCAAGCGTGCAGCTGCCAAGATGACACTTGCCACCAGTTTTAATGCACCTACAGACATTATAATAGATGGTGGCTGTGTTGATGTGTCGAAGCAATGGACCGAAAGCGGACCATACTTTATAATGTCTATGGGCAGTATGTCAAATGTATGGACATCCACACAAACACACACCAAGCAACAGAAGGGCAAAGGTGCGCCAGTCACTGAATTCAGCATTAGTGATGTGCGGATCGATACTAAAATATTGATATCTCCGATACCAGCTTTGTATGTTTTAGAATTGATTATCTTATCAAAATATCGATATTTCAAAAATTTGGAGCAAATATGTAGTTTATTGGAAATAGAAATACAGTGTAAAGTAACCACAGTTACCCTAGTTTATTTCAATATACCTACTTAGTTGGAACTACTTGTTCTTCCGCCTGCCAAGTCATGTGCGTAATATGGCACTGTACAACTGCAGATCACGCTAGCTAGCCACTCAGTCCACTGGCTGGCACATGTTGTTCAGTCACGCTGTCATTCGATATGGCTGACCGCAAGCAAAGTATGTGTAGAGCTACTTTACTTCCATAAACTCAAACGATGCGGTTTGTGACACGTGTAACAAAACAGTGAGGTACTGTAGTAATGCCACAAACCTAATCAAACATCTACATATAAATCACAAGACAGAATATGACAACATCATGACTAGGCGGTCAGAAGAGGAGGAAAGGAGAGGCAGAGGTGCTGCTAGGGCGAGACAGACATCGCTTTCAGAGTCTTTAGCTGCAGCAAGCAGGCACTATCCAGGTACAGAGGGAGAAAATGCGGTTATGTGGCTGTATTTTGGGGGCTTGGGTTTTTGTGACAATGACAAAACAAAAGAAAAAAGTAAAAAATCTTCAAGGGGACCGGATTAACATGTCCCTAAACCAAAAGGTGTGAATGTTTGTTAAGATGTTCAAGCAGGCGTTTTAAGATATACATGCTCAAATGCTGTCAATAAATATGTAAATTGGCTCTTTTTTGTGTGATAATTCTTCATCAATAAACAAGAATAACCCGTAATATGTCTCATATTCAATATAAAGTGACACTTTTAAGTACACTACTTGTTACTTTAATTTCCCAAACAGTCATTTTGGGCAAAGTATCGGTATCGCCGATACTCGCCTTCATTTTACTTGGTATCGGATGGGATAGGAAACTAGTGGTATCGCACATCACTATTCAGCATATAGTGGTTCTCAACTGCCTGCCGTCTTTATTGTATGCACTGTTTTATCTGTAGCTCAAATGACTGCATTCTGTATTTATTTTTTCACTTGTACAACAGTGGCTCTGAACTGTCAAAACGTCTCTCAACACGCTTTTTCGAATGTGAAAAGCGGAAAAAAATGGAACCTGGTTTGAATTTTTTAATGATGGACAAAAGTTTCAGAAGCAGTGTGTTAATATGACTGACACAACATGAGGTTGAATGTATTTTTTAGCATGCAAAAATTACGGATGAAAATTTCAAATTCAGTGTGCAATAACTTTTAATTTTTCAAATATAAACTAGTTAGTGACATATATTTATTGACATTTCATTTTTTTCCCTTCAATTTCATCAATTGGTGAAGTTTGTTCCTTGCCACTGGCTTGCTTGGTTTGGGAAACTACACTGAACAGAACTTCAACTGTGAAAACTGGACTGACAGTTTCAATTTACTAGAACGTCTATGTTAAGATGCTTTGGCACAATCTACATTGTAAACTTGCTATAGAAATAAAGACGAAATGAACTGAACTGAACATATGAAACACAAACTAAGAATTTCCCACACCGGACTAGTATTATTTATAGTTATACTCTTACTAAAAAACATAAATAAGTAAAATAATGCATAACACACATGATATAATGCATATGAAAGCATTGTTTAAATGTTAATAGTTTAAAAACACCAACCGCGTGGACTAGTTTCTCCATGTATGGAATGAGCTTTTGCAGCTCACGGTCCTCTTGATCTCCAATCCAGCTCTTTATAGGAATCATATTCATTAGCTAGAAACAGCAATGATATACTAGTTAGATCTGACATTCAGCAAACCCCTTCATATAGAGAAGAATCCTGTAGACTAGAGAAGGACAGACATACGTGGTATGGGAAAGTGTGAGGGGCGTTGTCCAGGATGACCGTCTTTGACAAGTCTCTTTCTAGAACGGTCAAATCTTTAATGTAGTGTCCAAGCACACAGGCGCAGTCGTCCTGATACAAACGATGCCTTCAAAAACAATAAAACCACATGATTACATTAGAAAGGCAAAGTTTTGACAAAGTAAAAAGTTAAGTGTTGACAGCACATTAAAGCCACTCCAACCACATTACTTTCATTCTCACATTATTCATATGAAATTTAAGGATGTGTTATATTTACTAAATTTGTTTTGAATTCAGAGCTATGAACTTTGTTACAGAATATTTGATCAAACCCACAGTTAAATTACTCTGGAAGATTGCAAGTTTTGTATATTAAGGGTAAAAATAAAAGTTAAAATATTAGGCAAGTATTTAAATGAACTGTTGTTATTATCTGCGTTCATACATACAGCCTAATCATTTTAATAATTTGTAATAATTCATCTAACATATCTTTTATTTACATTGCACTGAAAGCCGCTACGGCGTGAGATAGTTTCTACTCGGTGCGTCTGAAAGGCGCGAGCGCGTCGCTCCGCTTGCGCACGCATATTGGCATATATTGTAATATTGGAAATAACAAACTTGCGCGCGGAAAAGACGCAATATGTGAATGGAGTTAATCCAGTGTGCGTGAGTATTAGCCTTGTTGTATAAGCTCAGAACTTTAAACTAGCACACAGATGGCATAACTTTGTTTAGTTGCAACAGTTTCGTTTCGTCCAACAGAAACACGGTATTGAGAAGCCTTCAAGCTTAAGTATCCAAATGTTTTCGGCTGCTCGTACCACTCACTCGCTTAATGTCAGGTGACTTGCTCTGCGCAGCCTTCAACTGCAGCTCGTGCTGTATTGAACAGTCGCACGTCACTTCATAACTATAGCGGCCGTTTTTAGACTGAACAAAATTTATTTTTGATGTCTTGGTCACACTATTTTGGAGGGCCGGAACAAATAGCCTCGCGGGCCGGCAATTGAATAGCCCTGTTCTATGGTTTCGCTACATGTGGAGAGCGTCAGATCACCTTCCCGCGTTTGTTGCAAATCACATGACATCATCCGGATAGAGAAGCTTGGTCGAACGCACCCGGCCCGAACCAATTAAGGAAAATAAATATATTTATGCTTTTTTGGAGTCAAACACTTTGGTCAACGCTTGAACAAAATTTAAGACCTCGTAAAAATGGGATTAAGACTTTTTAAATACATTTTAAGGGCCTTAAATTTCTCATAATAGATGTTTCAACTTTTAATACTTTTTAAGACCCCGAGGACACCCTGTAAAATTCTAAACATAGATTTCTATCAGTGTACGCACATCGGCACAGCAAGTCAGCGGCTGTCCGCAACACCCAGCTACGACTCAGGACACTGTTCATATTTCTGCCGCGCCACAGAGCGCCATCTGAATGGTTTCATATTAAATAGCATGCGAATATGCGCGATACTTCCAACTGTCATGCGCACGCCGTGTCGCCGAGTGGTGCATCCGGTGTGCGACCCCCTTTAGACTAATAAAAAAGTCAAGAGGTTTGCAGATACCTGGCTGAGAACCATGTGCATGATCATCATTCGGAATGAAAATGTCTTACCTGAAGAGCTTTTTATTAGGGTCCAAAATATCTACAATCTTTTCTGCATACTCCTTTTTTGCAGATGTATACACAAACATCTGGAACAGAAAAAACGGATTCAATTACAACGTTCAGCAAAATTTTTTATTAGTTATGCAATTTGTCTATAGATTGTGTTAAGGGGAATGAAAATATAAAGTTATGGAAAAGTATGAACACCAAAATGACACTAAAAACACATGAAGAAAGGAAGTCAGTGTTTACAAGTTTTCATACAGTCATTATCTTTTGTCTCTTTGTATTTAGCACCATTTTATTTTTGATGGAACAAAAGCTCTTGCCATTTGACCAAAAGTCCAAACATTATTGATTGGCCATCTGCTTTGCCAAATTTAAAATAAATAAATTAATTAATTAAAAAAAATATCTGAAATAAATAAAGTCATACAGAAAGCAAATGCATACAGTTGAAGTCAGAATTATTAGCCCCCCTTTGAAATTATAATTTTTTTTAAATACTTCCTAAATGATGTTGAACAGAGCAAGGAAATTTTCACAGTATGTCTGATAATATTTTTTCTTCTGGAGAAAGTCTTATTTGTTTTATTTCGGCTAGAATAAAAGCAGTTTTTATTTTTTAAACACTATTTTAAGGACAAAAATTTTAGCCCCTTTAAGCTATATATTTTTCGATAGTCTACAGAACAAACCATCATTATACAATAACTTGCCTAATTACTCTAACCTGCCTAGTTAACCTAATTAACCTAGTTAAGCCTTTAAATGTCACTTTAAGCTGTATAGAAGTGTCTTGATAAATATCTAGTAAAATATTATTTACTGTCATCATGACAAAGATAAAATAAATCAGTTATTAGAAATGAGTTATTAAAAGTATTATGTTTAGAAATGTGTTGAAGGAATCTTCTCTCCGTTAAACAGAAATTGGGGAAAAAAATAAACAGGGGGGGATAATAATTCAGGGGGGGCTAATATATCTGACTTCAACTGTATGTAGGTCTGAATAGAGGAGTTAAATGTAATGTAAAATATAAACATTTGGTGCAATACGTATATATCTTTGTGTGAACAAGGGCTTGTACCATGAAGACAGATTAGCTGGCTAGCCAGTTAAGTTTCAGTTTTTTTTGCACCCATTCTGGGTTTAAGGTACCATGAAGGTAGCTCAGCTCAACTGCTCTATAAAACCATAGCAACAAAGAGTGGTTAATGTCGAGCTGCTTTTTTATGTTAACTAAAACCCAAGATTGGAGCAAACTAATCTGAAATGAAGTGGCTAGACAGCTTATCCAGGTTCATGGTACAGGGCCCTGGGGTATGTTCTTCATACCTCGTTTAAATGATCTAAGATGATTTGACAGATCCTGGATCTTTTAATCTTAATAACTGATTTCTGGCTAATTTGGTTCTTCAAACAAGTTTGATTAAAATGTCTGGATAAACTGATCTGAGATCGCTGCGTGTGTTGTGAAGGACAGATCTATTAATCCTCAAAATCATGATCAGCAATGCAACGATTGGCTGACGGCACAGCAGCGTAACGACATCATCTGTTTAATATTCAATTATCCATCTGATCAAAAAGACATAAAATTCATAGTTAACCGTTTGTTAAACATGATACCCAATAACTTTCCACATTTGTTATGGGCTGCAGGCTTTACACTTTCATGTGTCGAGAGTATTCAGCTATTTATTTAGTTTTATATTTAGTGATAACTGGCTGTTTAAATTAAAAGCATTTTGATATTGGTGAAGGTGTCTGAAACTTTTGCGAAGCATCAAATCACCAGCATATTATCTGTCTAAACATGTGAATGACTGCATAAATTATTAATCCTTTATAAAAACAAACAAACAAAACTGTTGATTATTGTGCATGTTGTCTATTATCATAGACAAATTGTTCTACTTAAGCTGGATCGGTACCTTAAAATAATACGTGTTTGTATCTAAAAAGTCAATATTGATGTTCTCTTTGAACCCCTTGGGGAGAGAACACCCCCGTGACAGATTTCGTACTTATATATATATATATATATATATATATATATATATATATATATATATATACACTTTATATTAAGTGTCGCTTATACCTGTGAACTTACATGGTAATTAGATGTGTAAGTAGTATGTAACTACAGTGTATGTACACACTGGTACAGAGTATTTACTTGTGTATACTGGTGTAACTACACTCATGTAACAACCCACTGAATAGTATGTGTAAGTACAAATGTGTAACAGGACATTGGTAACAACACTAGGAAAGTACACATCTGTAACAAGAATTATGTAAGTGCATTGTGTAACAACAATATGTACTTGCAGATGTTTTCCCACTTCCACACCTGTTTGCAGATCATGTACTTGTGAACACTGTGTGGCAGAACTAATGCTGCATTAGAAGGTTTCACCTTGTGATACAAGTGTACTTGCATGGTAAATCCACAGGATCCACTCAATATAAAGTGTAAAATGATCACAAATGACTGTTCATACATTCATTCATTTTCTTTTCGGCTTAGATGGGTTGCAGCTGGAAGGGCATTCACTGTGTAAAACATATGCTGGATAAGTTGGCGGTTCATTCCGCTGTGGCGACCCCAGATTAATAAAGGGACTAGGCCGAAACGAAAATGAATTTTATTTTAAACTTTATATTGTGGACTGTTCCTGTGGAGTTACCATGTAACTACACTGTTATTAAAGTGTTGCATAGAAGATATTTCTACAAGTTACACAGTAATTTGTGACCATTTTACACTTTATATTAAGTGGACAGTTCCTGTGGAGTTACCATGTAAGTACACTGGTATCACAAGGTGAAACCTTCTAATGCAGCATTAGTTCTGCCATACAGTGTTCACAAGTACATGATCTGCAAACAGGTGTGGAAGTGGGAAAACATCTGGAAGTACATATTGTTGTTACACAATGCACTTACATAATTCTTGTTACAGATGTGTACTTTCCTACTGTTGTTACAAATGTCCTGTTACACATTTGTACTTACACATACTATTTAGTGGGTTGTTACGTGAGTGTAGTTACACCAGTAATACAAAAGTAAATACTATGTAAACGTGTGTACATACACTGTAGTTACATACTACTTACACATCTAACTACCATGTAAGTTCACAGGTATAAGCGACAATATAAAGTGGGACCCTTTCGGTATTACTTTTGCTTGAAATAAACCAATCTAATCCTGTTTACATGAAATAAGCCTGCTGCCGAGCAGGTTTGAGCTACCAGAATGAGTTTTGAAGAACGAAACGATCCTGGATCAAGTCAAATAGTCAATAAGCAAATCCAGATAATTGAGTAATCCACGTACGAAGAACAGACCCCAGGTCTATAAAGTTTCAAAACCTCAGACAAACCACAGTGTTTACCTCAAAATGTTTTGTCATGGCTTGTAGAAACTCTCTCACATATGGTCTGAGGATTACGTAGACCTGCGAACAGAGTCAAATGAAGCTTCAAGAACTGCAGTATTCCAAAAACATTTCCATAATCAGAAATTAACCACCGTTTCAGCAGAGAATCTTAATTTAAAAATGTTATTTTGTACAATAATTATATATTTTTCCAACCTTATACTTGTTGTCTTGAAAGCGAGTATTGAAGGTGTATTCTGGATCAGGGATCACATTGAGTGAACTGAACACCAGGGTTTCATCCTAAAATAGAAACAAAATGAAAAATCTGTGACGAAACTGAAAATTCTGAATGCACTTCGCTGAACATTTCAAATAGATTATTATCATTTAAAAAAAATTTAAATAATGATAATAAAAATAAATAAATATCTTTATACTGTTGAAGTCAGAATTATTCGCCCCCTTTGAATTTTTTTTTCTTTTTCAAATATTTCCCAAATGATGTTTAACAGAGGAAGGAAATTTTCACAGCATGTCTGATAATATTTTTTCTTCTGGAGAAAGTCTTATTTGTTTTATTTCGGCTAGAATAAAAGCAGTTTTTAATTTTTTACAAAACATTTTAAGGCCAAAATTATTAGCCCCTTTAAGCTATATTTTTTTCGATAGTCTACAGAACAAACCATCATTATACAATAACTTGCCTAATTACCCTAACCTGTCTAGTTAACCTAATTAACCTAGTTAAGCCTTTAAATGTCACTTTAAGCTGTACAGAGGTGTCTTGAAAAATATCTAGTAAAATATTTACCATAATCATGGCAAAGATCAAATAAATCAGTTATTAGAAACGAGTTATTAAAACTATTATGATTACAAATGTGTTGAAAAAAATCTCTCCGTTAAACAGAAGAATTGGGGGAAAAAATAAACAGGGGGGTGAATAATTCAGACTTCAACGGTATGCATGTATGTATGTATGTATGTATGTATGTATGTATGTATGTATGTATGTATGTATGTATGTATGTACACACACACACACACACATATATATATACATGTACATACACACAAAGTACTGTATATATATAATTATGTAAGACTTTTTACATTTACCTCAATAACTTAAATTATGCTGATTTAAAAAAAAAAAACAAGCCTATAAAATAATCATGTCTTTACAGTAACAATAATAACAGAAGAGAATCTACAATTATTAGGACACTTGGTAGATTTAAGAGATATCAATTGCTTTGGTGAGTTTGGTGCTACAATAACTATAAAAAATGAAATATTTACAAAGTCACTATTATGCCAAGTCACCTCTATTCTATAAAACATAGAATAGAGCTACCATAAAGAGATTTAGGAGATGATTGTCGAGCACAGAGGACGACCTCAACAAAAACCCACACGGTCAGAGGACATCAATGAGTCAAGGACACAAGACTGATTCCAAACAAAGACCTCAGAGATGGACGAGTTTACTCTATTTAGAATAGCCAGATCTCTTCTGGCTATTCTAAACACCTGACTGGGGCTAATTTCGAATTAACTACAACAACACTAGCTTATGTCCCGCAAACTGAAATATTGTCATTGCTTTTCATTCTTTTCACAAAATTTCATCAATTTTTTTTTTTGACACAATAAACAAAATATAAAGCACTATAGAAATAAGTGACTTCAACTTTATTTACATAATCGATGATGCATCAGAAAGCAGAGGTATGATGGTCAATTCTCTCTCAGCAGGAGAGTATTACAAGTTTTTTGTTCAGGCCACTGACTTCCAGCTAGCTTGACATGAAAATTCAGCCAATAAACCCCAAATTAGAGCTGCACAATTCTGGGTAAACTGAGATTTTTGTTTGTTTGTTTAAAATAAAGATCACGATTCCTCCATGATTCTAAATAGACAACTTAAAATAAATGATTCACAAGAGGTAACAAAATAACTACATATTACTCACTCATGAAGACTTCATGTGGATGAATGAGGAATTATTCAGAATGGATTCCTCAAATAAATTTGTAATGGTTGTTTGTCACCACCTTTTGGTGTAACCATGTTATTGCCAAAAGCCTTATTTAAGATTGGAGTTCAAACTTAGATTTGTTTGTACAGTAGCCATCATAGTTTACTTCCCAGCAGTACTTCTCTGACTATTTCAATGCTTTTAATCAGACAGAAATGACATTACTGCGTGAAATGACTGAAGCGGTCCACTCCATACACTTTCTCTGGGTCAAACAGAGATTTGAATCTACAGTTGGGATGCTTAAATGTTTAACAAACATAATTCAAGCTGTCTAGTAAGAAGATAACCAACCAAATCCAGCACCAGGGTAGCAGCAGGTGTGCTCCTCGTCTTTGGTGGGATGTCCCGCACTGCTGACACTGGCCTGGACTGTTGGGAACGGTTGGGAATGTTTTTGATAAATGTGAAACTGAAGGGAAAACAGAGACATTTCAGATAAAATCATAAATATGTTTCTTCAATCTGTCAGAAGTGAGATAAATAAAAATCATTTGTAGGAGAGACTCACGGACTAAACACTTCCTCATTCTCTTCATCTTCTGAAAGAGGACTGGCAGCACTGTAACCAAACACACAGTGTTCAGGACTGAAGATGGGACCAGTGTTTGACTGCTCGCCTGGTAAAATAGGTAATGGCTGTTACATCAAGTCATAACATAACCAGAAGAAATCAAAAATCAAGAAGTGAGCACCAAAGCAAATAGCATGGTGCCTGAAAGTTATTGCTCATTTAGTTTTAAAAGCAAGAACAGACAAATATTAAAAAAAAATAAAAAAATAAATATATTTACAGGGAGTGCAGAATTATTAGGCAAATGAGTATTTTGACCACATCATCCTCTTTATGCATGTTGTCTTACTCCAAGCTGTATAGGCTTGAAAGCCTACTACCAATTATGCATATTAGGTGATGTGCATCTCTGTAATGAGAAGGGGTGTGGTCTAATGACATCAACACCCTATATCAGGTGTGCATAATTATTAGGCAACTTCCTTTCCTTTGGCAAAATGGGTCAAAAGAAGGACTTGACAGGCTCCGAAAAGTCCAAAATAGTGAGATATCTTGCAGAGGGATGCAGCACTCTTAAAATTGCCAAGCTTCTGAAGCGTGATCATCGAACAATCAAGCGTTTCATTCAAAATAGTCAACAGGGTCGCAAGAAGCGTGTGGAAAAACCAAGGCACAAAATAAACTGCCCATGAACTGAGAAAAGTCAAGCGTGCAGCTGCCAAGATGCCACGTGCCACCAGTTTTGCCATATTTCAGAGCTGCAACATCACTGGAGTGCCCAAAAGCACAAGGTGTGCAATACTCAGAGACATGGCCAAGGTAAGAAAGGCTGAAAAACGACCACCACTGAACAAGACACACAAGCTGAAACGTCAAGACTGGGCCAAGAAATATCTCAAGACTGATTTTTCTAAGGTTTTATGGACTGATGAAATGAGAGTGAGTCTTGATGGGCCCGTGGCTGGATCGGTAAAGGGCAGAGAGCTCCAGTCCGACTCAGACGCCAGCAAGGTGGAGGTGGAGTACTGGTTTGGGCTGGTATCATCAAAGATGAGCTTGTGGGGCCTTTTCGGGTTGATGGAGTCAAGCTCAACTCCCAGTCCTACTGCCAGTTTCTGGAAGACACCTTCAAGCAGTGGTACAGGAAGAAGTCTGCATCCTTCAAGAAAAACATGATTTTTATGCAGGACAATGCTCCATCACACGCGTCCAAGTACTCCACAGCATGGCTGGCAAGAAAGGGTCTAAAAGAAGAAAAACTAATGACATGGCCTCCTTGTTCACCTGAGCTGAACCCCATAGAGAACCTGTGGTCCATCATCAAATGTGAGATTTACAAGGAGGGAAAACAGTACACCTCTCTGAACAGTGTCTGGGAGGCTGTGGTTGCTGCTGCACGCAATGTTGATGGTGAACAGATCAAAACACTGACAGAATCCATGGATGGCAGGCTTTTGAGTGTCCTTACTAAGAAAGGTGGCTATATTGGTCACTGATTTGTTTTTGTTTTGTTTTTGAATGTCAGAAATGTATATTTGTGAATGTTGAGATGTTATATTGGTTTCACTGGTGAAAATAAATCATTGAAATGGGTATATATTTGTTTTCTGTTAAGTTGCCTAATAATTCTGCACAGTAATAGTCACCTGCACACACAGATATCCTCCTAAAATAGCTCAAACTAAAAACAAACTAAAAACTACTTCCAAAAATATTCAGCTTTGATATTAATGAGTTTTTTGGGTTAATTGAGAACATAATTGTTGTTCAATAATAAAATCAATCCTCAAAAATACAACTTGCCTAATAATTCTGCACTCCCTGTATATATACAATATATACACACAATTAAAAAGTCATAATTGTTTTATTAAACAGAGTTAATGATAATTATTTTTTAAATAAAATTTACCATATTAAATATGTTCACATTAAAGAGACCTAATTGTAAAGAGCACCTAATGTAATATCTTTTTTGCAATTTAATTTATTTGAAATATGTATTCTGAACACTGTATATAATAAAACTTTTTATTGTTACATTTTGTTGTTATACCTGTTAACGTAATCTTTTTTGCAGTTTAAGTCAACAACGTGATAATTCTGTATACCATGTTAAAAGCTTCAGCAATTAATGGCAACAAGAAATCCTGATACCAACAGAAGCCTAGTCTAAGCAAAAATATAAAATAACCCATTTAGTCCTAGTTAATCATCTTTTTAATGCTAAACCTAATGTTTAAAAGGGGTTAAGATGTACATTTTATGATGGAACTTACTAGACATCAAAAAAAATGGTGTGTGTGTGTGTGTGTGTGTGTGTGTGTGTGTGTGTGTGTGTGTGTGTGTGTGTGTGTGTGTGTGTACTGGGCTAAATGGTAACAGTATGTTATGGTATTTTTGTCAGCTGAGAATGCATGAAGAACTAATAAATTTCATGCTTGCATCTTGTGACAAGTTATGTTTTTGGTTTGTTAAGATGTCTTTGGCCTGTCATGTATATGTTTTATGGTCAAACTGCACTAGAGATCATTTGGAAGAGGAACAAGACTTGTCTTTTCAATAGTCTATTTCCACTTGTTGTGAGCACTTACAATCAGATTGTTGCATTTAAATAAACCACACACTTAGAGGAAATGCATCAAAGTCTGTTTTAATCAAACCAAACATGTATGATCACCCTAACATATGTCTAATGTCTCTTCTGAGACTTATAATTCATTACATAGCTACTTTTATCTATCTTATACCACCATTAAAATAACACCAAATAGTTGTTGGATTTATATTTCACCTTTATCTCAAGTTTAATTGTATTTGACTACATGAAGTTAAGAATGTAACCGCTAAAGTGAGCACATGACATTTGAGGCCACCGTGTAACTAAATTAAAAGGGAACAAACTAGTACATCATAGGCATGATTTAACTAAAATCAAGGAACAAATTAAATGCTTGGAACAAATTCTAAACTCGAGACCACAATATCTACAGTATGTGTAGTGCAGGGCTGTGAGTCTGTACTAATGATGGCTGCTGAATATGTTGGCAAAAACCTTTAAGGTCAAGGCTAAAATTGTTATTATTATTGCTTTTTTTGTTGCATTTTCAATAACAATTTAGGCCTTACTCTTAATTACACTATAATCTTTCAGAGTGGGAATTCCCCAGCATGCAATGAATCAAATACTAAGCCATATAACTATTCCAAAAATAAACAAAATAAAATAAACATACAGTACAAACACATGTTCTCTGTGTTTCTTCTGGTTGTGTGGTATATTTAAATGCAGCCATCTGAACTTAAGTGCTCACTAAACAAGTGGAAATAGACCTAAAAAAAAGACTAACCCAATCAGTGTCATTTTTTCTCCAGGTGCACACCAGTAATATATTTTTCTAAGGCCATTTTTATAAATTTGGCTTAAATAGCCTAATTTAACTAAGGCCTAGTCCTGGCTTAATCTAAGCCCTGTTTGTGAAACTGGGCCTAAATATTTTTTTAAATGTTCATTTATGGAAATCTCAATTTAAGTAAACAATTTGCAGTTAAATCTACATTCTTGCTGTCCGAATGTACTCTAAATATCAACAAATAGATAAAAAACAGAGAAATGTTTTGTTAAATCCAGTTACCTACTTCAGACCACAAAGAATAATCCAATTTACAGTGAAGAAATAAGTATTCAACATTTTCTATATCAATATTGCAGATATATATTAAATCTTAATCTCAGATACTTCTTTAAAAGGGTAAACATAATACATCATTTTAAATGTACTTCTTTATATTTTAGAGGAAGGGAAAATGTCAAATATTTGCATCTAATTTTCTTAACTAAATTCTTATTAAGAGGTTGGAAAATATAATTTCTTTTGAAATGACCAGGATAGCGTTCATGCAGCGTTTAATAAACTTATTGTACATTTCTTGTCCACTAAACTTATCTTACCTAATTTAAAATCCATCATTTATGGAGTGATAGTGGACTAAGCTAGGATCTCTTTTAACATACAGTGCATCCGGAAAGTCTTCATAGCGTTTCACTTTTTCCACATTTTTTTATGTTACAGCCTTATTACAAAATGGATTAAATTCATTTATTTCCTCAAAATTCTACACAGAATCCCCCATAATGACAATGTGAAAAAAAGAGTTTTTGAAATTGTTGCAAATTTATTAAAAATAAAAAACCTGAAAAATCACATGTACATCAGTCTTCACAGCCTTTGCTCAATACTTTGTTGATGCACCTTTGGCAGCAATTACAGCCTCAAGTCTTTTTGAATATGATGCCACAAGCTTGGCACACCTGTCTTTTGGAATTTTTGCCCATTCCTCTTTGCAGTACCTCTCAAGCTCTATCAGGTTGGATGAGAAGCGACTTTGTACGGCCATTTTCAGATCTCTCCAGAAATGTTCAATAGGATTTAGGTCTGGGCTCTGGCTGGGCCACTCAAGGACATTCACCGAGTTGTTGTGAAGCCACTTCATTGATATTTTGGTGGTGTGCTTTGGGTCATTGTCCTGCTGGAAGATGAACCGTAGCCCAAGTCTGAGGTCAAGAGAACTCTGAAGCAGGTTTTCATTCAGGATGTTTCGGTACATTGCTGCATTCATCTTTCCCTCTATCCTGACTAGTCTTCCAGTTCCTGCTGCTGAAAAACATCCCCACAGCATGATGCTGCCACCACCATGCTTCACTGTAGGGATGGTATTAGCCTGGTGATAAGCGGTGCCTGGTTTTCTCCAAACGTAATGCCTGGCATTCACTCCAAAGAGTTCAATTTTAGTCTCATCAGACCAGAGAATTTAGTTTATTATGGTCTGAGAGTCCTTCAGATGCCTTTTGGCAAATTCCAGGCAGGGAGTGGCTTCCGTCTGGCCACTCTACCATACACGCCTGATTGGTGGATTGCTGCGCAGATGGTTGTCCTTCTCTAAAGTTCACCTCTCTCCACAGAAGAACGCTGGAGCTCAGACAGAGTGACCATCAAGTTATTGATCACCTCCCTGACTAAGGTCCTTTTACCTCGATTACTCAGCTTAGGTGGCTGGCCAGCTCTAGGAGGAATTTTTTCTGTAACCTTCCTCAGCCTTGTGCCTCGAGACAATCCTGTCTCGGAGGTCTACAGACAATTCCTTTGTCTTCATGCTTGGTTTGTGCTTTGACATGCACCGTCAACCCTGGGACCTTATATAGACAGGTGCATGCCTTTTCAAATCATGTCCAATCAACTGAATTTACCACAGGTGAACTCCAATTAATCTGCTGAAACATCTGAAGAATGATCAGTGGAAACAGAATGTACCTGAGCTCAATTTAGAGCTTCACGGCAAAGGCTGTGAATTTTCAGCTTTTTTATTTTTAATAAATTTGCAACAATATTAAAAAACTCTTTTTTCACATTGTCATTATGGGGTATTGTGTGTAGATTTTTGAGGAAATAAATGAATTTAATCCATTATGGAATAAGGCTGTAACATAAAAAATGTGGAAAAAGTGAAGCGCTATGAAAACTTTCCATATGCACTGTATTACTTAATGGTAAAGGAATGAATCTAATAACTTTAAAATAATCTTATTTCACCAAAATTAAAATGCAAACAGATGCTTAAAGATTAAAAGAGTGTGCATGTACTCACGATCTCTAGGGGGGGTGAGAAAGTGAACTGCAGGAGAGTAGAGGCTCCGAGCGGCTGGATTCAATGAGGAATGTCTTTCCCGGAGGTGATGGACTGGAGTCTTGAAACCTGACTCTAAAAACACAACGGCAAGCATGAAACTCTTTTCCTGAGCAACATGAATTATGCAGGCCTATTGACAATCCATTGAAGTACAAAAACATGTTTTCATCTGCAAGTTTATGAGAGTTTTGTCGGAAATAAATATGGAGTATTCATGAATTCATGGTTACTTTTTGAGCAATTGTCAATTCTACTGAAGTTAACACTGGCAATTTTCATAATAGATGTTCTTAGAAATTCCAGACAATAATATATATTGATTATTATAATATTAAGACAAATTCTCATCTATTTTAAAATATATATTATGTATCAATTTGCTTTGGTGTGGTTTTTTTAATATAAAAAATATATATAAAAAGTGTAAATGCCCCAGTAACCTAGTTAAAACAGCAGCACTCAAAACTGACATCAACTAAAAATATTTTTTATAGGGTATTTTTATAAAACAATAATTCTACAGATAAAAACTGTGAGTACAGATTCTGAATGCATTATAATTGCCCAATCAAATGATTTACCTTTATTGACAACAGCTGATAAAGCTTTTCTTCTCCTCCGTGGACGTTTGGATGCTGTTGGGACATCATCAGGATCCAGATTTGAGCAGTCTTGAAGAACCTCTGTGTCATCCTAATGCAATGGCAACCAAGAAAGACAGACAAGTCAATAGCCCCTTTCACACAGCGATACCGGTAAATAACCGGAGAAGTCTGTATGAATAAACGGGGCTTTTGATGGTACATCTATTGATTGCGATTAAAAAATATAATACCGAATATTAATATTAATTTTTGAATTTAAAAACACAAAACACAAATCATTCATTCAGGGTTCCTTCACCTTTTCCAAGTAAAATTTAAGCACTTCCCATATGTATTTTCAAACATTTCCATCAATATTACATATACATACATGTACAAACTTTATTACATTATATCAAATGGAATTTGTTAGTGTAGTATATTATAAAGGACACGATCAGGAAAGTTTTTATGGCATGTTTGCCTCAACATTGAATTACTGTCATTTACTCTCTTAAATGCCATTATTTACTCACATCTTGAATGTGTTATTTTTTATTCTAACTTTATATTTATCTTAAATTCATTAATTGTTCACAAATAAAGTGGTATTCTTAGTGCTAGGGATGCAACGATTAACCGTTTTCACTATCACCGGGTTTCTCCATGGAACAAAACTGCTGCAACTAATGTTAAGCAAAGTTACGCCAACTGTGCACTAGTTTGAAGTTCCCAGCTTGTACACAGAGGCTAATACGCACACACACTGGATTAAGAATGGCGCAAGCGCAGTGACAAGAACTGACCGTTCAGCTTCATACTTTGTATGGAATATACACATTTCTACTCTAAAGAGAAAAAAAAATACAAAATGAAAACACCAAACTATTTTGTAATATAGTTGATCAAAAGTGCCTTTCAGACAGCCTTTGACTACATTTATTCTCTTTAAAAGGGAAATACTTAGCTAATATGTAGCTTAGATTTACATTAGACAAATATATTTTTTTATTTATTATTTTATTTGATGTTCTGTATTTTATTTTAAGTGTTAAATTATTACTTCTGTTTAAATGCCAAAAACTTTTTTTTCACTTATTTCCAAAGTCCACAGAGAAATGGACTATTGTTTATTTTTTATTAATTATTCATGCTGTATTATTTGGTTACTGAGCAGCAATAAATAACACTTTAAAATATAAGGAGTTTTCATGTGATTTTCTAAACTAGTAGTGTTGTTAAATTACCGAACGCATAATAATCGTGAGAACCGTGATCAGTGTTGCCAGATTGGACGGTTTCCCGCCAATTGGGCGGCTTTCAATCCAAGTTTGCGGGTAAAAAATATCATAGGCGGGTATTGGATATTTGGGCGGTATTGTAAAGTTATGCCCGCCCGCGATCTCCCGTAACCCCCCAATTAGCGTTAATTTTGGCACTGTTCCCCCTACTTTTCCTATAATATAGGACGATCCAACCACCCCTCATACGTTTTGGAGCGCCCCATATATCTATGCTACCCCCCCCCCCCCCCCCCCCCACTTTTTGTAAAATCGAGGTTGTTGGGCGGGTGTTTTCGCATGTCGGCGGGTTTTTGGGCTTGAAAAAGTCAGCTACATCTGGCAACACTGACCGTGATTATTCCTCAGACTATAATCGTACAACCAAAATCTATAATCGTTGCATCCCTACTTAGTGCATTTTGACTTCTCCCACTGTTTATACAAAGGGTGCAGATAAAAAATGGTAACATAGACTGAGAACAAATTATGTTCAAATTACTTATTTAAAATGAGCTGAAACAACTAATTATTCTTTACTAATGATACTAATAATTGATACTATTTTTTTACTAATTTTATTTTATGTTCAATCCACTTAAATTTGTAAAAACTAATAAGTTAACTTAATTCCCTCATGTTGTCCCATCACAAATGGATGGTGTGGAATCCAGCAGTTTTTTAAGTGTACAATTTAGTTATTAATGCCTATTTAATAACAACTAAAACCACTTACGGCAAAGTCTTCGCCCTTTTAAAAACTAGAAAACACTATAATAAAATTAAAGCATTTTCAAGGATTTCCAGCACCCGTACGCACCCTGTTAACTGTATTTATTGTGCTTCATTTATTTCTGGGGTTCATAAAAAAACAACTTCCATGTGCTCCTTCAGCGCCAATACACAGAGAAGGTGATTGGCCAAGATGAGTCTCCCCAAATACCTTTCTAAATAGTGAAATCTTATTGGACAAACAGTGAAAATAGGCTCCGCCCATAAACATATGTGGGACAGCACTTAAAACACTTATCAGAAGCTTAGAATGCTACGTTCGTACACACACATCAATGTTATTTACATTAACAACAACATGTATTAATATTTAATAAAGGTATTTTAATGAAACATCATCATAGCAACGTTGTTTAATTTCACTCGCGATATCTCTTGTTAGCATTATGCTAACTAGGCCTAAATACATAATTCTGAATACGAAATCACACGATTAATCGCATCTAAACACGAGTCTTGTTTTATTTTCACGTGTTTTGCTCAGTTCAGCGGGACTGACCTGGTTCTGGACCGGCTGGTTCTCCCGGCTCGGTGTCTCCGGAGCGGTTCGGCGGCGGCGAATCGGTGTCGCTGTGTTTTCATTTAAAATAGTCCTCGAGCGAAGCCTCATTTTCCTATAATCCTGATTTTAAAAGACCAGATAAACAGACACGGAGACTTCAAACTCTCAGGGAAACCGTAAAATTTCAAGAATCGCGTCAATCTCCATGAATTAAATCATCAGTTTGATCTCGCCGTTTCTAGACAGACTGACCTCAGTTTAAACTCAATCAAACGTAAGCGAGCTTTAGCCAATCAGAACACAAACCCGAAGCGATGGGCGGAGCTTCAAAAGACAACGGCGCAACGTGATGCGGAAGTCACATTGACAGGTTTGTTTTTTCTTTAAATAATGGACAAAAATTGTATTAAGTATATACGATATATAAGTATATACATCATTATAAAATAGGCAAAACAGCTATTAGCAGAGAAGTTACACATTGTTAACAATGTAAATATAAATAAAAAGCAAGAAAGAGACAGACGCACACACATCTAGATTATTATTCATTCATTCATTTTCTTTTCGGCTTAGTCCCTTTATTTCCGGGGTCGCCACAGCGGAATGAACCGCCAACTTATCCAGCATGCCCTTCCTGCCGCAACCCATCTCTGGGAATCTAGATTATTATATGCAATTCAATTCAATAATTGCTTTATTGGCATGGCAAATGTTGCAAATGTATTGCCAAAGCATTTATAAAATTTACATTAAAGATAAAAGAACATAATATATTAAAAAACACAGTAAACACCGTAAATAGTAGTAGTAGTAAAAAAAAGATATATATATATATACATATAATAATTAAGCAAAAATAAAAATTATATATCATATTATCCAGTATATCATCTTATTATTCAATATGTCATATCATTTATATCAATAAAAAAATAATTGATCAGAATACAGAATACACATTTTAAAAAAAACTCTAATAAAAAAACAATAATAATCAGTACATTTACAATGATTCAATTATAATAATTAATAATTTAATTATTATTATTATTTTAAAATGTATTTATTTATTATCTTTTTGACTATTACTACTATTTACTGTGTTTACTACACTGTAAAACCCAATAAGTTAAGGTAACTCAAACCATTTGAGGAAACTGATTGCAACAAACCATTTAAGTTCAAAAGCTAATCATAATGAGTACTGTGAACTTAATCCACTTGAGTAAATGAAGCAATTTGAGCACAGTAAAACCCAATAAATGAAAAGAACTCAAACCAAAGGAGTACTGTAAAACCCGATAAGTTAAGGCAACTCAAACCGCTTGAGGAAACCGATTTGAGTTAAAAAAAACTAATCTATATGAGTACTGTGAACTTACACCATTTAAGTTGAAGTAATGAGGTATTTAATTAACTCATTACCTTCAACATTGAGTTTAAAACTCTTTTCAAATGAGTAGAATTAACTTTCAGTCAATTGTGAGTTAACTACACTCATTTCAATTGATAAAGTTGACTGTTGGGTTTACAAAGTATGTTTCTTTAAAAATATATATGCATGTTCTTTTTTAATTTAAACTTTATAAATGCTTTGACAATACATTTGTAACATTTGCCATGACAATAAAGCATTTATTGAATTTAATTAAATTGAATTGAATTGAGAAAGAGAGAGAGATTGGTAAGTAGGCCTAAACGTACACATTATAAAAGCAAAATTGAAACTTGCATTTTTAAAACAAACGTTTTTAGAGCTTTTTTTTTGTTCTTAGACCACTGGATCAATGAAAGGTGTTGCTCAAATTCATGACAACACACATACGGTTGAAACCAGAAGTTTACATACACTCTAAAAAAAGGAACATATCCATTTTTAAAAAAATGTCTGATGATAAATCATACTAAACCTTTACTATTTTAGGTCTGTTAGGATTACCTAAATCATTTACATTTGCTAAATGCCAGAATAATGAGAGAAAATTTTTTTTTTTGAGAATGTTTTATTAATTTCTGGACAGTCAGAAGTTTACATACATTTCCTTGGTATTTTTTTTAGCTTTGCTTTTAAACTGTATAACTTTGGTCAAATGTTTTGGGTATCCTTCCACAAGCTCCTCACAATAGTTTGCAGGAATTTTGGCCCATTCCTCCTGACAGAATTGGTGTAACTGAGCCAGATCTGTTTGCTTGCTCACACAAGCTTTTTCAACTCTGCCCACAAATTTTCATTAGGATTGAGCTCAGGGCTTTGTGATGGCCACTCCAAAACATTCACTCTGTTGTCCTTAAAGCACATTTTAACTAATTTGGCAGTATGCTTAGGGTCATGGTCTGTTTGAAAGACCCATTTGTGGCCAAGTTTTAATTTCCTGGCTGATGTCTTGAGATGTTGCTTCAGTATTTCTACATAATGTTCTTTCTTCATGATGCCATCTACGCTGTGAAGTGGACCAGTCCCTCCTGCAGCAAAACAGCCCCACAACATGATGCTGCCGCCCCCATACTTCACAGTTGTGATGGTGTTCCTAGGCTTGTAAGCTTTCCCCTTTGTCCTCCAAATGTAACACTGGTCATTATGGCCAAACAGTTCAATCTTAGTTGCATCAAACCACAGGACATGTCTCCAAAAATAATTCTTTTTCCCAGTGTAATTTAGCAAATTGTAATCTGGCTTTTTTGTTGATTCTGGCTTGTTGATTTTCCCATGTTGTTACACAAGGAAGCAGTGTGTTTGAGGTTTTCCTTAAATACTATTCTACAGTTGTGCCTTTAATTAACTCAAATGTTGTCAATTAGCCAATCAGAAACTTCCAAAACCTTGACACCATCATCTGAGCTTTTTCAGAGGCATAATAATCTTATTGTATGTAAACTTGACTTTCAAGAAAAATTATAACAATTTCTCAAAGAATCTCTCTCTCAATATTCTGCTATTAAGCAGAACAAAAACAAATGTGATAATCCTAACTTACCTAAAAGAGAAACAGTTTAGGCACATTAACATCTGACTTTTTAAAAATGATTTTGTGCCTTTTTATACAGTGTATGTAAACTTCAGGTTTCAACTGTATGTCTGGAATTTGCTTGTTTTTAATGTGTACTTTTGCAAGAAGCAAGATAAAATTTACTACATTACTACATAATACAGATTTTAGGTTGTTTATACTCAACAAAGCCCAACATAAGCCCATACTTTTAACAGATATTAAAAAGCTTTAAAAGTTGACAAATCACTGTGGAGAAATTTAAGGCCCTTAAAAAGTATTAAAAAGTCTTAAATGCTATTTTACAAGGTATTACATTTTATGTCATTTTTGATTATGCAATGTATGGTTGTATGCTACAGTTTGCCTGAATTAAATCTGCGAATATCACGATGCTGTGTAGTTTATGAAATCAATAAAATCTTGCTAGATTTGACCAAGCGGCAACCTCCCGCTCTCCCTTGGGGAAGCCAATATGGAAGTAACTGAAACTGCAATTCATCGAAATTCCGGTGGTCCTGGCTCCATATGGAGCACATTTCTATTGACCCCACTGTTAAAATGGCCAACTTTACAGCAGAAAAAAAGGTGTTTACAGCCTGGTACAAAGAATGATTTTGGTTCATGTAGCTAATATTACCCTTCATGACAACTGTGAGGGGGGTGAATTTTTTTATAACTCATCCGTTTCCTTTATATTAGGTTATATTAAGTTTGCATAATTAAGGGCGTGGCCACTTGAGTGACAGCTAGGTCTTGCTGGTCGCCGTCACTTCACCTCAGCTGATTCCGGCTGATTAGCCGCTGAACTCGGCATATTCATCGTATTTTTGTGTTGTTTTATGTGGCTTTACACAGTCAGTTGCCTTTTGAAATAATTTCTTACAATTATCAGATGATATGGCATGCTGTGTGTACTTAATTGTGCTCACAAACCATTCACATGGCCTCCATTTCCCAGGTGAGTGAAATTATATACTTATATACCATCTCTATAATGTATTTGATTTATTTAAGATCATTTATCATTTATAATGTTCTTTAGACCTGTAATGCACTCCAGAATCTGACAGATTGATTAGCTGTAGGCTATAAAACAGTCATCTGAAGCGTTGTCATACAGTGTTATGCCTGGAGTTTATAAATAGCCTTGCATTTACTAATACAGACTATATTTGAAGTGTTTGGATGTAATTCACATTTTCCTCCTGTAGAAAAACAATGCTTAGTGGCTCAATGTATTACAACAGTGTTTTTAAAAGTCTAAACACTTTATTGATATAGTGCACAACCAAGCACATGTGGTCAGAAAACAAACGAGTCGCAGGTAATGAAGTATTAAGTGTTTCTCCCAAAGGAAAGCCAGTCTAAGCAGAATGCTAGCAGGTGTCTGTAGCCCCGCCTCTTTGCCCTTATTTGGTATCCCCCGGTTGGTGCGATTTGCGCAAACAAAATGGCGACGGTTGGCCACGCCTACTGGTAGCTTCTTTTGGGTTCTTCATAAATCTATGGGTGACGTCACGGACACTACGTCTATATCTTTTACAGTCTATGGATTTGACATCATGCTACTTTGTTTACTGCAATGCCTGCAGTTCTATAGGCGCCAACCTGCTGAATTAGCTAGATTCAATAGATTTTTATTTAGTATATGAATAATGTTTTAGTTTTGGATTAATTTCTTACATTAATATTTAATAAATATTCACCTTATTCCCCGCGTACGAGCGGGCGCAGCCATTTGAATCATTTTGGCTCGAGACTTCCGGTCTCATTCACTTCCATTCATTTTAGACGTTAAAAACAGCTCGTTCTGCTGCTTGATGTTGCAAACTGATATTTTCTTATTATATTATTCTATTTTGTCTGTATAATCATGCAAACACTTGTTTGTAGAGCGAGTAGTTTGACCGTTTTCAGCCGTTTATTATTTCTAGTCATTTCTCCCATAGGAAACTGAATCGGAAGTTCTAAAACAATCGCAAAAACGAGCGCACTTCCGCATTGAAGAATAAGGTCAATACTGTAAGTTAAAATCTCGCCAGTGTTTCCGGTTGAAACCTAAAGTGGTTATAAGGTCTTAAAATGTATGGAAATAGTCTTAAAAAAGGTCTTAAAATGTATTACATTTATCTAAAATTCCCTGTATATACTCTGTACTAAGAGTTATACCAAAATCTTGAAAGGAGTCAAATTAAAAAGAAGCGTCACTAAAATGACATGAGAATTATACTTTATTGTATTCAATGTTTAAGTTTACAGCTGAAGATTTGTGAAAAATCAAACATTGAAAAATATGATACTTGACAATTATAAAATGTAAACGTCGAGTGTACATTTCGCAAACTCTGAAACAACAAACTTAACATGAAATTTCTTCTTTCTGTTTTTTTTTTTTTGTTTTGTTTTTTTAAACATACAGAACACAACAGAAAACACCCAAACTGAAGCGTCGAAATTACCATTACATTACAACATATAAAAAGGCAAATAACTTCGGTTAAAAAGTCAAAATTCAATTTCATCCTTGCTGAGGTGTGTCATTTTATCTTACTATACGGGTTATCAGCACTCAGACTGAGAGGTACAGTTGTTGTGTGAAGATTTCCTAAAATATAGTTTATAAAGTATCTTGAATCCATCGTTTTCCATTCATAACAGCACTTGTGTGACATTCTTTGGATCCCCTATATCCCCCTAGTTACATATTGATATATTCATGTTCAAAATAAAGTTAATTATTCACACAAACAGAGATTAGATTAAATAGGTTAGGATTGTCTTTGTCCTTCACCCCTAATAGAAGCGATTATCAAGAGGTTGACACTACACAGTTCAATAGCTTTTAAAAACGTACAAACAAGTGGAAACGCACTGAATGCATCAGCGCTACAACAAAAGCTGGAGGAGCAATTTAGATTCGAAACAAGCCAAAACTCAAAAGCACTCACATAAGAAAGGGTTACTGAGATATAAAAACAACAAAACACTTGCATCCTTGAGTCAGTGTGCCAAACAAAACATTTAGCATTAGCACTACAAAAGGGTTACATGCACTGTGACCACAGCACTAAGATGATGAACGTATCTGTATAACTAGAGGTAGAATTGCATTTCCTGAGTAGACAACAAATGCCTATTTTAACGTAAAACCTAGATTTCACAGCTGTCTATGTATTGTAAAAATGAATGTCTTGATTTGTTTTAGTGTAACATTAAGTTCTGCAGGGAGAAAAAGCAAAACAATTACAACGAATAAGGCATCCTGCAATAATAGCGAGAGTTTATTGTCCAGCAATTTTTGGTTGTCCTTGCAATAAAGCTGACTACATTTGCATGTTTCTTTTTAAATTTGCATATATTAAGGCATAAATCAGAGTAAAAACAGATCTGACATCCCACTCGTGGACACCAGCATCTTTAAAGCGGCGGTATGCATATCCGTCTTACTCTGCGTGGTAACAGTATTGTTTCCAAGAAGAAAAAAAAAACAGCATCGGAACTCAAAGCGTAAGGTCATTATGATTAGAAACTTTTGTCACATGACAATGATCACTTAAAAGTTGAGGAGTTTGATTCTAAAAATCAATCTGCGATGAAAATGATAGGAAAAAAAAGCATTGAAGAATAAGAGGATGATCCTAATGTGTACATAAGTATCCACAGCCTTTGCTGTGAAGCTCTAAGTTGAGCTCAGGTACATTCTGTTTCCACTGATCATTCTTGAGATGTTTCAGCAGCTTAATTGAGTTCACCTGTGGTAAATTCAGTTGATTGGACATGATTTGAAAAGGCATACACCTGTCTATATAAGGTCCCAGGGTTGACCAAGCATGAAGACAAAGGAATTGTCTGTAGACCTCTGAGACAGGATTGTCTCAAGGCACAAGGCTGGGGAAGGTTACAGAAAATTTTTTGCTGCTCTGAAAGATCCAATGAGCACAGTGGCCTCCATCATCCATAAGTGGAAGATGTTTGGAACCACCAGGACTCTTCCTACAGCTGGCCGGCCACCTAAGCTGAGTGATCGGAGGAAAAGGGCCTTAGTCAGGGAGGTGATCAATAACCCGATGGTCACTCTGTCTGAGCTCCAGCGCTCTTCTGTGGAGAGAGGAGAACCTTACAGGAGGACAACCATCTGTGCAGCAATCCACCAATCAGGCCTGTATGGTAGAGTGGCCAGACGGAAGCCACTCCCCGCCTGGAATTTACCAAAAGGCATCTGAAGAACTCTCAGACCATAAGAAACAAAATTCTCTGGTCTGATAAGACGGAAATTGAACTCTTTGGAGTGAATGCCAGACATTACATTTAGAGAAAACCAGGCGTCGCTCATCACCATGATAATACCATCCCTACAGTGAAGCATAGTGGTGGCAGCATCATGCTGTGGGGATGTTTTCAGCAGCAGGAATTGGAAGACTAGTCAGGATAGAGGGAAAGATGAACGCAGCAATGTACAGAGACATCCTGAATGAAAACCTGCTTCAGAGTGCTCTTGACATCAGACTTGGGCGACAGTTTGTCTTCCAGCAGGACAATGACCCAAAGCACACTGCCAAAATATCAATGGAGTGGCTTCACAACAACTCGGTGAATGTCCTTGAGTGGCCCAGCCAGAGCCCAGACCTAAATTCTATTGAACATCTCAGGAGAGATCTGAAAATGGCTGTACACTGTTGCTTCCCATCCAACCTGATAGAGCTTGAGAGGTACTGCAAAGAGGAATGGGCAAAAATTCCCAAAGACAGATGTGCCAAGCTTGTGGCATCATGTTCAAAAAGACTTGAGGCTGTAATTGCTGCCAAAGGTGCATCAACGAAGTATTGAGCAAAGGCTGTGAAGACTGATGTACATGTGATTTTTCAGGTTTTTTATTTTTAATAAATTTGCAACAATTTCAAAAACTCTTTTTTTCACATTGTCATTATGGGGTATTGTGTGTAGAATGATTAGGAAATAAATGAATTGAATCCCTTGTGGAATAAGGCTGTAACATAAAAAAAATGTGGGAAAAAATGAAGCGCTATGAAGACTTTCTGGATGCACTGTATGTGTTGTATCTTACAGCTGGTAGATTTGTGTAAAGTGGAGAAGAAAAAAACCTGCATATGTTTCTTAGCTAGTAAATGTGTCTGAGGTAGAGATTCTGGCAGTTAAGACTGAGGCTGTGTAATAATGAGGAGTCCTTAATATGTACAGTTACAATACAGACCGAAACGGTAACAAGACTTCCTATACTGCTTCTTGTACAGATCCGCGGTCCTTATAAATAAAGGATTGACAGCGAAATCCTCTGAGTAAAGTTTACTCCGTTCAGAGTGTATTTGGTCCCTCTCTAAATTGAGTAAAAGATACTCAGCAGCAGAGTTAAAGTTAATGAGACAATGAAGGGACTAATTAAGCGATGATTGAGCACTGATGACGAACACCTGCTGCTAATAAGCAGAAACGGAAGAGAAACACAAAACTACAACTGACTTCAAACAGCAGCAGCAGATTCACTTATTACTAACCTGTTTGACTAACCACTTTGACTCAGATGTCCACAAAAATCCATATGCGATTTATTGAGAATTAACTGTTATTAACTGTAGTTATTAACATTTTACAAAAACATTTTTTTTCCTGATATCACCATCGTGGAAAACAGTAATTGATTTACTTGGGCTCTTTGACTTGATTTTTAATGTTAGTGTTTCTTTGCTTGTTTTGACAAGTATAAAGAGGGCGAATATGATCAGCTTAAATGATCCTGTATTAATTCTTAATGTTTTGCAAAATTTTGCATAACGTTAGCTTTGCAAATTCTGTTAAAATAATGGTTTATCATTCGAGAGACAAAATTGTGTTTTTCAAGAGAATGGACCTCAACTGTGGTTTTATTATTATTTTTTAAATCAGTTTAGAGACACAGACATCAAGAATCAGCGTATGCATCTCAACAATGGTTAGAGATTTCTTTTTGCTGCAGTTCATGCCAGGACAATCATACAACATTCATCCATAGTTCCCAGCATGCACTGCAGAAAAACAAAACACCTCACCATCGTTGTGAGTAGGCATGGGACGATAATCGTTTTCAAGGTATACCGCGGTTTGGAAAAGTCAAGGTTTTAAAACCGCCAAAATTTTCTGTAATACCGTTCCTAAGGTATGTGTACTTTTTTTTTAATATACATTTTTTTGTTTGTGTTTTATCATGACAACAGTATCTCTAGCAGAAAAAATATCCAAAGATGTTGTTTAAAATTGTTAAGAAATCTGTGTTTTTGAAACTAATGAAGACAGCAGAAGTCAATGATTTATTTGAATTATTTAGCCTGACGTGTTTACTGCTCCAAAATATTAGAAATCTTTCAAAAAATAAAATATATTGTTTTCAACGGGGAAAAAAGTTGTTTTTTTACCCAGACATTTAAAAATATATATTTTAGAGCAGTAACCACAATACTGTGATACCGTGATATTTTTATCCAAGGTTATCGTACCGTCAGAATCTTATACCGGCCCATGCCTAGTTGTGAGGCATACACTGATTATTTATGTCTGTGTGTTTTGATTGTTTCAGATGTTCGGTGCGTTTTATAACTTGTTAAAAGTATTGCTGAGTTCCATTCTCTTGATCCACACAGTGTTAATTTCGTGATAAAACATCTTTCAAACTTAATAGATCTAAATCAATCTTACTGCTAATTAAATCACCACAGAATCAATTATCCTAGTCACATTTGGTTTCGTTATGCAGTGCTTGCCATAACACACTATTTGGCAAACAAAAAGACAAACATTAGAAATCGAATCAAAGAGCCCAATTAAAGAAACTACTGTTCTCCTCAATGGTGACATCTTAAAACACTTAACATGGTGTTGTTTTTTATTGTTGTTGTAAAAAATTACTTAATCAGTTAATTGTCATTAATATCACTGCAGTTTTGTAGAGTCTGGCAGAAATAAGGCCAAACAGGTTGGTAATAAGTAAAGCTGCTGTTTGTGGAGTTGCTTAATGATCCTCTGCTGAGATTTTGAGAGATTCAATGCGTTTTATTTCACTTTATTTCATCTATAGGCTCGTACACACCGGGACGCTTTTCGTTTGCGTTTATCATCAGCCTTTTTCAAGACGTTTTTCCGGATTCAAACCCAAGCGATATTCACAGGCGTCGAGCAGAAGAGTATGCAAAATCACTCCTTGATGTTAGATGGCGCTACACAACTTTAAGCTTCTGACACCCGCTTGTAACACAGAAGAAGAAGACAAAGTTGACACGCTTGTTGTTATGGATGTTTCAAGTAGCAGCTCTAGCTCTAGCGATGAAGAAATGATTATTGTTCACCAGTGCAATAAGCAGCTCCACGTATATATCGCCTCTGGGAATCTTCTTCAGTGTGGGCTCGCATTGACAGTTTTGCGCTTGAGCGCCACCAAGTGCTGTTTACTGTAACTTCAGCAGCTCCGTGCACGTGAAAAAAAGTGCCAATCTGATTGGTGGAGAAGGTTTTGGCGCGGCACATCAAAACAAAAAAACAAGCATGAGGCGTTTTTTAAAAAATGATGCTTTTACGCCTGCCGTTTTGAGCATTGGTGTGCACGATCACATTGGCTCCCTTTATTTAGTCACGAGACGTTAAACGCCGACGGAAAACGCAAGCGAAAAGCGTCTCGGTATTCACGGGCCTTTAAGGTTGTGACTGAAGGTAGATGTAGTTTTGTGTTTCTCTTGTGCTTCTGCTTATTAGCAGCAGGTGTTCATCATCAGTGCTTAATCATCGCTTAATTAGTCACTTCACTGTCTCATTAACTTTAACTCTGCTGCTGAGTAACTTTTACTCAATTTACAGACGGACTAAATACACTCTGAACTGAGTACATTTTACTCAGAGAATTTTGCTGTGTATTCATTAGCGTAAACATTATAATAGGAGACAGTTGAGGTGGTAGGTTGACAGTGAAGGAGCTCAGCTGTTAAAGCAATGGCCACAAGTTTAATCCAAAATAATGGATCGAGGCTTAAGCGACGTTATTTTTCCAAAGCCTGGACCACCTCACCCACTATGCCCAGCCAACTTGAAATGGCAACTATTCAACTTCACATAAGCCAGAACAGTAGGTGCTAGATAAGGGGTGTCCAAACTTGGTCCTGGAGGGCCGGTGTCCTGCATATTTCAGTTCCAACCTCAATTAAACACACCTGAACCAGCTAATCAAGCTCTTTCTAGGTGTACTAGAAACTTCCTGGCAGGTGTGTTGAAGCAAGCTAGAGCTAAACTATGCAGGACACCGGCCCTCCAGGACTGAGTTTGGACACCCCTGTGCTAGATGATCCGGTTTGTTTTTATAAAACGAAAAAATTATCCCTGGATGCCCTTAAAGTGAGTATTTGACCTTGAATACAGTGTGATGTTAGAAGAGCAAGACGTCATTCATAAGTTGCAGCTACATGTTGATAACTCTCTGATTTGAAGACTTTTGAAGGATGTGATCTAATATCTCTAAACAAATCAATCCACATCCTCCGAATCCCTTTTCTTTCTGATCAAGACACTTTGCACTATGAAACATCTAGTTGTGATTAGAATGTTTGTGCTCTTGCATTTTGTGTTGAACATACAGAGTGCAAAGCATGACCAGAAACTGCCCTGCGTCATGAAGAAATGACGGCTTCATTGGACGCCACGATGACACTCAAAACTGCATAATATTAAACTGAAAGATCTGAAGAAGGAACAGTCAAAGACTTTCCAGAACTCCAGCAATCAAACATGATGATTTAGTTTGAATTTTGAAATTAATGTGTTATTCTCCTCTCATTCTTTGAGTCAGAAAGTAAAAGCTTCACAAAGTTCTAGAAGGGTAAGGCAATCATTGAACTCTTTCTACTTTAATGCAACTATGGGTCAAAAAGCATTTGTGGCCTGTGGCCATTTCAGGTAATGCCATTTGTACTCTGCAATGCCTCAGCCACCATTTAGAGGCTAATGATGAAAGTGGATTCTAGAGTTTGCCAGTAGTCATTAAGAGGCAAACACAAAACACGAAACAAAATAATTATGAACGCAAGTGGCCTATACATGCCTCCAAATGCATGTCAAAAAACCAACAAACGATAACTCCTTAACAAGAATGTTCACTGACCATCACAGTGCAGACCTGAGATGGGAAACCAAACGGTTGAATACTTGCAAAATATTTAAAAAGAAATAAAAACCTCAGTATGCACAATGTATTGTGTTAGCGCTGAAGTTTAAACGTGTGCCTGCCAAAAGCACATTCAAACTGTGCTGAAAAAAAAACCTTCACAAGGCACTGCAGATACATACACAGAGAAAATAAATCTACAATAATATATTATTAGTTCAGACCCTTAAGCTGTTTGCATCACACATTATAACAATAACACTACTGTTGTGGTTTCGCTTGTAGATGAAAAGCGGTCATCTGTCAAAGATGATAAACCTTAAAAAGCAGAATGCTGCCTTGTTAACGCCACAGTGTGCTCACAGAAAGAGAAATAAATTATTCACAGGTTTTGCATATATATATATATATATATATATATATATATATATATATATATATATATATATATATATATATATATATATATATATATGATTTATATTATCTTTATAATAAACTCTGTTGTTATTTTATATTTCTTTTGACTCCTGAATAAAGGAGAGTGTAAATAAAAGACCTGAGCTAGTGTACTTCAAGTTGAGAACGGTCAAGTTATTCCTGCACTGTTTTTTGGCATATCTTCTGTAGTTACTGAGGTTTTTTGGCTTTGGTTTTGCATTGAGGGAGAGTCTGAGGTGTTAAGGCGACTGGTTGTTGGAGGAAGATGAGGTAGGTGTGTGGAGAACTGATTGAGGCCCGCTGTTGCCTGTAGAAGATTTGTTAGATGCCCCCAATGAGGTCTGTGCCACAGACTGGGCGAAGAGGACACCTGTTATGGAAAACCATGAAGACTGGTTACAAATGAAACAAGATGAAATTGAATGTTATCAAGAAGGTGACAGGCTTCTCACCGGTGTAGATGACTCCATTAAGCTCCAGAGACATGCTGATGCTGTTCAGGCCATTGGTGGTCAAGTTCATGGCGGAGTCTGGTCTGCTTTCTGATGAGACAACAAAGAATTTGGCTCTATTAGATATATGGTGATATTCAATATATCGTGATGACATGCACAATATTGATATCATGGGCACTTTTTCAAAATACTGTGAATAATTATTTATTATTTAATCTTATTTTTATTAGAGTTAAACTTTCAGATTGTTGCATTAAGGCTGGTTTATACTTTTGTGTTGAGTGATCGCCGTGACCCACGGTGCCTGCCTTGCGCATAGTCGTGCATTTATACTTCTGCACGCTGTTTGTTTTGCTACGCAAGAACACATCCGAAACGCTAGCTGGCATTAGGTTTTTATGTTCATCTGTGTTGAGTTTCTTCACAGGTCATTTGTTCTTTTTTTTAACGCTACCTTAAATGTAGGTGGTGAACGTGCAACAACTTCAATCATAAGGTGAACACAAAACATCGAGAGCTCTTTCACAGAACTTCCTTGTAAACATTCACTCCACCGGGCTCGCGGCTCTCAGCACTGCCCACACTTGTCACCGCTACCAATTCAACCAATCACAGAGCTTGCACTACACGTCATTACGAGACGTAGTTACATTTTTGAAAGGTGCGCATTAGTGTCGGAATCAGCCATGGCGAGGGCTATGCGGAGGCTGCGCCGAACCATACGCGTGTGCTTGATGCAGAAGTATAAATCAGCTTTTAGCTTTGGGGTTCAACACAGCACCAAATGCTTAAAGACTTGATAGGAGATTCATTTTCCAACATTAACACTTTCACATGTTCAACTAAATTACGACACTGAAAATTCTGTGACTATTTAAAGGCTTTTTGTTCATTAACTCTTTACAGTAAGGCTCCATTTCACATCAGTAAATTGAAACTAAAGTCAATGTAATACAAATAAATTGATTAAACTTAGCTTAGCTTAAATTTTAAGGTAATGCCTAGTAAGACATTAAACATAAAAGTCGTAATCATTTTATTAAGTGAAGTGCTTATGATTGCTTACAGCCGGCCCCGCATTATTCAATTTATGATTCACCAATCAGACGATTTAAATTCCCTTCGTTCCATAAAACAGCCATCTTTGTTTTCTCCTCCTTTGCTAGATGGGTGGCACGGTGGCCCAGTGGTTAGCACTGTTGCCTCACAGCAAGGTTCTAGTCCTTACCAAGCCAGCCGACGTTTCTGTGTGGAGTTTACATGTTCTCCCTGTGCTCACGTGGGTTTCCCCCGAGTTCCCGGTTTCCTCCCACTGTCCAAAAACATGCAACTTAAGTAAACTGACTAATCCAAATCGGCACCATAGACATGCTCCTAGTAAGAAGTTATCTCTTAAGAGCAATCCCTGTCTGTTCATTAGCTACTACAGCAGGGGAGTTCTCGAGATCTACCTGAGCTCAAACTCCCCTCTCGCCTTGCAAACGGGAGGGAGCCCCGGGCTCGAGGATTTTATGAGCTCAGGGCTCTCTCCCGGGACAGCATGCCAAACAAGCTTTATAATCAATCATCAGCAACTCTTGAAATGAAGTTAACAACTAACAAAATTCAGAAGTATTATTTTTTTACTCGTATTAACATTAACTCTTTCTCACTGTTCTCACTCATTTTAATCCATTAAACAACATTTAATAATGAGACTATTATAAAGTGTTACCTATTGTACTTTTTGATTGACATTTACCATTTAGGGGTAAAGCCCCTTTAGTGCCCATTAGTGACGATCTCTCCCTTATTAGCATATAGTCTTGTTTTTGAATCGGTCACTATGCTGACACATAGGAAAAGAAATTCTCATTTGAATTTAAAGCGGCAGTTACCAAAATGGAACAATTAGGATTAAATCCTAAAAGGGGCAGTTTAAAAGAGGCATAAAACATTATTTGTGGGGGATTTAACTTTACATACACACTTCTAGGACATTAGAGACTTATTTTACATCTTGTAAAAAGGGGCATAATAGGTCCCCTTTTATGGTAATTGTAAAAAAAAAATGACCCTGGGAATCAATTCCAAGAGGCAAATATACAGTTAAAACCAGAAGTTTACATACACTGTATAAAAAGGCACATAACCATTTAAAAAAAAGTCAGATGTTAATGTGACTAAACTCTTTCTCTTTTAGGTAAGTTAGGATTATCACATTTGTTTCTGTTCTGCTTAATAGCAGAATAATGAGAGATATTTTTTGAGAAATTGTTATAACTTTTCTTGAAAGTCAAGTTTACATACAATAAGATTAATATGCCTCTGAAAAAGCTCAGATGATGGTGTCAAGGTTTTGGAAGTTTCTGATTGGCTAATTGACAACATTTGAGTTAATTGGAGGCACAACTGTAGAATAGTATTTAAGGAAAACCTCAAACACACTGCTTCCTTGTGTGACAACATGGGAAAATCAACAAGCCAGAATCAACAAAAAAGCCAGATTACAATTTGCTAAATTACACTGGGAAAAAGAATAATGTTTGGAGACATGTCCTGTGGTCTGATGCAACTAAGATTGAACTGTTTGGCCATAATGACCAGTGTTACATTTGGAGGACAAAGGGGAAAGCTTACAAGCCTAGAAACACCATCCCAACTGTGAAGTATGGGGGCGGCAGCATCATGTTGTGGGGCTATTTTGCTGCAGGAGGGACTGGTCCACTTCACAGCATAGATGGCATCATGAAGAAAGAACATTATGTAGAAATACTAAAGCAACATCTCAAGACATCAGCCAGGAAATTAAAACTTGGCCCCAAATGGGTCTTTCGAACAGACCATGACCCTAAGCATACTGCCAAATTAGTAAATATGCTTTAAGGACAACAGAGTGAATGTTTTGGAGAGGCTATCTGACCTCAATCCTATAGAAAATTTGTGGGCAGAGTTGAAAAAGCTTGTGCGAGCAAGACAGCCTACAAATCTGACTTAGTTACACCAATTCTGTCAGGAGTAATGGGCCAAACTATTGTGAGAAGCTTGTGGAAGGATACCCAAAACATTTGACCAAAGTTCTACAGTTTAAAAGCAAAGCTAAAAAAATACCAAGGAAATGTATGTATACTTCTGACTGTCTAGAAATTAATAAAAAATTCTCAAAAAAAAGATCTCTCATTATTCTAGCATTTAGCAAAAGTAAATCATTTAGGTAATCCTAACGGACCTAAAATAGTAAATATTCACAGCACTTCACTTTTTCCACATTAAGCTAAATGCAAACATTTAATTATTAATCACTTGTTTGCATTCAGAGACTGTAATCTGAAGGCACACTGGCTTACAGCAGGGGGCGCCATCACAGCTATATTCACAAAGTTAAAAACAAAGCAGACCCCGAGCAGCGGCACGGCTCATTTATTAGGTTTATTATTTGTCTTACAATAAACCATGTAAAGTGAAACTTGTAGTATTTAACACCTCTAACCAAGAAAAGGAAATCACGCTGTGCTGAGCAGGGAATCCCCTCAAAAAAAAAAAAAAAAAGATTTATTTGCCTTTGTCTTTTTGCCTTTGCGGTATAAAGCAGGTCAACACCTCCAAGTCTTCTAATGAATCAGCTCATTCACGCCACCATCCTTTAAAGTAAATACATCAATGCGATTCTGATAAGATCTAACCAGTGTACTTTAAACATCCTCTTTCTTCATTCATCAGAACAGCTTCTAGTAAGAACAGTACTAGAATTGTTGCTGTGGGACAATGAGAGCTGTAATGACTCACTCTTGCTGAAATCTCCACTCACACTACTGATCTGTAAACTGATCAGGCATTTAACACATGCCAGTAAGTTTGCTGTGGTAATATTTTCACACCCTTTCCTACAAAATAGTTAGTACCAGCGAAAGGTGATGTAAGAGGGGTTTTGTAGTAATGCACTAGAAAATGCACCGAGTTCATTTCATAACCTCAGGAACCTGAAAGCTGGATATTCCACAGACGGGTTTCGCTGAAACATCACAGATTTTAAACAGGGTGTTTTTTTTCTCAGCTTGGTGTTTATGGGAAATGATTAAACCACCGTGAGAACGCAAATTAACCCAATAGCACAAGTTGTAGACTAACTGTGCCTGAAAGGATTGTGCAGCACAAAATACTCTTCATTGTACAATGTATATGACTATATATGATTGTGCACTTTAATAATCATTTATTATAAAATATTCTCTAATAATGTTTAACTACAACTTAAAACTTACAGTGTAATCTATCTATCTATCTATCTATCTATCTATCTATCTATCTATCTATCTATCTATCTATCTATCTATCTATCTATCTATCTATCTATCTATCTATCTATCTATCGTTAAAATTACACATTGTAGATAAAAAAGATAGAACAGTTATCAGTTTCAGTTATTTTTCTAGCTACATTATCCATCCATCCATCCATCCATCCATCCATCCATCCATCCATCCATCCATCTATCTATCGTTAAAATTACACATTACAAATTACACATTGTAGATAAAAAAGATAGAATAGTTATCAGTTTCAGTTATTTTTCTAGCTACATTATCTATTCATCCATCCATCCATCCATCCATCCATCCATCCATCCATCCATCCATCCATCCATCTATCTATCTATCTATCTATCTATCTATCTATCTATCTATCTATCTATCTATCTATCTATCCATCTATCGTTAAAATTACACATTACAAATTACACATTGTAGATAAAAAAGATAGAATAGTTATCAGTTTCAGTTATTTTTCTAGCTACATTATCCATCCATCCATCCATCCATCCATCCATCCATCCATCCATCCATCCATCCATCCATCCATCCATCCATCCATCCATCCATCCATCCATCCATCCATCTATCTATCTATCTATCTATCTATCTATCTATCTATCTATCTATCTATCTATCTATCTACCAAATTTCAATCATGTCATAGTTTTACCTAAAATAGATGAATAACGTATTACATTGTTGATTTAATTTAATAAATGTGAAACCTTTTATATATGCCCTCCATTACACATGGTGCACGAGAGCTCTACTGTTTTTGTTTGAGGCATGTGAAAAAACCCACCTGGGCTTCTGTTTGCCATATTTAATGAGCTCTATGCATGTATACTTATTGTTTATATGTAAAATAAAACTTTCTTTCAACACAAAAGAAGATATTTTGAAGAAAGCTGGAAACCTGTATCCATTAACTTCCATAGTATTTGATAAGCAGTTTTCAGCTTTCTTCAGAATAGCTTCTTTTGTGTTCAACCAGGGTTCCCATGCTTTCACGAACAGCAGATTTAACAGACTTTGAAGGACTTTTTAAAGCACGGTTAAATACTTTTGTAATTCACACCCCAGCAAATGTAGTGCCATGAAAGTCCTTAATGTACTTAACATTTAACATTAACATTAACTTACACTTAAAAATGTACAATAAAACTGTCAAAGTAATTTCATAAAATTGATCATTTTAAAAAGTCATGTTCAAAGAACTTTAATAAAGTTTGTTGAATTCAATACTGCTGATATTCAAATGGGGTTTCTGAAATATTGATCAAATTTGCATTATTTGTCTGTTATTGTACAACATTTAAATGTAAGATTTTTAATTTATGAATTTCTCAGATTTTTCATTCTGTTTTTCACAATTGAGTACAATTATTGTAAGAGCCAATTATGCATAATTCATTTGTGATATTAGTTTAGTTTAAAAGGTTAAAACATGGTGAAAATTGATATTTTAATGTAATAAGAATTCATAATGATTGTCTTATCTAAAATGCACAATTTAACAATTAATACGATTTAAAAACTTTTCTTTTGTCTCCCGAGAGTAATACGTCATAGTGTTATTAGTTCGTACGTTTAGGACAGATTGCAGCTATAGACGTTGGAAGCAACAGCGTTTTTTGCCCGAGCTATATCGAGTCTATTGTACCTTCGCATTTTCGTTTCGCATTTCTTCAGTAAACCTTGTTTAAAAGAAGATTTGCTCTTACTCACGTTTTTTCAAATACTGGTTGTTGGACTAGCTGCAAAAAGATGGTACATAAGGATGTGCACAAAAGGTGTGCCACTACAATTATTGAAATCAAACCATAAACCATAACAGTTTTTTTTTAATTCAAGCACTTTCAAGGACCTGTGTTTGTTTTTAAGTACTTTCCAGGCGTAAATTCAAGTACTTTTAAGTACTTTCAAGAAGTGTGGGAACCCTGGTTCAACAGAAGAAAAAACTCATGAAGGTTTAGAATCACAGGTGCTGAGTAAATACATGGTTTCTGCTGGTTTCACAGGGTCAAATTTAAGACCTTTTAAGATCTTTTTAAGATCATGAAGAATTACATTTCAGACTTATATAGGGCTTAACGCTAAAGATTATTTAATGGCCCATAAGAAAAAAAATTTAATTAGTTATTTCTCAGTCACATATTTTAAATGATGTGTCAAAAGAAGCAGACCTGAGCATATATACATATATTATTGCAACACAACTATTAAACATAACTAACAACATAAAAAAAACTCTTTAAAAACTAAATGTCTGCACAACAGACTGTTATAAAAGTTTTATTCAGATGTATTTGTTGGTGATTAGATGTGTGTTGGATTGATTGGGTAGCTTTACCTAAACTTTAAATGAAAATTAAGACTTGTTTAAAATTATTTTAGACCTACAAGACAATATTTCAGTAAATTTAAGACTTTAAGGCCTAAAAAATTGTTTTTGAAATTTTAAGACTTTTTAAGACCCTGCGGACACCCTGTAAATAGTGAGTAGATTTTCATTTTTGAGTGAACTATCCCTATCAGTCCAGAAACCAACTGACACATTGGTTTATCCCCTGTCTGGAGCCCAGAATGTTAAAGGGCCATGAAACCCTTTTTCAGTTCAAATCTACCTCAGAATTTTTTCAAAAAATTCTCTGAGATGAGCATGGAGCTCTGCGAGCAGTAGGAGACAAAATGAGAGACAAACCGTGAGGAAACCCATGATTTTATAGTTTACAAAGTTAAAATGCAAAGAAATAAAAAGTAAGTAATTTAATGTCCTGCTACATTTTTTATTCGTAATTTCATACAAACATAAACACAGTTTGTTATATCAATATAAAGATAATCGTGTTTATATAAACACTATAAATGAGGAGGACTTCTCTCCTCCTGAATCCCCAGGTCTGAATGCAGACACAGTGGATAGCAGAGCAGCAGATCCCCTGTCCTGTCTATTCCAACCATTAACCCTGCTGGTAATCCAGAGGATTTTAAACATAGGTGAACACAGCAGCATGGATATAGCCGATGTGTCTGAATGGTAACAAAATCAACTGATAAAAGACAAAGTCTGCCATTTTCCAATTCTCGTACAGCTCTCCCGACAAAAATGCTTGCTGCAAACCAACAGCTTTGCTGTAACGGCCCTGACAGCTTCGCTGGGAAAAACATGCAACAAACCCTGTGGATCATGGAAACAAACACATATAAAACTGACGCGTCATCACTCCACTAGCAGATTCGTGATACGTCACCGATTTGATCCACCCCCAAAATTATTTTAAACCCTGAAGATGAAATGAGCTCACAAAAGCTCAGAATTATCCAGTTTTCCCCACAATTAAAGCTGACACATGCTAATGTTGTCTTAAATGATGCTCAACACACACAAATCTGTACAAACTAAAAAAAAAGTACTGCAGGGTGTCTTGAACCTTTAAAGTGCCACTACCTTGATTGTTGATGCGGATGTTCATGGGGATTTGTGCAGTCATGGCCATCAGATTGTGCTGCAAGGCTCTTTGCAGTAACCGCTGGTGCTCCTCCAGTGGTAGTGCAATTTTTTTCCGGGGGGGCTCGCCAGTCTCCAGATTATCCCGCAGCTGCTCCAGAGCTGCTACCTGTGCAATGGTGGCCGCTTGAGCAGCCGCGGCCTGTGCTGCAGCTACTGAATGTGTGGCCAGAGATGCAGGAAGGCGTGTCTGAAACCCGTCATCCTCTACAACAAAGAAAGAAATTGAAATTGAACAGGTTTTTAAAACTAAAGAGATTTCTGTGCGTCTTTATAGTCTACATGAACCGGAAGCTGCAAAAAAATTTTTTTTCATATTGTGACGCAATTCCTAAAGAAACGGAATATTAAATGAGGAAATAGTGGATGTGGCTTGTTTTTTCTACTACGAGCTGATTGGAGGTAGTCAGTGGTGGACAGAGTACTGAAAAATCATAACCAAGTAAAAGTACCATTACTTGCCTAAAAATGTAGTGCAAGTAGAGTAAAAGTATCTGTTGTGAATATTACTCAAAAGTATGAGTAAAAAGTAGCCCTTTTAAAAGTACTCAAGAGTAGTGAGTATTACATTGTGAAAAGCTGATGCGTTTACATGCAGTTTGTGCAGGGATGTGTAAACGTAACATTCTGTAGTGCATTTAGTGATCTTCCTATATTCATTTGTTCCTTTCAACCTTCCTTCTATTGTTTGTTCTGTCCTTGCTTCATTCATTTGTTTGTTCATTCCTTCCTTCATTTGTTCGCTCATTCATATTTTTGTTCCTTCCTTCATTAGGCCCTTTGTTCCTTCCTTCCTTCCTTTCTTCCTTCCTTCCTTCCTTCCTTCGTTAGTTTGATCAGTCCTTCCCTGAATACTTCATTCATTTGGTCCTTCCTTCCTTCATTAGTTTGGTCCTTCATTCGGTCCTTCCATCCATTACTTGTTTGGTCCTTCCTTCATTCGGCCCTTTCTTCCATTCCTTGTTCGGTCGTTTCTTCATTCGGCCCCTCCTTCATTCAGCCCTTCCTTCCATTCCTTGTTTGGTCCTTCCTTAATTTGGCCCTTCCTTCCATTCCTTGTTCGGTCCTTCCTTGATTCAGCCCTTTCTTCCATTCCTTGTTCAGTCCTTCCTTCATTTGGCCCTTCCTTCCATTCCTTGTTCGGTCTTTCCTTCGTTCAGCCCTTTCTTCCATTCCTTGTTCGGTCCTTCCTTCATTCAGCGCATTCTTCCATTCCTTGTTCGGTCCTTCCTTCATTTAGCCCTTCCTTCCATTCCTTCCTTCATTCAGCCCTTCCTTCCATTCCTTGTTCGGTCTTTCCTTCGTTCAGCCCTTTCTTCCATTCCTTGTTTGGTCCTTCCTTCATTCAGCCCTTTCTTCCATTCCTTGTTCGGTATTTCCTTCCATTCCTTGTTCGGTCCTTCCTTCGTTCGGCCCTTCCTTCCATTCCTTGTTCGGTCCTTCCTTCATTCAGCCCTTTCTTCCATTCCTGGTTTGGTTCTTCCTTCGTTTGGTTCTTCCTTCCATTCCTTGTTCGGTCCTTCATGCAGCCCTTCCTTCCATTCTTCATTCATTCCATTTAGTGATTGTTTAAGGCTGTTTGGTGATTTCAGTCATCATACAGTCGACATCCGTCATTTTCTCATCAGTGACATGCAGTCTATGAAAAGTCTCTGGTTCACTGAGTGTAAAGATTTTGAACATCTTCTTGGACATTTTGAATGCCTCCAAAAAGTTTTCTGCATTCATAAATGGCCCATGTCTTGAGGTTGTGTGCGATTTGATTGGACAGGAATCACAGGACTGATTTTTCTACTTTACCCAATCCCCATAGACAAAAAGAAATAAAGCAGTGACTGCAGGTTGAAGAAAAATAGTGGAGTAAAAGTACCGATACTGCACTACAAATGTACTCAAGGGAAAGTAAAAGAACACATTTTTAAAACTACTAAGCACTGGATGGTGTAAAGTACGTATTTCATTCGGAAAGATCGGGAAAAGGATTTGGGGAGAGTTATTACAACCTAACAGACTCCTCCTCCTCACCATTTCTGTTTGTTTTCAAAACTGACAACTGGAGGGGCGTGGTTATGTTAGGCTATGCCCAATACCTTAGACAGACCTAATATAAGAATTTAACAGAAAACAAACAGGAAGTGCATTTTCAGATTTTAATTTTAGATTACAAGGGCAAACTGTTTTATTCTTAATGACAGGCACATATGAATTGTTCACCCCAAAACTAGCAATGTGACCTGACAAAGTACGCATGGAGTCCAAACACCATATGATTTTAAGCAGGTTTTACCTTTTTTAATGTTCTGTATTGATGAGATGGAGGCTCCGTTGCTGGGCAGAGCAATGCCCATTGATGACATGGTGCGTTTGGGTGAGGAGAGCATGGTGGGCGTCCCATTGGGCGAGTATGTGAAGAGCGAGTTGCCAAAACCTTGCCTACGTCCTTCTCGCCGGTTGCTGTCGATGGCTGCCTTCAGCTCGTTGGGGTTGCTGAGAGCCCTCTTCTCACATTCGTAAGTATACAGATACTTCATATATCTGCAAAGCAGTAGAAAATAAAAAAACATGCAATTAGTTTCTTGCTAATTAATGATCTAATCTACCCTTTCAGGCCCTGCAGCAATGATAATCAATAATCAGTGAGCACATGTTTACTGTACAGATTTTTACTACAGCATCTACTTCAGCTTGCACGTGCATCATAAATGATCTTTTGCACAGAACAGTTAGACACTGATCAAGCGCATGAATTAAGAAACACTTGAAATTTTGGTTAAAGAATTAGTTCACTTAAAGGGCACCTATGGTGAAAAATCTACTTTTCAAGCTGTTTGGACAGACATATGTGTAGGTATAGTGTATATACCGTCATATTGGGGTGATATAAACACACCCAGTGCTTTTTTTTCAATTTAACAATATAAAAACGGTGGACCAATTGGAGCGGTTTTGAGATCGACCGCAACTTGACATAGGAGTGCGGTCCCCCCGCCCACCGAATTGATTGACAGCTGTGTATTAACATGTCTCCGTAGTAACGCTTATAATCATATCAACAAGACAGGACGTGCGCAAAGCAACCGGGGATAAAATGTCTGTTCAGTTTCTAGGATCATCAATCATCATCAAATGTGATCAAGAGTGAGTTTTACAAGTTTAAAATCTTTTAAAACAGCGCATGTTTGTAATGAATTACAGCCATTTACTTCAGCTTCACTTTACTTACCGGTTTGTGGACGTTAAATCAGGTTTATTTTGTACATTAACGTAACAGATATCCATACAGCAGTGGATATTAACCTGTATCCTGTCACATTTGCGTGCAAAAAGAGTGCAAAACTAAACGTGCGCACTGTCTGTGTGTGTGCATCTGTGTGTGCGTGAACTTTGTAACTGGTAAAGGTCTTACTGTAGTATTTCTCACAAACGTTACATGAGTTCTTATTCCTTCGTGTCTGTCTGTTGTCTGACGCAGCCGAGGGAGGAGATTAAGGCACGCTGACAGGCACGTGGAAACGGTGGGCGTGAAGGACTAGCCTTAAAGGCGCAGTACACAAAAACCGATACCTAAAGCTAAGAGCTACAAAATAGAAACTTATGACAGGTATAAAAATAATCTGATGGGTGTTTTGAGCTGAAACTTTACAGACACATTCTGGAGACACAAAAGACTTATATTAAATCTGGAAAAAGGGGTAACCTAAGTGCCCTTTAAATTCCAGTTCTGTTATAAATTACTCATCTCATGTTGTTCCAAATTTCATTCTAGTTGATCATTTGTTATCAGAAGTGGCTTATATGAAAGGTAAAGGCCTCTAGATTACGCTTATTTGATCAAAATCAAATATTATCATGCCTTTATTTTTAATGATTTAATTAGGAGAGTAAGGTCTGACTTTGCTTAGACACAAGTCTTGTCTATTAACAGAAATAATGTACAGTATAGAATATACAGTGCATCCGGAAAGTATTCATAGCGCTTCACTTTTTCCATTTTTTTATGTTACAGCCTTATTCCAGAATGGATTAAATTAATTTATTTTCTCAAAATTCTACACACAATACCCCATAATGACAATGTGAAAAAAGAGTTTTTGAAATTGTTGCAAATTTTAAAAAAATAAAATCAGTATTTACAGCCTTTGCTCAATACTTTGTTGATGCACCATTGGCAGCAATTACAGCCTCAAGTCTTTTTGAATATGATGACACAAGCTTGGCACACCTGTGTTTGGGAATTTTTGCTTATTCCTCTTTGCAGTACCTCTCAAGCTCTATCAGGTTGGATTAGAAGCGACAGTGTACAGCCATTTTCAGATCTCTCCAGAGATGTTCAATAGGATTTAGGTCTAAACTCTGGCTGGGCCACTCAAGGACATGCACAGAGTTGTTGTGAAGCCACTCCATTAATATTTTGGTGGTGTGCTTTGGGTCATTGTCCTGCTGGAAGACGAACTGTCTCCCAAGTCTGAGATCAAGAGCACTCTGAAGCAGGTTTTCGTTCAGGATGTCTCTGTACGTTGCTGCATTCATCTTTCCCTCTATCCTGACTAGTCTTCCAGTTCCTGCTCCTGAAAAACATCCCCACAGCATGATGCTGCCACCACCATGCTTCACTGTAGGGATAGTATTAGCCTGGTGATGAGCGGTGCCTGGTTTTTTCCAAACATAGCGCCTGGCATTCACTCCAAAGAGTTTAATTTTAGTCTCATCAGACCAGAGAATTTAGTTTCTTATGGTCTGAGAGTCCCTCAGATTCCTTTTGGCAAATTCCAGGCAGGGAGTGGCTTTCATCTGGCCACTCGACCATACAGGCCTGATTGGTGGATTGCTGCACAGATGGTTGTGCTTCTGTAAGGTTCTCCTCTTTCCACAGAAGAATGCTGGAGCTCAGACAGAGTGACCATCAGGTTATTGATCACCTCCCTGACTAAGGCTCTTCTCCCCCAATCACTCAGCTTAGATGGCCGGCCAGCTCTAGGAAGAGTCCTGGTGGTTCCAAACATCTTCCACTAACGGATGATGGAGGCCACTGTGCTCATTGGATCTTTCAAAGCAGCAGAAATTTTTCTGTAACCTTCCCCAGCCTTGTGCCTGGAGACAATCCTGTCTCGGAGGTCTACAGACAATTCCTTTGTCTTCATGCTTGGTTTGTGATTGACATGCACTGTCAACCCTGGGGCCTTATATAGACAGGTGTATGCCTTTTCAAATCATGTCCAATCAACTGAATTTACCACAGGTGAACTCCAATTAATCTGCTGAAACATCTCAAGAATGATCAGTGGAAACAGAATGTACCTGAGCTCAATTTAGAGCTCCACGGCAAAGGCTGTGAATACTGATGTACATGTGATTTTTCAGGTTTTTTATTTTTAGTAAATTTGCAACAATTTCAAAAAATCTTTTTTCACATTGTCATTATGGGGTATTGTGTGTAGAATGTTGGGGAAATAAATTCTTGCAGGACTCCCAGACTTCATCAAGATTCTTTGGATTCATCTTTAATGCCTCCTTTTTAGAGTCTCATGACTGTTGATGTTTATTGATAGTTTTCAGTCATGTGACCTGTGCGTAGACCTGGTGGGCAAAAACACAATAGGCCATAATGGCACCTACACTGGAATCTCCATAGAGACGCAGCACAATCAGGTCATATTTCCATCTGTTACAAGCGACGAATACTTGGATCACATATCAACAGAACAAAACAGAAATAGGATCACAAACTGTAAACTGTGGGTCCATATAGAGCCCCTGCAGCTCTTTTTCAGTCATTTAAAACAGTCATATCACTGTCGGCGATGTTTACATCGGTCTTGTGGAAATTCCTTAGCGATTTAGCCATTGGTGATGGAGATATAGCGTAAAAGTGTCTGTTTTTATATTTGGTGTTGAGATTAGAATAAAAATTAGCAAATTAGAATAGAAACTGTATATAAAGCATACAAATGTACTGATAGTTAAAGGTACCATAAATTGTTATTGGTCAATGCTATCGTTTGGCACAATTCCATGATTTTCCCCTTTCTGGCTGTTCTTACTATAAATTAATTTCTGTAAATGCGGAGTTCAGGCATGCCTCCTCATCAGTTATAACTTATGCCTCATTCACACTAGCAGCGACTTTGTTTCTGCCTGTTGCTCTGAGTGGCAATTGAAGTCAATAGTGGACATTCTCACATTAGGGTTGCTTAGGTAACATTTATGGTCTAGTTTACGTGCCGCTGCACTGCAAAAAATGCTTTTCTTACTTAGATTTTTTTTTGTCTTGTTTCTAGTCCAAATATCTACAAATTCTTAAATCGAGAAGACATATTGTCTTGTTTTCAGAAATAATATGCCGATATTAAGTGAGTTTTTCCTTAAAACAAGCTAAATAATCTGCCGATGGGGGAAGCAAAATAATCTTGTTTTTCCTTTTGACATAAGATTATTTTGCTTACCCCATTGGCAGATTATTTTGCTTCTTTTAAGGAAAAACTCACTTAATTTTGGAATATTATTTCTTAAAACAAGACAATATGTTTTGCTTGTCTAGAAAATTCTTCTTGATTTAATAATTTTTACATATTTGGACTAGAAACAAGTTAAAAAAATGTAATTAAGAAAATAATTTTTTGCAGTGTGAAAGTAAACATGGTTCAGAGAAAACACTAAAAATATAAATGGAATCAGTATAGAAAATGCCTAATTACAAAGATGATCAAGAAAAAAAAAAGTTTGTCTGTCATTGTAGTTGTTTATCTCCTGCTCTCCCTGGCTGTCACTCAACAAAGTCGCTCTTCATTTGCATAAAGTTTAGGGGTGTCAAAATCAATTGTTTCTTCATTGCACTGCGATGCAGACGCGGACAATTCGGTATCGGTTCAGTAATAATCATAACCGGTTATTGTGTACTGACGTCATTTATCTCATATGCTTACTATGGCGAGGGAGGCGAGCGCGAGTATCTACAACGCTCCAACTACTTAAAAACGCAGAAACTGTGCTCAATTTCACTGCGTGTGTGTTTGCTGGACAGTCTTTCACTGACACTGAACAGCAAAAGCCCCTATTTCACTGCGACTGAGAGAATGAAAGTAAACTCTCTCTCTCGTTGTTTAAAGTACAGTTTATATATCTTACTGTTTGTATTAAAGGACAAAATTGTATTACAAATAGTATATAAATATAAATATATTTATACATTTTAATACAAGAATTGCTGTGCTGTGAAGAAAATATATAATTGTGTATGGAAAGCATCATCAATGCACAGTGATGCACCGAGATATCGAATTGAACAGAATCGATGGCATGATAATCGTAACCGAACCGAACCATGAGACCAGTGTAGGTTCACACCTCTAATAAAATTGAAGAAATTTCTACTTTGTCTCGTAGTTCGAAATGCCCACCTTGTCGCCAACGGTCGCTGTTGCTCACGCAAAGAGAAGTCGTTGGAAGTTGCTCGCTCTCTGTTGAAATAAATGGTCACTTGTCGCTTTGCCGCTGCGAGTCGCTCGTAGTGTGAATGCAGCATTAGTAACGCTAAACCTTATTGCGCAACGATTATCCAATCCAAACATTTTTTTCTTGGTGGGGTGGTTAAAGAGTTAACATTTTCCGTTGATTTCTTTGAAAATGAAGAACATGTGGATGCCAGGCCTCTATTTGTGCATGTAAACATCAGGTGTACGTACTGTGTTCTGAGAGTGAAGGCAGCACTGGTGATGGAGGTCGGCAAGTTCAAGCCCTTGGTGATCTCCCTCCACAACTTTTTATTTATGACCTCCACCAGCCCCCCCTTTTCTGTCACCAGCTGGTAGAGCATGTAGAGGTCCAGCACCTGCTTGGCCATGATGGGAATCCTGTTCACTGGGGTCCCTGCACAAAAACAAACAGCTGCATTGAGCGCTTTATATGCTAGAAATGAAAGAAACTCACGTATTATTTTAGGAAAACTTCAGGCTATTCTCTTGTCATAAATATGCATTTGTGCTATAAATAATCATGGCTAATAAAATTTCATTCATTCATTCATTTATTCATTCATTCATTTTCCTTCGACTTATTTCCTGATTATTAGGGGTCGCCACAGCGGAATGAACCGCCTGCTAAATAAAATTTCCCAAACATCATAAATACATTCATCAGGAGATGATTTAACTGGAGTTAGAGAACCTTTAGCCAGTTCAGCAGGTTTAAATGCATTTAAATGGAAACATGTTTCAACATTTCCAAGGCCAGCTCATGACACGGACATGTGTTCACACTCCTAAGTTTATAAAAGCGTATCAATGTGGGTGCCACAGCCCTGCTTCAGTGTGATATACACAGAGGACACTGCAGCGCTTTTATATAAATACATCACTGTGGAGACAGTGAAAGATGAGCTGGGTGTTGATGGGAGTGCATAAGGTGCAGAGTTCGGACAGGTCTGTTCATACAAGGCTCTATAAAATGCCATATGAAGAGGTTTTTGGCTGTGAAATGTGATTATTTTGTCACACATACCTTTCTTCTGCATAAAACTGAATAGATCATCCAGGAACTCCTTTCTTTTGGGGTCACTGTCCAGTTCATAGAGCTGCATATGAAAAACACACAGGCAGACAAGAAAAAAGGTTGAAGGAGGACTGCATTTAAATGTGACATCATTCTTAAAGGTAGGGCTGGACAATAATTCGATATCAATATATATCGCGATAGATTTTTTTTTCAATAACGGTGATATGATTTTTAAACCCATTTCCGGTAATTTGATATAAATTTGCATATATATATATTTTGTTATTTATATAAGATCTTATACATGTATCACTTGTCACTGAATGATGTTCAGTGCTCAGCCGTCAGAAATAGATAGACATATATATATATATATATATATATATATATATATGAGAGTCAGAGAGTTGTATTTATTTGATAGTTTATTTCACATTTCTTGTTTGTAAAGGCTAAATACAAATAAAAGTGAACATTCATTTTTTTGTACTGTTTATATTAAAAAAATAAATAAATTATAAGAGCCTGGAGGTATTATAGACTTTGCCAATTCTGTTTGCAAACATTTGTAGGTACAGACATCTATTGTGTGCCTTTTTGGCATTTTTTTCCTGTCTTTTTAATATTGTTCATATCGATATCGGAATTATATCGTAACGACCGAAATTAAGAAATATATTGTGATATAAATTTTTTGCCATATCGTCCAGCCCTACTTAAAGGATTAGTTCATCCAAACATGAAAATTCTGTTATTAATTACCCACCTTTATGTTTGTCCAATCCCCCCCCCCCCCCCCCCCCCCCCCTCCAAGACCTTTGTTCATCTTTGAACACAAATTAAGATATGTTCAAAGTCCAAAGAAATAAGATACGTTCAAAAACTGTTCCAGAAAAGGAGCAAAAAACTGTCCAAACCTTCCATGTGACTAATAATACAAAGCTCTAAGAACACTTTTGTGTGCCAGAAAACTAAAAACTACTGTATTTACCTTTGTCTTCTGTCATGGTGCATGTTTACTATGGGCAGTACTATGCATTTACTATGCATTGCCATTAGAATCTGCAGAGCAACACACCAGCTTCATATTACCCCACCGAAAACTATTAAAAACACTTCAATTTTTAGTTTATTGGCAAGTAAAAGTATTTTTGGGACTTCGTATAATTAGGGGAGAGCAGGGACAAAAGTACCATTTTTCATAAAAAACGAATTTTAAAAGCTAATGTTTTTAGCAGAAATATTTTTTTGCTGTGGTTACTGACTCACAACAGTGGTCTATCAAAATCCGATGGTATTTTGTATCAATGTAGAACAACTCCAATAAAACTTCACTGTAAACAAAAGTTGCACATTGTTACATTTGACCCTATCAGCAGGGACGAAAGTAACACACGGCTGCGTCAAGAGTAACACAGCAATATTTGGTAGAATCACTGGCTTAATCTTGTATATTTTAAATATATCTGACTGTGACCTTGTTAAATTTCAAAAACATATTTTGTCCTTTCATTAAACGGCATTTTTAATCACAGCTCCATCAAATGTTTTAGAATCAAACCAACAATGCAAAACCTTACAATTTTCTACAATTTCTGAATATTTTTTTATTATTATTGGCAATATGGATTCATTTTCCGAAACATTCATTCATTCATTTTCTTTTTAGCTTAGTCCCTTTATTAATCAGGGGATTAATTAAGCATATTCCGCCAATTATCCAGCATATGTTTTATGCAGCGGATGACCTTCCAGCTGCAACCCATCACTGGGAAACACCCATACACTCATTCACACACATACACTACGGACAATTTAGCCTACCCAATTCACCTATAGCGCATGTCTTTGGACTGTGGGGGAAACCGGAGCACCCGGAGGAAACCCACGCCAACACGGGGAGAACATGCAAACTCCACACAGAAATGCCAACTGACCCAGCCGAGGCTCGAACCAGCGACCTTCTTGCTGTGAGGCGATCGTGCTACCCACTGCGCCACCGTGCAGCCCTTTATGACACATCTGAATCCAAAAACTGCAAATTCTAATGTGGAAGTGAAAAATAAGACATGTCTATTAGCAGTGGGACATAAATAACAGTGTTACTTTCATCCCCACAGGAACTCTTGCCATTTAAACCTGATTTACCTTTAAACTGAGAAACTCAAAAACTCAAGGATGTGTTATTGCACTAAATAACCTGTAGGTTGATCATTAGTGTGACCCATGAAAGGAGAAACACAACTTGTAATAAGGAAAAAAGAACCACTACAATAATTTACTTTCTGCACTTAAAAACTGAAATTTGGACCTAACCGTGGGACACCGTCCCGAAATATGCTGATATTTGGCAGCTCCATCAAGGGTTGCATGTAGAATGTGCTGTTATAGCCTGGAAAGCAAATGTTGTCAAGGCTTGGAGAAAATTGCTTTGTTACTTTCGTCCCACGTTAGTGTTGTCCCCACTCTCCCCTACAGTGGAACCACTGAAGACACATGGAATATTTTGACAACATTTTTGGTTCCTTTTCTGGACTTTGAACATCTCAGGACCACTGCAGTCTATGAAGGAAGCGGGAGGTCTCCGATTTAATTTAAAATATCTTAATTTGTGTCCTGAATATGTATGAAGGTCTCAGGGGATTGGAAAGACATGAGAGTGAGAAATTAATAACAGAATTTTCATTTTAGAGTGATCTAATCCGTTCTGATCAGGAATTGCATTGTTTAAACAATAAACCACAAGAGGTCATTCTACACTTTGAAAAAAAATCATAATCTGTTAAAGTATATCTAAAGCATAGACTGTAAAAGATATGGATGTAGTATCCGTGACGTCACCCATAGGTTTCTGAACACTGCAAAAGAAGCTACAAGTAGGCGCGGCCAACCGTCACCATTTTGTTGGCGCGTCATCGCACCAATCGCGGGATACCAAACAAGGGCAAAGAGGCGGAGAGTGAGCGGAGCTACAGACGCATGCTGGATTCTAGGCATTTTGCTTAGACCTGGCTTAAAACAGATATTTGACTTTGGGAGAACACTTAATACTTCATTACCTGTGAACCACATGTGCTTGGTTGTACACTGTATGAATAAAGTGTTTAGACTTTTAAAAACACTGTTGTAACACATTGAGCCACTAAACATTGTTTTTATGATGTTTTTCTACAGGAGGAAAACGCGAATCACTTCCAAACACTTCAAATATAGTCTGTGTTAGTAAATTAGTATTAGTAAAATCAAGGCATAGCACTGTATGACAACGCCTCAGATGACTGTTTTATAGCCTAAAGCTAATCAATCTGTCAGATTCTGGAGTGCATTACAGCTCTAAAGAACATTATAAATGATAAATGATCTTAAATAAAACAAATCCATCTTTAGAGATGGTATATAAGTATATAATTTCACTCACCTGGGAAATGGAGACAATTTGAACGGTTTGTAAGCACAATTAGATTAGATTAGATTCAACTTTATTGTCATTACACATGTACAAGTACAAGGAAACGAAATGCAGTTTAGGTCTAACCAGGAGTGCAATAGCAGCAAGTGCAGGATACAGGTATAAGTTATAAAGTGCAGTTATAGAAAAACTATGGTGATATTTACAGATGGATGTACTATGAACATTATATACAGGTTGTATTAGCTATGAACAGAGATTTACAATAGATGGATATATATTAAGTGCACACAGCATGCTATAGTATCTGATAATTGCAGGAAATAATTCCAAAAGGCAACTGACTGTGTAAAGAAACATTAACCAAAACAAAAATACGATGTATATGCCGAGCTCAGCAGCTAATCAGCCGAAATCAGCTGAGGTGACGAGACAGCGAGCAGCTAGATCTAGCTGTCACTCAAGTGGCCACGCCCTTAATTATGCAGACTTAATATAACTTAATAAAAATGAAACGGATGAGTTATAAAAATATTCACCCCCTCACAGTTGTCATGAAGGGTAATCATGGCTATATGCACCAAAACCATTTTTTGTACCAGGCTGTAAACATGTTTTTATCAGCTGTAAAACTGCCAATTTACCAATGCAGTCAGAAAGCACTTGGATTTCCTGGAGCCAGCCCCACAAGGCAGGTCGATGAATTGCAGTTTTAGTCACTTCCGTATTGGCTTCCCGGGGGACAGCGGGAGGTTGCAGCTTAATCTAAAGACCCCAATACACTTCAAACTGGTATGACATCATTTTGAACACAATCAAGCCACTTTATCTGGAGTTTCCATTGGCTGGTAAACACCTTCAGACTTCCACTGGTCCATAGCAATAAACCAACAGTTAGATGTGCTCTGGCGCTCTACCATTCACGACTCTCAAATCCTTTCCAGTTCATTTCTACAGTTCAGATATGAATCTATGTGTAATTCTATTTGAAAGCAACATTGACATTATTAAAAGCAACACCGCTGTACGTAATACCATGAAGCTGTTTGCTTCAAACCAACCTACTATTTAAAGTACAATATTTTGTAACATGCTTGACTGAAGTGTTGTATTGCAGAGCTTGTGCAAACACCCATGTCAGATGCTTTGATTGATGCTTTTTTCTTATCCTTGTCAGTTTAGTTTAACAACTAGTTCACCCAAAAAATGAACACTCACTCACTATTTACTCAACCTCAAGTGGTTCCAAACCTTTGAGTTTCCTTTAACTGTTGAACACAAAAGAAGTTACGAAAAACAAATACTATGGAAGGGAATGGTTACAGGGTTTAACATTTTTAAAAATAACGTATTCTGTGTTCAGGAGAAGAATAAACTCAAACAGGTTTCTGATAAATGTAGGTTGAGTAAAGGATGACAGAATTTAAAATTTTAGGTGAACTATTACTTTAACCTGTCAAGAATAGTTGTCATTTTGCTGTATGCTTACTTTTTTACACTTTATTTTTATTTATTTATTTTTTCTAAGGAAGAAAAAGGAAAAAAAATACAAATAATAATAATAAAAAATACAGTAACACATCGGAACTTAAATGAACAGTCGACTGCTCACATATTTCCTTACAGGTCACATTGACAAATACATAAAGTGCTCAGCATAATTGAGTACAATATTTTAATCCATTTCTCAGTGAATATAGGCAATGCAGTTAGGTGCATTTAAACGAAACAGATTTATTAAACAGATATATTTATTAAAATAATATTTTAATCACCAAACATATTTAAAAATTGAAAGATAATGCAATTGAATTCAAGCAAAATATTGCAAAATAAATTACAACCTACAAAATTTCAACTAAATTTTCCCAGTTTTTTGCTTTTCTTGATTTTTCATCTTTTTCAAATTTGTATTTAATATTTGTCTATAACATATAAATTTGGGTGTACTAGTTTTTGGACCATTATTGTAAGCTAATCTAATGTACAGTTGAAGTCAGAATTATTAGCCCCCCTGAATTATTAGCCCCCCTGTTTATTTTTTCCCCAATTTCTGTTTAACGAAGAGAAGATTTTCTCAACACATTTCTAAACATAATAGTTTTAATAACTCATGTCTAATAACAGCTTTTACAGCTTAAAGTGACATTTAAAGGCTTGACTAGGTTAATTAGGTTAACTAGGCAGGTTAGGGTAATTAGGCAAGTTATTGTATAATGATGGTTTGTTCTGTAGACTATCAAAAACAAAATTGGCTTAAAGGGGCTAATAATTCTGTCCCTAAAATGGTTTTTAAAAAATTAAAAACTGCTTTTATTCTAGCCGAAATAAAACAAATAAGACTTTCTCTAGAAGAAAAAATATTATCAGACATACTGTGAAAATTTCCTTGCTCTGTTAAACATAATTTGGGAAATATTTAAAAAAGAAAAAAAATTCTGACTTCAACTGTATATGCCCAAATATAATATTGTATAGCTTTCTATTAAAAATACGATTTTAAAAGATAGATTTGTGAGGGGTGTACTTATATATATTTATGCTGAGCACTGTATAAAGATCAGTTTACACTGTGTAAAGCATAAGTACAGACCATGTCTCCCAATATGCCAGGTATTCGTCCGTTTGTAGTTTTAAAGAAAAAGTCATCCTCTCCTTATTTTGAATATTAGATATTGTGTAGATATTAGATATTGTGTAGGAGCTTCCAGTTGTAGCCACCTTGGAGTTACAGGTTTCTTACTGGTTGCTAGAAGTATTTTATTAATAAATACTTGTCTTTTACCATTGACTTGTCTTGACTTGTCATTGACTTGTCGTTTACCAAGTTGGCTGCAATATTTCCCAGGTAAATTGTTGTGAAAGAGAAGTCCATTCCATCATATATTTTCAATTAACTTCTCTACCCATACTACAGAGCTGTTTAATGCTTGATGAAAATTTTAAGGTGTGCATATATTTTTATATAAACGCAGAGTAGTTTCAGGCAGGACCAAACTGCATTACAGTTCCAACAGCCTACAAAAGTCAAAAATCACATCAAAATAGAACAGAAGGCTTTGGATGTGTAAGAAACTGGTCTTAAACACAGGAGCAGTTAAAGAACAAAAACTTGACAAATGTGATGTCTTTGGGTGTGATAACCATAGTATAAGTGGAATAATTGACTCCACTCCATTGAATTATTAAAAAAATAATGCACACTAAAGGTGTAAAGGACACTCTGCTTTGCGTCACCACATGGTGAATTATTAGTGAAATAATGCACACCCGTCAATTATTCTTATACTAACCTGCCATGAATACTATTTCTCTATGCATTATTTGACCAATTATATCATAAAATTCCTCTATTTTTTTCCCTCATCTTTGAATTTATGTACTGCATGTATAAAAATGCTATACAAATGCATTTTTAACATATAATTTCTAGACACTTTCAGAAAAAACATTAAACAAGATCAAATAATGAGAGATTATGTGATAAATGTAGTGAGGTCAAATGGCACCAATGCAGCACCCTTTGAATTAATTATCATTACATAATGCATTCAGTTTTACATGTTATACACACATACTGACCTAAAAAGGGCCTGTTTTAGCAGTTCCAGTGCAGTCCACATGATTCATAAGTGAACAGAACGCATAAAAAATGTAAATATAAAATAGTGTCTAAATCAGATATGGTTTTTAACCAATAATTATATCAAAGGTGTGACAGCCACCTCGCGCACCAAAAAGGTCACGCTATATAATCCCAGCCAGAAAAGCAGTGATGGTAACTGAGCAACAGGCAGCATTAAATTACTCCTTCTTTCTCCCTCATTCGCTCACTTTCTAGCCTGTTCCTGAGCTCTCATTAGCACACAGAAAGCTCTTTTACAGTCCTCCATCAGTGCACTATTCAGGGGGGAGGGTCTGAGTGAACGTAAAGGTAATGCTGGGGGCCAGCGGAGGGTTAATTACAGGATGCATGTGTTTTTAAGGAGTGCCGTGCTATAAATCTCTCAAATGACTAGCCTCTTCCATATTTTCTGTAGGATAATCAGCCCCCACCCTTATTCCCCCCCCCATAATTTTACTATCTGTGTCCCTAGCATGGCTCACATCCAGCCACCCAGTAGGGAGCCAGTTAAAAACACACACATGCTATTCTAGGTCTTTCCCAGAGAAGATCAATGTGATGTTTAAAAATACTCAAATAAAGTATAGGACATCTGAGATTCTTGGCTGTAGGTACCAAATAATTACAAGTAAAGGATAAAAAATACATTTAATGTTCCATCTGCATTGTGGTAGTACATATGTACAGTTGAAGTCAGAATTAATAGCCCCCCTGAATTATATATTTTGTGTACTGGGCCTTTAAGGCTAATCCACCCCGCCCACGTGCCTGTCAGAGTGCCTTAGTCTCCGCCCTCGGCTGCCTCAGACAACTGACAGACATATGGCGTACTCACACTATGTACAGTTGCGTTGAACCGGGCCAAAGCACACTTGTTCCCCCTCCCGTCTCCCCCGACGGTCCACACTCACATTACATTCGGGCCTGGGAACGCTTACGTCATCGATGACGCGCTGTTCAGTTAGGAAGAGAAGCGCTCTCGCTCAGCACAGTGGAGATTTCTTTAGTTATATCGTTTAGGTCGTTTGACATGCGGTGACACACAGTCAAAAATTTCGCCGAACAGATCAGACACTTTTGACGCTCATAAAGTCCTCATGCTGCAGGAATTAGGAGGTTTGCTGAAGGTGCAGCTGTCGTGCAGTGAGGGGTTTGCGTCTTTAATAAACTACGACAGTTTGCGTTCATTGAACAGTACGAATGATTAATTAATCCATATCAAACAGTCCCTTAAAAGTCACGTCTGGCTTTCAGTTTCGGGCTCGGGCGCGTTTTGCACTCGCACACAAGCATACCGCGCCTGAGCCCAAGTGAACCGCGCTCTGGCCCACCTCTTCCAACAAGGCCAGGGCCGGCCAAGTGAACCGTGCTTGAGCCCGATTCAGAGCACTCACACTTCTCAAAAAATCCGGGAAATGGGCCTGGGCACGGTTTGGATAGCATAGTGCGAGTACGCCCATAAAAGAAGCAGATCTCACGTAACGTTTGTGAGAAATACTACAGTAAGACCTTTACCAATGAGTATTTGATGCATTTGTTGTGGAGCTGCAACGATGAGTTACACACAATGTCACTACAAAGTTCACGCACACACACAGTCACACACACACACAGCGCGGACACACACACATACATTTAGCTTTGCACTGTTTTTGCACGCAAATGTGACAGGATACAGGTTAATATCCACTGCTGTATGGATATCTGTTATGTTCATGTACAAAATAAACCTGATTTAAAATCCACAAACCGGAATTAAAGCGTCTTCTTTTATAATTGTACTGACACGCGGCTGTGGTGATGAAGTAAAGCTGAAGTAAATGGCTGTAATTTATTTCACACATGCGCTGTTTTAAAAGATTTTAAACTTGTAAAACTCACTCTTGATCACATTTGATGATGAATTGATCCTAGCAAACTGAACAGATCTTTCATTCATGGTTGCTTTGCGCACGTCCTGTCTTGTTGATATGATTATACACGTTACAACGGAGACATGTTAATATGTAGCTGTCAATCAATTTGGTGGGCGGGGGGACCGCACTCCTACGTCAAGTTGCGGTCGGTCTCAAAACCGCTTCAATTGGTCCACCGTTTTTATGTTGTTAAGTTGAAAAAAAGGACTGGGTGTGTTTATATGACCCCAATATGACGGTCTATACACTATACATTCACATATGTCTGTCCAAAAAGCTTGAAAAGTAGATTTTTCACCATAGGTGCCCTTTAAAGGCTTAACTAGGTTAATTAGGTTAACTAGGCAGGTTAGGGTAATTAGGCAAGTTATTGTATAACGATGGTTTGTTCTGTAGACTATCGAAAAAAAAATATAGCTTAAAGGGGCTAATAATTTTGACCTTAAAATGGTTGTTAAAAAATTAAAAACTGCTTATATTCTAGCCGAAATAAAACAAATAAGACTTTCTCCAGAAGAAAAAATATTATCAGACATACTGTGAAAATTTCCTTGCTCTGTTAAACATCATATAAAAAAAAGTTTAAAAAAAAAACTTAAAGGGGGGCAAACAATTCTGACTGCAACTGTACATAAACAGACTTTAGGTTTTTTGTGTTTGAATTCTTGAAGACCCAAATTGAGTAGGGATGTAACGATTCAACGTGAACCGATTGAAAATTGATAATTATATATAAAATCAACAGTTAAATGAGCAGATAAAGAACATACTATCATCAACGAGTCAACTCTCACTTTGAGATCTCTCCCTCAGGGGCCCTCAATGCGTAGAGCTATAGATCCTTTTGCCCCAAATTCTGCTGATACGCCCTGAAACCCCTCCCTCAAACTGTGGAAACACATCTGTTTATCTGTTTTGATGCGGGTCGAGGCAGAGCCATCTGAAATTACCTCAAATGCAGGGTGGAGGAATGTACCAGAAAAGAGACGGTTGGATGTGAATGTTCAACAGATTTTCGGCTCTAAACGTGGCGGCAAACTTGTTGGTAATTTGCTGTTAAATGTAGCAAGAAGTATCAACTGACATCAGAGCCACACAAACATAAGCAAGCTACAGGATAAACTTCCACAACTAAACACAGATAAGCATTTGTCTCTTCAATTAAATTCAGGAACGCCGATGAAATGAGCACAGAAAAACAAATCTGACACGAAACACAACGTAATCAAAAGTAACAAAACAAAGGTGCGAAATGCTTTTGTGGGTCAGTTTAACATCTCAAATGAAGTGAGCGACTGAATGAATGCTGAATTGGATACCTTGGATTGACATTGAGAAGGTCTGACATTGTGTTTTGATGACACGTGAGCTGTTGGCCTCGAAAACAACCAAGCAACATCACACACCTGCCAATCACCTCAAGAGGCAGGCAAAATGACAATAGGGGGATGGGCCGGAAACGAGTGGGCCCAAATCAGGGGAGGGGGGTGAGTATGAAAGCACATAAGAGCAGTATCGATCTCATTGAAACGCTGGTTCTCAAGATGCTTCATTTGAATAGTGAGGTTGCAGTGAGGGCAAAAAGCACTGTGGTTTCTGTATTACTGAGAGAAACTAGGAGGCCACAACGTCCCTAGCTCAACCACACCTCGGCAGAAACACCTGCAGCGAATATGAAATTAATTTCAGAAACCTGAAACTCTGCATTCTGGCTTGATTATTCAAATGAGTTATAAGTTTAACACATATTGAAATCTGTGTGGACTGAAAATCAGTACGAAGTTACAAATACACTTAATAGAAAAACCCTAAACATCTTAAAGCCCCACCATTTTAGTAGTGTTTGCTAATGCATGAATCAACTATTAACTATGGAATTTTGCCTGGTAGACTGCATTCATTAAATGGAATACATTTTATTGCTATTAACTTCTGTGCGGTGACATCTTCAAACATTAGTCAGATTAAACTCCACGCCTCTAATGTTTCGGTAGATCTTGAATTGCTACTTACATTTCACTGACTTAGAAACCAAACTACATTCCAAAAAAGCCACCAAAAAGCCCTTAGCAACTCAATTGCACAATCTTTAAATTTGGCAGCACATTTTGCATAGATCATAGCCATGAGCACTCAATCACTTCCCTTTGGGTTAGTCCACAGGTGTCAAACTCAGTTCCTGGAGAGCCGCAGCTCTGCATAGTTTACTTCCAACCTTAATCAAACACAACTGATCAAACTAATTGAGTCCTTCAGTCTTGTTTGAAACCTACAGGTAAGTGTTGAAGCAGGGTTGCAAGTAAACTATGCAGGGCGGCAGCTCTCCAGGAACTGAGGACGTACTCACACTATGCTATCCGTACCGTGCCCAGGCCCGTTTCCCGGATCGTTTGAGAAGTGTGAGTGCTCTGAATCGGGCTCAGGCACGGTACACTTGGCCGGCCCTGGCCCGGTTGGAAGAGGTGTGCCAGAGCGCGGTTCGCTTGGGCTCAGGCACGGTACGCTTGCAGTGTGAGTGCAAAACGCGCCCGAGCCCGAAACTGAAAGAGAGACGTGACTTTTAAGGGACTGTTTGATATGGATTAATTAATCATTCGTACTGTTCAATGAACGCAAACTGTCGTAGTTTATTAAAGATGCAAACCCCTCACTGCACAACAGCTGCGCCTTCAGCAAACCTCCTAATTCCTGCAGCACGAGGACTTTATGAGCGTCAAAGGTGGCTGATCTGTTCGGCGAAATATTTGACTGCGTGTCACCGCATGTCAAACGACTTAAACGATATAACTAAAGAAATCTCCACTGTGTTGAGCGAGAGCGCTTCTCTTCCTAAACTGAACAGCGCGTCATCGATGACGTAAACGTGCTCAGGCCCGAATGTAATGTAAGTGCGGGCCTTCGGGGGAGACGGGAGGGGGGACAAGCGTGCTTCGGCCCTGTTAAACGCAACTGTACATAGTGTGAGTACGCCCTGAGTTTGATACTCCTGGCTTAGTCCCTTCTTTAACAGCGGTTGCCACAGAGGACAGAAATACAAATTACTCTGGCACATTTTACCAGCGGTTGCCCTTCCTGCTGTACACCATCCCTGTGAGTGTACTAGCCATGAGCAATTTATGAACAAATAAATATAAAAACAAAGTTCAATTAAACATTTAATTCACATTAAAACATTTGCTTGGATTTCAGAAATCTGAGATTGTCATTTTCAACATTTAGCAACTATTTTCTACACGCCAATAAAGTATTTTGAACCCAAGAGCAAGTCATGCAAATATCTACAGCAGACTGTACAATACACCACATCATCTCAAGCCCTGGTCAGATCACACAAATTTGTCATGATTTCCTTGACATAGGGTGTCATGGGGATTCGTAAACGGCCAGTGTTGGGGAGTAACTAGCTACATGTAATGGTGTTACTTAATTTAATTACAAAATAAATGTAACAGTAATTCATTACAGTTACTGAAAAAAAAATGTGTAATTAAATTACAGTCACTTATGAAAATGTTAAAGATTAGAAATGGGGTTACATCTAAATGTGTTGAATAATATTAATCTGTTGCTTTGCCTGTTTTTGATATGCACGAGGCCTTCTGCTAAGGCCGTTTATTAAAGCGGTGCTATTCTGAGGCTTTTGATTGGTTTTCTGGTTTGATTGCGGAGCACCACGTCTACCAGATGCATTAATCCTCTCTGCCGCTGAAAGCATTTAGGCTACTACAACCAGTCTGAGAGCTGCAACCATGGCGAGTGATAAAAAAGCATTTCATTGCTGGAAATTTAAAAATAATTTCACCCTGAAATCTGAGAAGGGCACAAATATAACAGTTCAGTGCAAAATTTGTTTGCCAGCTGTTAAAATAGGTTCGACATCAAAGGCTTCAATGACTACGTTTACATGGACATCAGTAATCGAATTATTTGCTTTAATCTAATTAAGAGAATAATAAGACTAAGGTGTTTACATGAGTTGCTTTTTTAATGTTCCTTTCATGATCGCGTTTTACATGTTAAAGCACATAATTCAATAAATATCATTGTTTCATGTAATGAAACATTGTTTCATGGAGTTTCATGTAATTTCGGGTGTTTCATTTTTAGTTTGTCGACTTTAACTGCAGTTTGGCACTTTCCTTTTCATTCACGAACATTCATGCACGTCCTCCGTGACAAACGAGATATTGGATGCAACTATGGAGTGCTGGGAAGAGTTGTTTTAATGGAAGTTCATACCGCATGCTGAATGAAAAAAAAAAAAACCTCCGCATTTCACGATGCAGGTGTCTGTGGTCTGCACTGACACGGTAGGTGCAAGGAGTGTCAATCAGCCGTGCGTGTGTTTGTGTGTGTCTGTGTGTGTGTGGACTACCCTGTCGCAAAAAGTGGCTTAAAGTCCTACATGATGGTAATAGTTTGATTAAGGTGTTTACATGTCTGTCCTTCACTTCAATAATGTGACTAAGATCGGCATACTCCACATGTCTTATTTCGATTTCTCTTTAGTTCGATTATGACCTTAATCTGATTAAATTAATCAAAAATCGCTGTTTACATGGTCGACTCTTAATCAGAGTATTGTCTTAATCGTATTAAAATCGAATTATTGGTGTCCATGTAAATGTAGTCAATGTCGAACCTGAGGAACATCTGCAGGAATGTAACCTATCCTTTCTTTATTTTATAAAAGCAAATGGTTTTTGTCATTATCGTGAGCGTACAGAAATAAAAACAGACCCTTTCATTTCCAATGATATATTATGACTCAAAGTTATCGATTTGTGAAATTCAGGACACCATTAGACTCCTCTGGCCAAAGCGACTTTATCACATTAACAGTGTTGGGCAGTAGCGTCGCTACAAGTAGTGTCGCTACTAGCTTAACTACATTTCTCTGTAGTGTGGCGGTAGCGTCGCTACCTTATAAATCAAATAGCTTTTCAGTAGCGAAGCTATTTTATTAGTCAAGTAGCGCAGTAGCGTCCACACAAGCTGATTTACCGATCGCAGATCAATAAGTGACGGCACCAACATTCCCGGAGCTTTGAGGCCGGTGTCTAGCAGATGCATTGCTTTACTCATTACTAGGACCACACGGAATCTGCGCGCACAGAATTCCGCAGATTTTCTGCAGATTTTCCGCAGATTTCCGCAGATTTTTAGCCCATCATTAATTCTGTTTATTTACTTAAAGTTAACTATTTACAGTTAATCTAATTGGATTTGCATTTTAAACATTAAATACAAGTTAAAAAGATATTATTTTTTATTTAACATATTAAGGTTTTAGTTATGATACTCCCAAAATAATTCCGCAGAAATCTGCAGATTTTTACCAAAATTCTCTGCAGAAATAACAAAAAACGTCCGCAGATTCCGTCTGGCCCTGCTCATTACTTAATAAAGTAATATTATTACGTAACTTACCCCAAAACTGGTCTTGAATATAAAAAGTTTTAATTTTAATATAGTGGTTAGAGTTTTGACTCTCAATATGTTGGTAGCTATAGTTTTGCATTTCTGCTATAAACCTTCTACAAAAGAAGTGAATGTCACCAATACCTTGACCTGAGTTAAAATAAATTAACAGTACATTATAAATTTTAGGTGTGGTATCTCTTTAAAAAAAAGACACTTCAGATTGATGGACAAAAACGTTGAGAGTGAAGTGTGATGCAATGAGAAAAGGTGCTAGCCTAAGCTTTTCGGCCATCTTTGTTTACATTCCAGCGTCTAGAACCGCAGCCTGACATCACCTCATAAGCAGCAGCAATGTCTGGACAACATCCAGCTATGAACTACTCTCCATAACAGCAATTCCTGTCTACGAGCGCTCATTTTCCTGCTTGGACATGAGTAAGTTGTCTGCAATTAAAGCTGTTTGAATGGGAGGCTGCACGGGAGATCGTCTGTTGAGCACAAACATGATATCACATCTATGTTATTCAGAAAATATATTCACTGTCTTGATGCTTTCAACACTTCTTCAGAGAAAGGAATAATCAAAGGGCTCAAGGGCTGACAGGTCAATGGTAAAACAAATCGTAATCCAAATGAAGCACCGGATGAAGAAGATTTGCTTAAAGAGACGCATACAACAGTTCAAATTTAAAAACAAAGTGACAAACTTGTTCAATTTTACAACTTGAGTGCTAAAACCAATGTGATAGCCTAAACAGCAGAAGATTATCAAAATCTGACAGTCACTCAAATTATATAAAAAAACAAAATTGCACACTATTTATCATTGTATAAACTGTCTGACAGACAAAAACAAAGCAGCAACACCAAAGCAAATTAGCTTTTAAGATATTTCAACAACAGCTTAAACGGCAATGGTAAACTGACTACAACAAAAAGAAACAAGCGAGAGTGCATGTTAAAGTAATAGTTCACCCAAAACTGAAAATCATTTACTCACTCATACTTCACTTGTTAAAAATCCATTTGACTTTCTTTCATCTGTCGGACAGAAAAGAAGATATTTTGAAGAAAGCTGAAAACCTGTAACCATTGACTTCCATAGTATTTGCTTTTCTACAATGGAGTCAATGGTTTTCAGATTTTTCTAAATGTCTTTTTTTTGTTCAACAGAATATAAAATCTCATAAAGATTTGGAACCGCTAGAGGAGGGGTGCCCAAACCTTTTCTAATAAAGACTCAAAAACCAAACTTGATTGAGGGCTGTAGGCCCTTAATGTAAGTTAGATATACCAAACTGTATTATATTAAATTGGCCATGGGTAATTTCCTAATTCTGTCTGAGCTCCAGCGTTCTTCTGTGGAGAGAGGCACCTTGCAGAAAAACAACCATCTGTGCAGCAATCCACCAATCAGGCCTGTATGGTAGAGTGGCCAGACAGAAGCCACACCCCTCCTGGAATTTGCCAAAAGGCATCTGAAGGACTCTCCGACCATAAGAAACTAAATTCTCTGGTCTGATGAGACTAAAATTGAACTCTTTGGAGTGAATGCCAGGCGTTACGTTTGGAGAAAACCAGGCACCGCTCATCACCATGATAATACCATCCCTACAGTGAAGCATGGTGGTGGCAGCATCATGCTGTGGGGATGTTTTTCAGCAGCAGGAACTGGAAGACTAGTCAGGATAGAGGGAAAGATGAATGCAGCAATGTACAGAGACATCCTGAATAAAAACCTGCTTCAGAGTTCTCTTGACCTCAGACTGGGGCGACGGTTCGTCTTTCAGCAGGACAATGACCCAAAACACACCTCCAAAATATCAATGGAGTGGCTTCACAAAAACTCAGTGAATGTCCTTGAGTGGCCCAGCCAGAGCCCAGACTTAAATCCTATTGAACATCTCTGGAGAGATCTGAAACTGGCTGTACACCATCGCTTCCCATCCAACCTGATAGAGCTTGAGAGGTACTGCAAAGAGGAATGGGCAAAAATTCCCAAAGACAGGTGTGCCAAGCTTGTGGCATCATATTCAAAAAGACTTGAGGCTGTAATTGCTGCCAAAGGTGCATCAACAAAGTATTGAGCAAAGGCTGTGAATACTGATGTACATGTGATTTTTTTTAGGTTTTTCAATTTGCAACAATTTCAAAAAATCTTTTTTCACATTGTCATTATGGGGTATTGTGAGGAAATAAATTAATTGAATCCATTTTGGAATAAGACTGTAACATAAAACTTTCCGGATGCACTGTACACTAAAGCCTAAATCCCGCTTCAGCGTTGTGCTTTTAATGGTCACCCCCCCTCAACTGCTCATTTGCAGTGAGCAAATCAATGTTTAATGTTAAAGCCACTAAATGGCAACTGACTGTAGAGATTGTGAATATGTATGAAGGTGAAAATCTCTTATTTTGGGACAGGGTAAGTAGTGTAAATAGTGAGTAAATTGACATTTTTGAGTGAACTTTCCCTTTAAGTCTACAAATTCAGGACACAATCTTTAAATTAGGAAGACATATTGAGGAAATAATGTATCAACTCTGAAAGTAAGACAGCAACATGCATTACAATCTAAATCCCGCTTCAGCGTTGAGCTTTTAATGGTCACCCCCCCTCAACTGCTCATTTGTAGTGAGCAAATCAATGTTTAATGTTAAAGCCACTAAATGGCAACTGACTGTAGAGGGTGTGATGGTGTATGTAGGAGAAAATCTCTTATTTTGAGAGAGAGTGAGTAGTGTAAAGAGTAAATTGACATTTTTGAGTGAACTATCCCTTTAAGTCTACAAATTGAGGACAAGATCTTTGAATTAGCGAGACATATTGAGAAAACTATGTATCAAACCTGAAAGTAAAACAACAATATACACACTAAAGTCTAATCCCTCTTCAGCGTTGTGCTTTTAATAGTCACCCCCCCCCCCCCCCCCCTCCCCTCCAATTGCTCATTTGCAGTTAGCAAATCAATGTTTAATGTTAAAGCCACTAAATGGCGACTGACTGTAGAGGGTGTGATGAATTTTTAAAGAGCTCTTTTCTTTACTGTCCATCTGGGCTCCATTTGCCCTGCTGTTCACGTTTACAACAGACATCAAAGGAGACTTCTGCTTTCTCAGGAAGTTTGTGTGAGAGGAAGAAGTGTAACATTTCATATAGCAACAAAATAAGAGATTTCCACCTTCATGTATGAAACCATTATAGTGTGTTATTCTTTAATGACAACAACATCTAATGGTAAATTAACAGATGAAGAAGGCCAATACAACCTTAAAACATGTACATAGCGAGAACATTTACTAGATGCAACAGCACTATTAATTCATAATAATAATTTAATAACCCTCACGTCAAAATAGCAGTCAATCAGTCAAAATGTACTACACGTATCATTTACACTTTGGGTCAAATAAGCATTATTGAAAAACAAAGGTTCAAATATTGAAATTGCTATTTTTCCATTTGCTATTTTTATTATTGCATTTGTAAAGAATTTAATCAAAAGTTACATTAAAATGTACTAACTCACATATGTGGAGAGAATTTGGATGGAAATGTCTAATAAGATTTTTCATCACGCCAAAACAAAGAGCATACGCCACAGGAAAGGACACTAAGTGCTGGAGACAATGTGGGTCTCAGGAACCTAATCACTGGCACATTTTTTGGGATGGTCCAATAATAAAACAATTTTGGATAGAAGTAGATGGAGTAATAGAAAACATACTTAGGCCCAATCCCAATTTTATTTTTGTACCCCTACCCCTACCCCTTTCCCCTTGGCCCTTACAACCGAGGGTTAAGGGGAAGTTCTTCAAAACTTACCCCTAAGAATTGGGACAGCACTTCAACACCTGCACACGTCATCATATGTCATCGCGATCTCTTGCTTCATATGAGATCAGACGATCGCGACTGCTGTAGGTATTCCAGTTGTGTTATTTTTTGGTGTTTATCTTCAGGAAATCACTGAAGGGATATATTAATTTATCATAACGATCTAATGTGGCAATAAGATCATATCTGTACTGCGCATTTAACACAGTGGCCATATTCATCTATGCAAACACACGAAAACAACATTAACATTATAGCAGACACTGTAAAAAGCTCATTTTCAGCTACTAGACTTTTCTGACAGGGTATTCGAGTGTCATGGAGTGTCAGAATGATATAGGACTGCTGTACAGAAGTTATGATTATGGATTACAGATCGCGAAATTTTGTGGGGGGTTTTTTTTTCCGTTTTTTTTAAAAAAGCATGACGGTAAAACATGAACGCAGTTGTAAATATATATATAAACATGTGTTTGTTTGTCATAAAAATTCACAATAATGACTAAAATACTAATTTGTGGATCTCCTTACTTCTGGGTTCAGCAATACTGCCGTTGTGGCAGGTGTATTCTGGGAAATTTTCTTACTTCTTGGTTTCGAGTGTGCTCCTGAAAAATCTTCGTTCGAAGGGGAGTATACCCCTTGCCCTTAGCCCTACGCCTTCAAGCTAAAGAGAATTGGGACACCACTACCCCTTGACGTGAACGCACAAAACGAGGGGTAGTGGTAAGGGGAAGGGCTAAGGAGTAGAATTGGGATTGGGCCTTAATATTACACTACCCTTTCAATTCATGGTTATTTTTTTGGAAGCTCTGATACCCAAATAAGTAAATCTGAAAAATACTTGATATTTTATTAATCGCAGCCAAAAAAGCAATTACAAGACACTGGTTACTTCCTGAACCCCCCAAAACCCAAGAATGGCTATAAATAGTATATAATATTTATGTGATGGAATATTTATGTGATCCCTTCGACTCCAAATTAATGCATTTAGAAATATCTGGCCCAAGTGGACTGAATACATTAGATTGCTCCATCCAATCTTCGTAGAAAAATAGAAATATTACAAAAAAAATGTGGAAAAAGTGAAGCGCTATGAATACTTTACAGATGCACTGAATTGTTGTTTTACTTTCAGATTTGATACATTTCTCAAAGTCTCGCTAATTCAAAGATCGTGTACTGAATTTGTAGACTTAAAGGGAACTTATAAATGGGATTGTTTATGTTTTTACTTTAATAAGTTCATTATAAAACATTAAAAATGATACTGCATCATTAATTAATATATTTTAAATCTAATTCCCATCCACAGATCAAACATTTTTCGACCCATTGCACTCCCCCTCTTAACCCTCTCTTTAGATTAGGAATTTACAGTTGATAATATCTGAACTAAAGTTGAGTAAATAAAGATTTGACCCTCTCTGACCTATGTATATTTAGGTATTGATATTATTTATGTTACCACTTTATTGCTACCGTTAGTTTCATACGTTTTATTTTATGAAACTTTTGTTTTTATTGTGTTCTGTTACTTTATAGTTGATAAAAAAGAAAAATGTTTAGCAACGGGAAATGCACATTCTCTTAAGTGGAATCATTGTACTGTATTTATTGCTATTATAAATAAAAAATTTCCAAAAATAAAAAAAGAATTTAATCAAAATTGGAAAGAAAAAAACACCCCATCACAAACAACCCTTACAAGACCTTTTTACAAAGACCTGCTTAAACTGCAGTAAAAGTATGACGTAAAAAATTCATTCATTCATTTTTTTTTCGGCTTAGTCCCTTTGTTAATCCAGGGTCGTCACAGTGGAATGAACCGCCAACTTATCCAGGACATGTTTTACACAGCGGATGCCCTTCCAGCTGCAACCCATCTCTGGGAAACATCCACACACACTCATTCACACTCATACACTACGGACAATTTAGCCTACCCAATTCACCTGAACTGCATTTCTTTGGACTGTGGGGGAAACTGGAGCACCCGGAGGAAACCCACGCGAACGCAGGGAGAACATGCAAACACCACACAGAAACGCCAACTGATCCAGCCGAGGCTCGAACCAGCGACCTTCTTACTGTGAGGCGACAGCACTACTTACTGCGCCACTGCATCGCCCTGATGTAAAAAATATAAATAAATAAATAAATTAACCATTTTGAACAGAATTGGTGACAAAGGGCAGCCCTGCTGGAGTCCAACATGTACTGGAAACAAGTTTGACTGTCAACACACTATACTTACACACAGTTCTGTCCAAACAGCTTACAAAAGATGATTTTCATCATAGGGGTCCTTTAAACATGCTGCCAAATCCGAATATATCTTCAGAACTGTTTGTTTTAATACATGCATACATATATATCAGGAAGAGGAAGTTGCAAAAAACCACCCAGTGGTATACACTCCTATATAACGTTTGCACAGACAATGATTTCGCATAACAGATAAAGTCTCTTGGAGAATTCGATGAAAGTGAGCACCTGGAAGCAACGAAAGAAAACATGGGTGCAAGAATTAGATGCAACAGACTATTAGAAGACAGCCTTTGACTACATTAAAAATGCATTTAATTTGATCTTAAAACACCGTGAAAAAGCAAATCACAACAATCCCAGTGAATTAAAACCTCAATCTTGGCCAGACGCAGACGACGAAAATAAAACCACACTCACTGTGTAAATGATTATGACATGCCTTTTTTGATACCAGTGAATAAATCTGTTTCTTTATTCAATTGGCTTCATGGCAGGCACAGATAGTTTTACTAGAGACATTGGCAGCTTGCCTTAAAGCATGATTAATTAATATCTGTATCAAGCATAATCAGAAACTCTGAGGCTTTGCATTCATTTTGGCCGTGCCCCAGCTGCTCCAGGAAAGAGACCAGCTGTCAGCCTTTCACATGCCTGTGTAATGCCGGAAGACATGCTGCCTTGCAGTTTGATGTCAAGTTTTACTTTTACTTCTTTTTTTATTTTGTTTAAGTGTACTAGAGTTCAGTTTGGAAAGATTCTAGCTGTAATGGCTGATAAAGACACTTGTATGTATGTGTGTGTGTGTGTGTGGGTGAGTGTAGGGGGGGGGGGGGGGGGGATTTCTGCCAGAGTCCAGATTATCACTTTCCCCCAGGCACATTCCTCACTGAACCCACCCACCTGCCTAAAATAAACCCCAGCTTAACCCTTTCCACCCGTACACACTAGAACACGCTGGCTTAACCTCTCAAAAACACTACAGTAGTGTTACGAGACCACAGGTAAACGCATATAAAGCCATTAATGTGCTATTTATTGTTACAGGGTGTATCATCCAGTTTCACCATTCTTGTTTTCAGAGCGGGGGCGGGGGTGTAAAGTATACATTATACAACCATTCAAGTGCCACCCAATCATTGTGCAACATCTTAACGTACAGAGCGTGCTGCTCGTCTTGATTACGTAACTGCCCACAATATTCACGTTTTCTGGCAACGGCTTGATATGAAGATCAAGCTTCTAGTGAAAGCTAAAGCCCTGATAGCATTTCTGTCGCCCGCCAAAAAAAAACTGTTGAAAACACCTGCGAATGCCTGACTCGGCACATCACATGGCCAGCAAACACAAATCACATGAGCCTGTTGTTAAGCAAGGTACAAAATCAAACTTGATCATTAAAAAAAAAGACCCCACACTGCTCCTTAGATGGATATCTGCGTTAAGTTTAACAGGAAAAAATAGGATAGACCGCACTTTGAGCACATGTTGAGTATATAATGGCGCTACTGCAGGGCACCTATCAGTTCCATAAATCAGCCATAAAAGGAAGCCGCTTCATTCAGTCACCAAATCTTTATTAATAATAAGTAATAATCTGACTAATCCACCCTTAATCTACTCATACATTTTATTTTTACATGTTGGTTTCTGCAGATATCATAATGTCAAATGAAAGACTTTTTAAGACCATTAAGTATTAAATTTAAGACCTATATTACAATATCTAAAACACGCACACACATAAAGAGAAAATGCAAAATCACAAAATTTGTGGCAAAATAATTGTATTCAAATTGAACAGTACTGAAGACAGGTTAGATGCACCATTGAACTACAGGAAAAAACAAACAAACATCTTAAGGCTGATTTATACTTTCACCTGGCGCCGCATCGCGCACCTCCGCTGACTGCGCGCACCTCACGACACGGACGAGGCTTTTATACTTGACGCGTTCACCATTGTGATATCTTTAAAACGACAGGGGGCGGTCAAATGAACCACACCATAAAGTCAGTTTCTGGAAGTACGTCATATCATTGATATCGTTCAAGATTTTTAAACTACTTATTTTTTATTCATTCATTCATTCATTTTCTTTTCGACTTAGTCCCTTTATTAATCTGGGCAACTTATCCAGCATATGTTTTTACGCAGCGGATGCCTTTCCAGCCGCAATCCATCACTGAGAAACACCCACACACTTCCATTCACACACATACACTACAGACAATTTTAGCTTTCCCAATTCACCTCTACCGCATGTCTTTGAACTTGTGTGGGAAACCGGAGCACCTGAAGGAAACCCACGCGAATGCCACACAGAAATGCCAACTGACTCAGCCGAGGCTCGAACCAGCAACCTTCTTGCTGTGAGGCGACAGCTAGTTATTTTTTTTACAATTATTTTTTATCATTTATTATAATGATTATAAAGATTTTTATAACTATTCAAGATTTTTTTATTCAAACTTTGATGCATCACTTGCTTTTGTTCATATCTCGGACAGTTCTACCTATTAAAGTTAAATATTAATGACAACAGAACATGGGTTACTCTACAATTATATTTTTTATTATGGCAAGAATAAAAGCAAAAAGAAGTACACTTACTAAAAATACTGACGTTTTTTTTTATTTTGCCCACTCAACAATTCACACCTTACTGTCTGGCTAGTTTGTGTTCTCTACTTATGCTTAAAAGGCAATAACGGTCCAACATTCCTGACCATTATCACCAATAAAGACTAGACATTGGGCATCAGTATATTCTAAACCGATAGGTTCAAATATTCCTTTCCAGTTATTAAATAAATAATTTGTGACTTCATTTTAGTTTTGTAGCTATTAAATTTTTTTTAAACTTAAAATTGTAATCATCAGTGTAAAACCTATGAATGGTGGAAAAACATATTCTGTAGTATTAAAACCACCTGGGTCTCCACTTTTGCATGGCCTCTCTTTTCGGTTTTAACAAACTTATCCCTCAGGTTTTTCCAAACTTTTACTAAAACTTTCCTCCTTTCCCACAGCTGTTGCAATTTCTAGACAAGAAGTATTGTTCATCTGGTTATCTCTATGATCCGCATGGACGGATCATCATACAGATGTCTGTACAGTCATACCCGTTTCAGACCAAATCTCTTCAAAGTGATTCATATTCAACTCAAATCAAATGCGGCGACACGCAAACTGTTCGCTCGAGTCAGAAAATTTTGTGCGCTCCTCCAGCCGAAATCATGTCTCCCGCACACCAAAGCGAACCTCCGCAAACACAGCGATGATGTCACAGCGTGCACTGAGTTTAATAACAGAAAGCTGATTGGCCATTGAATGTTGTTCTCATTTGTAGTTGTAATACCGTAAATTCCATTTGGACTAGTGAAATAAAGAACTACAACACCACGAAAACCAAGCAACAACAACAAAAAAGAATTTAAATGAGCATTAGATGTAGCGTTACATGGACATCAGAAAAATAAGACCTGTGTAAAAACATATTTAAGACCTAGAACAGCGAATTTAGGACTTTTTAGGGCCTTATATTTCGATTTATAAATTTCAGACTTTATAAGACCCCACAGAAACCCTGATGTATTTTACTTTTTAAAAATTACAAAAATGTAATTTTCTAAAAGGAGACTGGATAGAAAGTGAAGTGGGAAAGATATTTTTCAGGTTCCTCAAAGAATGTTTCAGTGAATGATTCTGAAAATAACTATTTTTATTCTTAGCAATAAGAACTCAATAAGCCTTTTTCCGCTATAATAAAGTTCAATAAAAGTCATAAAATCCAATAAAGGACTTCTTTTTAAAAGTGCTCTGGATATGACGTTATTTCTTCAATAGAAATAAATGTGTGGGTTTTTAAATAAATGTTGAATCTGGTCACAAATAGACCAGAGATGGCTTAGCATTATATAGAATAGCATCATTTCATCTCAAATGCATTTTTCTTTTGGCTATTTGGCTTGCAGTGTGTAACGTGCAGCTGACTGACAGGAGTCATTGTCAAGAAAATTTGCTCAAGTCACGGAGCGACAGCTTTCTGGTTTCTATGAACTACTTTAAAGGGAGAGTCCTTCAATGTACAAAGTTCAATTTGACAAATCAACAAATATGCTGCGTGAGATTCTGCATGGTCCAGCATTTGCCTTTATGTTCTGAGATAATCAGTAATTACGTCTCCAACCTACTTCATTTTTAGGTCAATCGAGTTCAACATAATAACAAGCCACAGCCTGCACTTATGGGCTGAACCACAGCTAATCTATAGCTATGTGACTGATTTAGCAAATAGCAAGAACAAATAAAATACAGAACGTGATGCTTCCACAGAGTGTCTTTGAGGGGTTTAAATTCAGGATCATAGCTACGGTCTAGTTGATCTTTTAATGAGATCTTTTAGTGAATCTAATGTACACTACCTGACAAAAGTCTTGTCATTGATTCCCAGTTGTAAGAGCAACAAATAATAACTTTGACTTCTAGTTGATCATTTGGAAATGAAGGTTGATTTTTGATGAATCTTCTATTGAACTGCATCCCAAATCATCCCAAATACTGCAGAAGACCTATTGGTACCTGCATGGACCCAAGATTCTTACAGAAATCAGTCAAGTTTGGTCAAGGAAAAATCATGGTTTGGGGTTACATTCAGTATGGGAGCATGCGAGAGATCTGCAGAGTGGATGGCAACATCAACAGCCTGAGGTATCAAGACATTTGTGCTGCCCATTACATTACAAACTACAGGAGAGAGCAAATTCTTCAGCAGGATAGCGCTCCTTCTCATACTTCAGCTTCCACATCAAAGTTCCTGAAAGCAAAGAAGGTCAATGTGCTCCAGGATTGGTCAGCCCAGTCACCAGACATAAACATTATTGAGCATGTCTGGGGTAAGATGAAGGAGGAGGCGTTGAAGAAGAATCCAAAGAATCTTGATGAACTCTGGGAGTCCTGCAAGAACGCTTTCTTCGCCATTCCAGATGACTTTATTAATAAGTGATTTGAGTCATTGCAGAGATGGATGGATGCAGTCCTCCAAGCTCATGGGAGTCATAAACAATATTCATTCTTTTCCCACTGCACTATGACTTTATATTCTATACTGTACATTATTTCTGTTAAGTGACAAAACTTTTGTCTAAGCAAAGTCAGACCTTACAGCATAATCTAGAGGCCTTTGCCTTTCATATAAGCCATTTCTGATACCAAATGATCAACTAGAAGTCAAGTTATTATTTGTTGTTCCTAAAACTTGAATAGGCGATAAGACTTTTGTCAGGTAGTGTATATAGTTTGCAATAAGTTGTGCAAAATGCATATCAACACGTTGTAGTGTGTTTTTGGTCAGATTTCCTCAATGCCTTCAATACTTTGCGAAATGTCATAGATTGCATCACAAAATCTCACACTCAGCATGAAACACTGCAGCATATTGGATAAATGAGTTCATTTATATTCTCAAGTCGCTCGTGCCCTGACGTTGCTAGCAAATATTTATTGAGTACTGTTAAGCTTTACCTGGTATCGTCAATGTGATGCTTCAGACAGATCTTTAAAAGATCATTAGACCGTAACTGTAATTAAATGCCTCCACTCCGGATAAATATTTGCACAAAAACGCTATTCTTTACTCAACATTTATCCTACATGCCTGCAACCATCCAGGTGTGTGAGGAGTGTTTGTATAGCTTGTTTTCCTCTAGGTATTGTGGCAGGACCTGTTTTAGGTCAGAAATACTCTCACCTGTCTGAACTGCTCCTCATAGGTCCAATCTGCGTGGTCCTGTCCATGGAGTGGCCCGTGGGACGAATGAGCAGAATGAGTCAAAGCCCTCGCTTCAGATTCAGAACCAGGACGAGCCTTCAGCATCAGGGAGTGAGGCTGTAACTGGCGGTGGGGTAAGAGAAGGATGCCTCTGCCCGGGGTGACAGCTTCACGGCCTGAAGGCAGCCCCTCCTCACCTAGTTCATCGTCATAGTCTTCCTCCTCAAAGTCATCTTCATCAAATTTCTGTTTTCTACACACAAACACATGGATTTGGCAAACGTTACAGTGGGAAAACAAATTCAGTGAAAATTATATAGGTTCACTGCTGTCTAAATGCACAGCCTCATGTTAAAATAAGAAAATCCTTTACAGTGAGCTACAAATCCAATTGCACCGCAGCACAATATATCGCAAAATTATCATTCAAGATTATAGTATATGTAATATACATATGGCAGGAATGTCTGATAAATGGCATTTATTTATGCATTAGTTGTTTACTGACATCTGACCAATCGGATGGTGAACTTAGAGCTGAAAATAAATACTAATGGGGTGAGTCGAGACAAGAGAAGAAATAACAACAATCAATCAGACTCAGAATACCTGCTGAGGTTTTCATTCATACACCTGGCGCAATAAGGCGCAAGACATGTTTGGCGAGATTTGTTGCTATTTTCAGACCAGTGCAACACTAATTTTCATGTTTTGCGCCACGTTGTTTTTAGATAATCCATTTGTGCTACTTTGTGGACTTATGGGTGTGCTGGTCTAAAAAGTAGGTCTGTTAAGGCGCATTGTTGGCGCGTTGCTATTTTAAGGAAGTGAAATAGATTGCGCCATTGACCAACTAAAAGCTGGTGTAAAGTCCAGCGCAAAGCACCTTAGTTATGTGCCTGCAGGTCCAAAATGCTTACACATTGCTTAATACAGCAATACACAAATATCTTTACATATTAAAAAAAATAAAGAATTAAAATGTTTAAAAAAATTATTATTTTAGTTTATTCATGACAATTTGCATTTGTATAATATTATTATTAGTAGTGGTATTTATTATATGAATATTAATATATGTTTAATAAAAACAAGTTTAGATTTGTCCACCTGTCGAGTTTTGGAGATGCATAATTATATGGGGCAGAAGAATAGGATGGCGCGACGAAACTGACTCTTAAAGGGAATGGGAGACGAGACTCTGATTGGTTTAATGCAGGTTATGCTCAAAATACACCCAGAACTTATTATGAGAATTAGCACAACCCTGTTAGACCATGCGCCGTGGCGCAAAGTGCATTTTTTTCATCCTTAAAAAATTAAAATATCAAAAGTGGATTCGAACACACGCTTACACCATGTGCTTTAGACTTTGCACTTAGATCGTTAAAATAGAGCCCATAGTGTTTTAAAAACTAAATGTTTGCACCTCGACACCATTTTTTTTAGCCTGAATTAGAATTAATTCACTCTGAAAAATGGATTTTACTTGTTTATTTTAATACCATGAAATAAACAAATGATTTAAAAACATAGCAAATAAAAATGGCATTTTTCTAGGGAAACGTTTTATCATAAGAAATATTGTTATCACAATACACAACAACATAGCATACAGCATATTTTTCCAGTATCGTGCCGACCCTACAACACAGCAGACTTCTAAATTTCTGACTTCTATTTGATTTCAAAAATGTAAGTCAGATTTTAGAGTATTCTCTAATATAGTGATATAGTGCAGTGGTTCTCAAACTGTGGTACACGTACCACTAGTGGTACGCAGACTTCCTCTTCTAGTGGTACGCGGAGGAATCGCTGAATAATTCAAGTAAAAAAAATTAACACACTTTTAACCCTTTGACGTGTACGATAACACCGATGTGATCAGTAAATTAATTTTAATAGGCTAAACTTTTTATTTTGTTATGCATTCTATCATTTGAAGCTAATTTCCTCCCCATATATGTAACGGTTGTTGGGGGTGTATTCCGTATTTTTATATCTCAATGTTGACAGGAATGGTTTAATCACTTGCTTTTCTGACAGTAAGCAGATCTAATTTTCAATTTAAGTATGTAAAATCCAATTCATACATTTAAAATACAAGTTAATGTTTAGATTTTAAAGATATATGTTGCATGTATATATGATTTATTTGTAAATTTTAAAATGTATCAATAAGAGTTTATATATAAATATGATGACATATAGCCTATATTTATGAGGTCCAAGGAACATTTCCAGGTTTTGATGAATAGGCTACTACTATATGATAATACTTTACATTTGAGTACAGCAGTTTTCTTTTTACTTTTTAAGAACAGTGCCATTTTAATTTAAAAACTTTTAAAAGCACATTTTGATTTAAACGTTGACGTTTTATTTATTTTTACCTGTAAGCACCGTGCAGTTTTAATGTTTAAACTATTTATAATGTTTAAAGTGACTGACAATAATAAATATTCTTAATAATAGAATTAATCTGCCTTGTTTTTGAACCGTGCAGTGCTGTAGCTGCTTAATTAGGCCTACTATGCTACTGTACTTCAATACTGGTTATTATGATGGTACTTGGAGAGACTATTTATTTCTTAGGTGGTACTTGGTGAAAAAAGTTTGAGAACTTCTGATATAGCGCATACGATCAGAGCAGATATAGTAGATATGACTCAGTTTTTACTGGTACTCTATTATTATTAGTGCATAATTTTATTATGAGTGTTGTTCCAAAACCTTTTTTTCTGCTGAATAATAGTGCTATTTTGCCCCAAGATTCTTTGGACAGTATTATTTATTCCACACTTATTAAACAGCAATAACAGTTTTCAACACTCATAGGAAGAAACATATTTCCTGAAAACAAAATATTCAAATCATTTCAGAAGAATTATGTGACACTAAACTTTGTAGTAATGAATGCCATTTTAAAATGATAACAGTATTTCACAATATTACCATTACTACTGTATAATAAAGAGTCGAGTAGAGTAAAAAATAGAGTATTTTTTACAAGATATTAGCGTTTCAATGTGGTGATGTCGTTGGCCCATGGTCCTTCTTGTTATCAAACTATTTCATAACTACAACAAGGCAATTCAATCATAACCTAATGTTAAAACAGCTGTCATAACATTATTTATCAATATGTTGCTCTTTTTGGATTCTCGGAAGCTATAGAAATTAAAAATGTAAAACAGGAAATACGTTGGGACCATTGTTTTTGTTTACATCCCTCAAAATGGTCTATAAGCAGCCGTCTAACTCATTTGCATGTGACAGTCCACTTACATTTGCTCTTCCTCTTCAGACCCCATCATATCTTTGTATTGGTCCTCCCCTTCCTCTTCATCTTCCTCTACATCATCTTCGTCCCCCTCGCTGCTGTGTTCAGAAACGGGACTGTCAAGCCTTTGAAGTCCAGCTGCTACTGCACGCATTGCTGCTAACGCCGCCATCTGCGCCTGCTCCGTGTCAGAGGCTGAAATTGCTTTAAGCTCCTCCCCCATAGGGGCGGGGTTGTGTGATTGCCCCGCCTGCTCCATCAGCAGTTTTGCTCTCTGCTGTCTGTGCAGGTTCTCCATCACCGCCTGCAGCTTCATTGCCTGGAAAACAGGACACGCTAGGACTCTGGCCCCTTCACTTTCCCCAACACCTAAAAACAGACGGAACCACTTTCTTGAGGACTTCAGGAAGCAGGAGGTGTTGGTTTTTTATTCAACATACACCAGACAGCCAAGGGAGGATTTCCTTCACAAACTACCTGAAAGATAAAATAACACACACACACACACACACACACACAATTTCTTAAATATTTTGTATGTATTTTACAATATTTGATGTACGACATGAAACAAAAAAACAGACTTCATGGTCTATTTCCTACTTTGAAATGTGCATTTTTTTATTTGTGGTTTGGTGCAATCTCAATTAAAACATGAAAAGGGGGCAGGGCATAGAGTAGCCATAGAGGTGTGAACATACACAGGTCTCACGGTTTGGTTTGGTTACGATTATCATGCCATCGATTCGATTTGTTCACCGCTGAGTGACACTGTTAAGCGTCAGCAGCGATCACAGCTGATCCATGATAGATGCAAAGGAGAAAACTCGCTCTGCAGACATGCTCGTATCTGTATCCATCGCTTTCATTTTCTCCGTAGCAGTGAAATAGAGGCTTCTGCTGTAACCTCAGTGAATGTAAAAGACTGTTCAGTAAACACACATGCAGTGAATTGTGCAGAGTTTCTGTGTTTTTAAGTAGTTACAGTGTTTTAATTACTCGCGGCCGAACAAAAAAAAAGTAATAGCTATTTCTTAGCACATATTTTAAATAATGTGTCAAAAGCCAAACAAACTGTATACATACACTTTTAATTCAACATACCTTTTCTTTAAAAAAAAAAACTAAATAATAATAATAATTTTATTTTATGTTATTTTATATATATATATATATATATATATATATATATATATATATATATATATATATATATATATATATATATATATATATATATATATACACACACACACAGGCAGTGGAATTATTAGGCAAATGAGTATTTTGACCACATCATCCTCTTTATGCATGTTGTCTTACTCCAAGCTGTATATGCTCGAAAGCCTACTACCAATTAAGCATATTAGGTGATGTGCATCTCTGTAATGAGAAGGGGTGTGGTCTAATGACATCAACACCCTATATCAGGTGTGCATAATTATTAGGCAACTTCCTTTCCTTTGGCAAAATGGGTCAAAAGAAGGACTTGACAGGCTCCGAAAAGTCAAAAATAGTGAGATATCTTGCAGAGGGATGCAGCACTCTTAAAATTGCCAAGCTTCTGAAGCGTGATCATCGAACAATCAAGCGTTTCATTCAAAATAGTCAACAGGGTCGCAAGAAGCGTGTGGAAAAACCAAGGCGCAAAATAAACTGCCCATGAACTGAGAAAAGTCAAGCGTGCAGCTGCCAAGATGCCACTTGCCACCAGTTTTGCCATATTTCAGAGCTGCAACATCACTGGAGAGCCCAAAAGCACAAGGTGTGAAATACTCAGAGACATGGCCAAGGTAAGAAAGGCTGAAAAACGACCACCACTGAACAAGACACACAAGCTGAAACGTCAAGACTGGGCCAAGAAATATCTCAAGACTGATTTTTCTAAGGTTTTATGGACTGATGAAATGAGAGGGAGTCTTGATGGGCCCGTGGCTGGATCGGTAAAGGGCAGAGAGCTCCAGTCCGACTCAGACGCCAGCAAGGTGGAGGTGGAGTACTGGTTTGGACTGGTATCATCAAAGATGAGCTTGTGGGGCCTTTTCGGGTTGTTTTGTTGTTTTCGGTAAACATATATTAATATTCGGGTTCAAGCTCAACTCGAAGTCCTACTGCCAGTTTCTGGAAGACACCTTCTTCAAGCAGTAGTACAGGAAGAAGTCTGCATCCTTCAAGAAAAACATGATTTTCATGCAGGACAATGCTCCATCACACGCGTCCAAGTACTCCACAGATGGCTGGCAAGAAAGGGTCTAAAAGAAGAAAAACAATTGACATGGCCTCCTTGTTTACCTGATCTGAACTCCATAGAGAACCTGTGGTCCATCATCAAATGTGAGATTTACAAGGAGGGAAAACAGTACACCTCTCTGAACAGTGTCTGGGAGGCTGTGGTTGCTGCTGCACGCAATGTTGATGGTGAACAGATCAAAACACTGACAGAATCCATGGATGGCAGGCTTTTGAGTGTCCTTGCAAAGAAAGGTGGCTATATTGGTCACTGATTTGTTTTTGTTTTGTTTTTGAATGTCAGAAATGTATATTTGTGAATGTTGAGATGTTATATTGGTTTCACTGGTGAAAATAAATCATTGAAATGGGTATATATTTGTTTTTTGTTAAGTTGCCTAATAATTATGCACAGTAATAGTCACCTGCACACACAGATATCCTCCTAAAATAGCTAAAACTAAAAACAAAGTAAAAACTACTTCCAAAAATATTCAGCTTTGATATTAAAGGGTCACGAAACCCCCTGTCTCAGCAGGGTGTTTTCACAACTCTGTTTTGAAAAAAGTCAGGAAAGTTGGGCGTGTCCAGCTCTGGGAGTGTGGGAGTGTCGGGGGAGGGAAAGAGGATAAGATTTTGCATAGAAGGGACGCGCTAAGTTTGACAGGAAAAACAAACACACAGAGGCTGATTTGTTACGGCGAATAAGAGAAAAAAATCCTCCGCATTTCTCTGTAACTTATGTACTCGGTAGGTAGCGTCAGAAAGCCGTGTGTGTATAGACTATCCTGTCACAAAATGCGGCGAAAATCCTGCACGACGGAAATAGTTTGTGTTTACATGTTTACACTCGGAGAGCAGCATTTAAACAAAGGGCACTGCACTGCAAACACTTACCAAATCTGTAGACAGACAATCAAACTGGAGCTGTGTCTTTTTATTAAAAGAAGACGAGCGGCAAATCAGGATTTCACCATTTCCAGATGAGAAAAAGCTCTCGGGTAAAAATGTTCCTTACAAACGCGTTTCTGTCGCGTGTCGCGTGCACTGTAATCCACACGTGAGTCCAGCTGCTCTCCCATAAAGGGAAAATGAAAACAAAACCTTCGTTGCAACACACTGATAACACCTACGACTCTTGTCTTGAAATTCTTGTACTTTCACTTGTTTTGGCAACACAACGTGGCGTCTCTCTGCCGTGGTAAACAGTCTCCGGAGCTATCATGCATATTAATGAAGTTTCACGTCATACACAATAGAGCGCGCTGATTGGTTTGAAGCACGTCTTCTCATGAATTAATACTGCGCACTCAGATACGTCAGAACGCCCTGGAAAAGACAGACAGCCACTGTACTGCTGGATTTACACCTAAGTATCTCATGGCCGTGACGTAGCTTCAAAAATTCGTTTCAAACCGGAAGAACGAATTTGCTCAAAATAACGCAAAAACAACCAATTTTCACTTTTTAGTGCAATATATGTGTCCTAATAGTGTTTATAGCAGCGTGGGACACATATATGACTGTCAACAGCTCAAAAAATGTGTTTTGGTGTTTCGTGACCCTTTAATAAGTTTTTTGGGTTCATTGAGAACATGGTTGTTGTTTAATAATAAAATTAATCCTCAAAAATACAACTTGCCTAATAATTCTGCACTCCCTGTATATGTGTGTATATATATATATATATATATATATATATATATATATATATATATATATATATATATATATATATATATATATAAAATATATATATATATATATAAATATATAAATGTATATATATAAATATATAAATGTATAAATATATAAATGTATATTCATTCATTCATTCATTTTCTTGTCGGCTTTGTCCCTTGCGGGGTCGCCACAGTGGAATGAACCACCAACTTATCCAGCACGATTTTACGCAGCGGATGCCCTTCCAGCCGCAACCCATCTCTGGGAATTTCCACACACACACATTCACTACGGAGAATTTAGCCTACCCAATTCACCTGTACTGCATGTCTTTGGACTGTGGGGGAAACCGGAGCACCCGGAGGAAACCCACGCGAACGCAGGGAGAACATGCAAACTCCACACAGAAACGCCAACTATAAATGTATATATATATATATATAGATAAGCGAAAATGTATACTTTAATTTTGACACCCACAGACATCATCACCAAATATAAATGAGAGAGGTAAGACTTTATCATACATTGCCTCATTTCAGTTGTCAAGTTTGTAATCAACCTATTACAAAAAAACACGTTGGCTAGAATTACGCATTATAGGCTTAAATTATAGAGAGAATTAACAGATGAACCGAGACTGCAGTCAGATCATGAAGCAGATCAATGTTAATCTTTCTTTCGAGGTGTCAGTGCAGAAATTAACAGAACAATAGGCCTAATACAAAATATTAGAAGATTCATTCATTCATTTTCTTTTCGGCTTAGTCCCTTTATTAATCTAGGGTCGCCACAGCGGAATGAACCGCCAACTTATCCAGCATATGTTTTACGCAGCGGATGCCCTTCCAGCTGCAACCCAACACTGGGAAAATATTATAAGATTAAAATATGGAAAAATGATCAGATAATCAGGTAATTTCAGTCAATTTTCCAAACGGATAAACACCTCTCGCCAATATTTCAGCATGCTTTCACTTTCGTATTGGACATGAAACGCACATTTAGGAATGACATTCCAACCTACTCATAATTCTCTCTTCATACAGCCATAATATATGGCTATTACATAACCATAATACACTGTGATATAGCCTGGTTTGTTAGTTCGTTGTATCGTTTTGCTTTCTCACTACAATCAATCCGCTCTAGAGTTCATTTCAATCGAGCCGATACCACCTCATTCAGGCAATCTCGGATCAAAGCACGATTGAGGGATTCACATATGCCAAACAAACCGCACTAACTGGGAAAACAAGACAGGTTCCGAAACAAATGTCTAGGTGTGAAAGCACTGTATTTGCACGCAATTGACAAACAGTCGCAACCATATTAAACTTTTGTGACAAGCCCAGCCGATTGGGCCAGTAACAATCCTTTCTACCATCCTGAGCGTCTCATCTCATCAGGCAGTCCTTATTGTCGAGCCCTGATAGCATTTTGTTTTTTCACAGCTCTGCCAGTAAGAGTGGTTGAGCTCAAGTGGATCAAATAAAAAGCGTTTTGAAGGAGGCGGGGCATGTCAGGTACTCGAGCGCTTTTGATTGGTCAAGATTTGATGAGAAACTGAAGTATGAGGTGACGTGGAAAAAAATATTGTTGATCCAATTAGGCAAAAGAGACAAACTGCAAGCTTTGTACGTTTATATCCATTTTATATTTTCTAAATGCAAATATTCTCACTGTTTTGGAGCACACTAGCTTATAGATATCCTTAAAACTAACATCTAATAAAACCTTTATTTTAATTTCACGAGACCTTTAGGCAGTTATCGTGTCCTATATGGAAATCTTCACTCACTTCTTGCTCACATTGGCATGTCACTGTTTGTAAATCAATCATGATCACACCTTTAAACCTTTAATATACAATTAAGATGACAGTTTATACAATTTTCGTGATGCTTTATTGATTATATTGGGAGTGTTCTTGTTTTGTCACATTACGATGCTAGCTGTGAGAATGGCGTGCATGACAACAACTCAGTTCCTTGATGCTGAATTTGAAATATGCTAGAAATGGCATCACTCTGTTTTGGTTTAATCATCACTTTCCTATTACAGTAGTTAAGCTAAATTGTCTTTCTCAAGATACAATTGAAGTCAGAATTATTAGCCCCCTTTTGAATTTTTTTTTTTTTTTTAATATTTCCCAAATTAAGTTTAACAGAGCAAGGAAATTTTCACAGTGTGTCTGATAATATTTTTTCTTCTAGAGAAAGTCTTATTTGTTTTATTTTGGATAAAATAAAAGCAGCTTAAATTTTTTTAATAAACATTTTAAGGTCAAAATTGCTAGCCCTCTTAAGCTACATTTTTTCGATAGTCTACAGAACAAACCATCGTTATACAATAACTTGCCTAATTACCCTAACCTGCCTAGTTAACCTAATTAACCTAGTTAAGCCTTTAAATATCACTTAAAGCTGTATAGAAGTGTCTTAAAAAATATCTAGTAATGTAAAATGTAAATTAGTTGTGTGTAATAACAATAGAATGACACAAGGAGAAAGCATTGAACTACTGAAATGTATTTAATACTTTATATAAAAGTCTTATTTGGTGATGACAGCTTATAGACACCTCTCATATGGAGAATGAAGTCACATGCATTGCTCAGGTGTGTAAAAATCTTGATGGTTCTGCAGGTCTCATCTATCAAATCTGATCTTTAATTCATATTATATATCGGATTTAAGTCAGGTGATTGGCTGGGTCATTTTACAGCTTAATTTTCTTTCTCTGAAAGCATTTGAGAGTCTCCTTGGCTGTGTTTTGGATAATTGTCTTGCTGAAATGTCCACCCTGGTTTCATCTTCATCATCCTGCTAATGCAGATGTTAAATTGAAGCAGCCAATATATTTATTTACAATGAGGAAGGGCAGATGGTTGCCGAATAACTACTGAGAGATTTCAGCTGCTGTCTGGGCTTTCCCTGCCTTTCCACACCTCCCTTTCTTCATGTGTTCAATATCTTTTCCCTGTAACTTATGACGCGAAACCTAATTTGTAAGCTACTTAGATTTGTTTTCCTTGCATGTATGGATTTCTTTGGTTGTTACCAACATCCAGGGAAAATTTCAATTCAACAGCAGCTTCAGAAATATGTTTGGTGACGTGTTCAATACTTATTATCCCCGCTGTAGTTATTATAACCTTGTGTTCTAGATGTTGATCTATGAGAACCCATATTAATGAGTTTGACTGGGCCTCTTCAGAAGACATGTTTGGATTTAAAGACACAATATGTAAGATTCGTTCATTAAAATATCCCAAAACCACTACAACAGTGATATACATTTTGCTGACTAATGTTATGCTATTTTAACTATTGACTGTGTCTTGCGTTGGCATGCTAATGACGTTACCCACCCTCGATTTCCAGTTTGTTTTAATAGAAAAAAGGGAAACACCAAAGACGTTTTAATACGTTGTGTATATTATTAGACTTATAGCATTATAACAGAAACGTATAACGTATTTAGCATGAGAAAACAGCACTGCTTCCCCACATTGTTGTGTGACGTCACACTTGTCTCTCATCAGCAATTGCTTCAGAGCTATCATTTCTCTTTGCTTTCAGCCTTAATCTACTTCCATGATAATAATCGTTGAATACTTTAACTCATCCATGAACATGATTTCTGCAGGAGTCCTGTAGGACGTAATGGAGACAACAACTCCCATGATACCACACTCAGTCAAAGCGTCATCAAACTACACCTTTGTTTGTTGTGTATGTGACCTCTAGCATCAAAAATTACATACTGTGCCTTCAACTTCAATTCACAAATAAATAAATAAATAAATAGTACTTTAAAGCACAAATTCTTTAGAAGACACAAACATCTTAATCTTCTTTTGTATTTCAAATATTAATTGGTAACACTTTATAATAAGTACACACTATAAATAATATATTAAGCGTTAGCAAATAGTGAATTCATTATCTGTTAAGCATTAACTCTACATTAACAGATGTTACTAGGCAGTTTATAACTGCAGATACAAATGCTCTATTATTGACTTATAAGCACATATATAATGTGCTTAATGATTGTATTTTTATACTTTGTTCATTATTTTTTGATTACTAAATTAAGTATTGCATTATGTACCTGTTATTTGAGTGAAGATGCTGGTTTTTAAAGATCATTCAGAATGCGTTTATTTTTAGACAAGATTGCATTCTTCATTTTATACTGAGCCTTTTGGCCCGTTTCCACTGAGTGGTACAGTACGGGTCACCTTTATCAGGCTTGCATTTCCAATGCTAAAAGGTTATCAATGGTACCCTTTTGGTTGGCGTGGTGTCCGACAGAAAGTTTCAGTCAACTTTATTTTCGCTCGAGGAAATGTCAAAGTATAGCTGTACGGGTCGTTCACATATCATTTGAAAAGCACTTGTCTATAAATGTTCATTACTAACATTTCTATAAACAGGATTTAATTACAACGGCAGATCAATGATAGTGTCAAATAGCCTACTGTAACGTCTGTGATTATATAAAATAAATAAATAAATAAATAAATGCAACATATATGAACACATACAGACCCTTACAGTCTCCGATATGTTACCAATTACAGATAAACTACACACAGCATACATTTAGCCCTTATTTGGGTTCAAAAACAACACGAAATATAGCCCAGTCAGTGGAAACCTCTCATCTGCATCTTTAATCTTCACCAGCACATGTAACCTCTGTTGGAAAGTAATTCCTGAGTTCATAATAGTCCAAAAGGTGATGATAATAGTTAAACATCACAGTTTGTTCATGTTTTAGGTTGCTGAAAGAATCAATAACCCCCTTTGTTTTTTCCGGCTTCTCCTTTGTTTTTTCGCGCTTCACTCTCGCGTTTGTCCATTTCTGAAAGGATCAGATGTCAGAAGCACTTCAATAATCATGTGCACGTTATTATCATCAGCTCAAAAATTCAGCGAGCGCAAACGAGAAAGTGAAACCGCTCACACTTTTAGACGGCCTCGTAAAACTAAAACAGGACATGGCAGATTTTGTTCTTCTCGGATTTGTGGCTGTTCATAAAGACAACGACAAGGTTTGTTTGAGCTCAGGTCGACCATGGCTCGTTATTATATGTACATACAGTTGAAACCAGAAGTTTACATACACTCTAAAAAAGGAACATAACCATTTTTAAAAAAAATGTCTGATGGTAAATCATACTAAACGTTTACTATTTAAGGTCCGTTAGGATTACCTAAATCATTTACATTTGCTAAATGCCAGAATAATGAGAATTTTTTTTTTGAGAATTTTTTTATTAATATCTAGACAGTCAAAAGTTTACATACATTTCCTTGGTATTTTTTTAGCTTTGCTTTTAAACTGTATAACTTTGGTCAAATGTTTTGGGTATCCTTCCACAAGCTTCTCACACGAGTTTGCAGGAATTTTGGCCCATTTCTCCTGACAGAATTGGTGTAACTGAGTCAGATTTGTTGGCTGTCTTGCTCGCACAAGCTTTTTCAACTCTGCCACAAATTTTCTATAGGATTGAGCTCAGGGCTTTGTGATGGCCACTCCAAAACATTCACTCTGTTGTCCTTAAAGCACATTTTAACTAATTTGGCAGTATGCTTAGGGTCATGGTCTGTTTATAAGACCCCTTTGTGGCCAAGTTTTAATTTCCTGGCTGATGTCTTAAGATGTTGCTTCAGTATTTCTACATAATGTTCTTTTCTCATGATGCCATCTATGCTGTGAAGTGGACCAGTCCCTCCTGCAGCAAAACAGCTCCACAACATGATGCTGCCGCCCCCATACTTCACAGTTGGGATGGTGTTTCTAGGCTTGTAAGCTTTCCCCTTTGTCCTCCAAATGTAACACTGGTCATTATGGCCAAACAGTTCAATCTTAGTTGCATCAGACCACAGGACATGTCTCTAAAAATTATTCTTTTTCCCAGTGTAATTTAGCAAATTGTAATCTGGCTTTTTTGTTGATTCTGGCTTGTTGATTTCCCCATGTAGTCACACAAGGAAGCAGTGTGTTTGAGGTTTTCTTTAAATACTATTCTACAGTTGTGCCTCCAATTAACTCAAATGTTGTCAATTAGCCAATCAAAAACTTCCAAAACCTTGACACCATCATCTGAGCTTTTTCAGAGGCATAATCATCTTATTGTATGTAAACTTGACTTTCAAGAAAAGTTATAACAATTTCTCAAAGAATCTCTCTCTCATTCTTCTGCTATTAAGCAGAACAGAAACAAATGTGATAATCCTAACTTACCTAAAAGAGAAAAAGTTTAGTCACATTAACATCTGACTTTTTTTAAAATGGTTTTGTGCCTTTTTATACGGTGTATGTAAACTTCTGGTTTCAACTGTATTATTACGGTGTAAAGTCTCGGCTGTGTTTTTAAAACATGGCGGTTCCTTTGTTTTCATTCTCCTGTTTCTGCGAGTGACGTATCTCTAAAAACCAATAGCATTCATTTGCGCGTCTAGCTCCGCTTTTTGGCAGCCTTTTGTTGTGCAAGGTACCCTTTGCAAAGTGTTCCCAAAAAGTGGTACGATACGGTTTGCGTTTAGGTACCTTTTGACAGTGGAAACGGCCATAAAAGTGTACCGAACCGAACCACTCAGTGGAAACAGGCCATTCATAAAGCATAAATAGTCCTCACTTTATATTAGGAAAACTGGATGAAGTTAAGTTAATAAAGCATTTATTAACATACAAATTAAATATCAATATATGCCTAACCAATAAGATGTATACATTTACTAACTCACTCTGAATGATCTTAAAAAAACAACAACTACTCTTAAATACAAATGATTTGTAAATAATGCGATACTTATTTAGTCATGAAACATTTATCAGTAACAAAGTATGAAAATACAATCATTAAGCACATTTTAAATGTGCTTATTAGTCAAGAATAGAGCATTTGTATCTGCAGTTATAAACTGCTTACTAACATCTATTAATGTAGAGGTAATGCTTAACAGATTTTGCTATTTGCTAACGCTTAATATATTATTCATAGTGTGTAGTTATTATAAAGTGTTACCAATTAACCAAATATGTTAATTTGGAACAATATATGAGTGAGCAATTTATGACAGAATTGATATTTTTGGGTGAACTATCCCATTAGGGCTGCACAATATATCGTTTCAGCATTGATATCGCAAAGTGAGAATCTGTAATAGTCACATTGCAGGATCTCAAGACATTTCAAGTAAATTTAAAACAATTTTTGGACAAGACATTATAACGTTTTCTGCTTTAACAATTGGATTACATTCAATTGATTGGGTTTATATGTTTATAAAGTAGAAGAAAAAGTATTTAAATTTTATAACATTGAAGAAAAATATATAAATGATATATTTATAAAAACATACAATGTTATTTTACATTTGATTATTAAATTCCTACATCTCAATACTTTTAGACTCCACTAAAAAACGTGTTATTTCATTTTTATCTTTGTTATATTGTTTTCAGCTGTGCTTTAAATTATATTATTTTTGTATAAGTTTGTATATTTTATGCAGACGCGCTCCTCTACAAAATCATCACAATCAATGAAAAATTGTGAGTTTTTTTTTTAAACGGTCATCTTGTGAAGTTATATTCATATCGCAATATATTTATCACAGAAAAACTAAATATTGCAATGTAAGTTTTCCAATATCATGCAGCCCTATATTACACATTATAACAAATATTTTAACGGACTATATATAAAGAAAAGGTCATCTAAGCTAATAGAAAGCTTTTGTCGAGGAAAAGATGGATCGTATCTTGAATTTAATTTAACTTTCTAAGCTGATTTGACACAACCTACATTGTAAAAGCGCTATAGAAATAAAGATGAGCTGAATGAGACTGGGAGATTATGGGTTAACCCACAGAAATGGAGGGGGGGGGGGGGGGGGGGGGGGTTGGTGCACTGATGATTGTGAAGTCTGAGCAAACACAGAGAAGATAAGAGCAGCACTAAGGGTCTAATTCCACACTGATAAAGAGCGTCAAGCTGGCCAACATCCAGATTCACCACAGGGGTGTGAAACCCATTCATTCACACTTTACATTTAATATAATATCTGCCACTTACTCCTAGCTGACTAGAATTTGATATGTCTATGGTGAAATTGCACACACTTACACTTTCGGTGTGTAACAGTAAAACGCAATAAGTTAAAAATGTTGCCACTTTTTAAATTTCTTTAACACCTATAGTGGATAACCACATACTAACTTAGCCTGCTCTATATGCTCAAACTAGCCTGCTCTATATGTCGTTTGCAAAGTAATGGAAACGAAACTGAGAAGTTCTGGTCTGGTGACATTTTTTAGCATTGAGATCTCAGGATTATTAGAAATGTCAGATCAGTTTTAGAGAAGTTACTCTGAAACTTTACAAGCTTCTAATAATACTGTATATTTTTTTACATTAGGCAGCATGGTGGTGCAGTGGGTAACACAATCGCCTCACAGCAAGTAGGTCGCTGGTTTGAGCCCCAGCTGGGTCAGTTGGCATTTCTATGTGGAGTTTGCATGTTCTCCCTGTGTTTGCATGGATTTCCTCCGGGTGCTCCGGTTTCCCCCACAGTCCAAAGACATGTAGTATACAGTAGGTGAATTGAATAATCTAAATTGGCAGTGGTGTATGTGTGTGAATGTAAGAGTGTATGGGTGTTTCCCAGTGATGGGTTGCAGCTGGAAGGGCATCCGATGTATAAAACATATGCTGGATAAGTTGGCGCTGAGGTGATCCCTGATTAATAAAGGGACTAAGCCGAAAATAAAATAAATGAATGAATCTTTTACATTCAAAGCAAATTTGGTAAAACATTTTATATATAAAAAACTAAATAAAAGTGTATTACTCTTTTGTTCCAAAATAAATTTCATTTTCCATGATGACACTTATATAGCCAAATAACAAGGTCACAGTCAGTTAGGCACCATGTGGAATGCCTTGTTTTTATTACACGATCATTCCCTTCAGATAAAATCCAGTCACACGTTCTCTTACATTTTTTACCCTTCACAATATCGGCAACACTGCGAAACGAGATGTTGACTGAAATGCTTTTCTGCCACTGTAGTAAGCTGTAAATAATACAAACTGCAGATTATCTACATTTAAATGTATATATGAATCATTTTAGGTCTCAGATTTAAGGATCGTCAAGCATAAAACACTGAACACTACATTTAGATCCACATTTAAATATTACTCATGGGTACTCGGTGGAAACGAGACACCTGTTACACAAATCAAACAGATGTTGACAGATCAGTTACCACATTAGCATAATCAATATCACATTAAGAACACGCATCTCTGTTCTTTCTAAATGTCTGTGACTATGGTGGAATCTTATGGTGGATTTTTTTGGTCAGTTTTTAAATGACTCCCATGGTGTCAAGCTCAATACTCAAATTCCTAAACAAGTATTTACAAAATAGATCAAACTCTGTTTTTGTTTATTTAGTGACCTTACAAATCCTAGATTACATGACAATTTTTGCTTTCCAAATATGTCATATAGCTGACAACTGATCATTTTGAGATTATATTCACTGGTTTATAAACAAAGAATTTAGAAAATTCTTATGAAAAATTCTCAACAGCATCGACACAAAAAGATATTTCTGTAATTACTTGAAGGGGGAAGTTTATAAGACTGTCATTAAACCTTTATAAACATGACATGACACATCATGAATGTAAATGAGATTTTATGCATATTTATAACAACTGTCATTCAGGGCTTTATTTTAACGACCTAGGCGCAAAGTCTAAAGCAAAAGCATTAAGGGTGTGTCCGAATCCACTTTTGCTATTTTAAGGATGGTAAAATATGCTTTGCGCCCTGGCGCATGGTCTAACCGGGTTGTGCTTATTCTCTTAATGAGTTATGGGTGTGTTTTGAGCATAACGTGCATTAAACCAGTCTCATCTCCCATTCCCTTTAAGAGACAGTTGTGTCGCGCCATGGCACATTTGCTATTTAAAAGGTGGACTTTGTAAGTGGAAAAACTGAACACTTCACTAGCAAGAAAACAGTAAAACAGACCATCTGCAGAGAGAGGATAAAGAATGAGCCTCCTCTGTTTGGCCTCTTGACTTTACTTTTGCCCTTTACTTTATTCCTTTACTTTTGTGGAGTAAGAAAACGGTGTTGTAGGCACTCCACTGAAGACATCCGTCAACCTATATATTTAATTTTGTTTATTAGGCGCAAAGATTGGTTTCAAAACTATTTCTAAATTCAGTTCTAATTTCCGGCAAATGAATAAATAAACAATAATAACGTAGTGTGGTTCAAGAAAAGTGAGTTATATCCAAACACACTTCCTATTCTTATGCCCCATATGGTGACATCTCCAAAACTTGACAGATGGACAAATCTAAACTTGTTTTAATTAAAGTAAATATAAATATGCATATAATAAATAATACTGATAATAATAATAATAATGTAATGTAATGTAATGTAATGTGCATTTATATAGCGCATTTATTGTGTATGGCCATACACCCAAAGCGCTTTACAATCATGAGGGGAGTCTCTCCACACCACCACCAGTGTGTAGCATCCACTTGGATGATGCGACGGCAGCCACAGGACAACGGCGCCAGTGCGCTCACCACACACCAGCTATTGGTGGAGTGAAGAGACAGTGATAGAGCCAATTCGGTGGATGGAGATGATTGGGAGGGCATGATGGGTAAGTGCCAATTGAGGGACTTTGGCCAGGACACCGGGGTTACACCCCTACTCTTTACGAGAAGTGCCATGGGATTTTTAATGACCACAGAGAGTCAGGACATCGGTTTAACGTCTCATCCGAAAGACAATAATAACATTATACACATGCAAATTGTCATGAATAAACTGAAAAAAGCCTCACGAGGTAAAGGCATAAAGGCAGTGGTTTTTATATTTATGTAGAAACTAATAATTTTTGTAACATTTTATTCTATTCATTCTTTTTCATTTGTAAAGATATTTGTGTCTTGCTGTACATCCTGTGTGTATTTAGGAATGTGTAAGCGTTTTGGACTTGCATAGCCGCATAACTAACGCACTCTGCGTCGGACTTTAGACCTAGTCAATGGCGCAGTCTATTTCAGTTCCTCAAAATGGCAACACACCAACAATGCACCTTAACACACCTCTATTTCAGACTAGCACGCCCATGAGTCCACAAAGTGGCACAAATGGATTTACTATTAAAATAACGTGGTGCAAAACATGAAAATTAGGGTTGCACTGGTCTGAAAATAGCAACAAATCGAGCCAAACACGTCTTATTGCACCGGGAGTATGAAAGTGCCCTAAGTGTCATTCGCTCAGTTATGATATTATAAATGAAAAGATGACATTGTTTGTTATGACAACTTGGCAAACAGACACAATCACAACCTCATGAAAACTTGACATTACCAAGACAACAAAACTTGTCATAAACATGATTGTCATGAAGCCATTATAAATACATCATGAACTGTATTTTTTTTTACCTCAACTTCAGGTGGTACAAGCGGAATTTGTTATTAAAATGTCATTAAATATGATCGACAGTCTAAAATTATTTGAGTAATGAAACTTTTAATGAAACTTTCATGACAAATACTGTTTGTTCCACTGAAAACGTGATCAGAAAAATAATCAGGACAATCATGTTTGTGACAGATTTATGACAAGTTATATTGTCTTGGTAGCAGGGCTTGACATCAGCACCCACCAACCCGCCAAATGCGGGTAGATTTCAGCTTTGGCAAGTTAGACAGACACTCCCACTAGCCACTTTGGCTGGTTGAAAATAATTCTTAAATTGTAGTTTTCTTAAAAGCAGGGTTCGACAATAAAAGATGGCCCTCGAGAATTGAGAAGCAGCACAACTGACAAAAACAAGCAAAAGAAAGCAGGTGAATACCGAATGAAAGGAGAATTAAGCACACAGAGAGACACAGGCGATCCTTTAGTGTGGTTTTTTTTTTTTAAAGAAAAGTTGTTGAATAAAAAATGTGTATTATAATGTAATTTTTGCTAGTTTTTGAACTTTTCAAACTATTTAAAATGTGTGGCTAAGAAATTATATATTTATTTATTTATTTTTTGGTGTGGCCAGAGGACAATTTGGTACATCCTTAATGTTGAGCCCTGAAAAGACAAGTCAAATTATAACTAATTGCAATGCAACACCATGAAACCACTACCGATTTGCTCATGCTCATCGAGCAAAGTCATACACAACACACAAAACAGTGAAATGAAGTTGTGTGGACATAATACAAAATCTAAACCAAGTAAATCAGCATGCAAAAGTCAATTTATGCATAAAAATATATTTTCCCATCAAAAAAATTGTGTTGAAAAACTACTAGCCACAGTGGCTGGTGATCAAAAAAGTTCATATCGAGCCCTGTTTGGTATTGTCAAGTTGTCATGACAAAGACAAAAACAGGTTGATCTTTGCATTTAAAACGACAAAGGAGCAAATGACATTTGACGGTCCCGTGACATGCTTTGAAATATGCATTTTTATTCGATGTTTGACGTAATCTCAACCGAAAGCGACATAGAGTAGCTCCTCCCCTTTTTAAAAAACAGCCAATAGTATTTTTGTTTTCTCACAGCTCTGTCAGTGAGAGTGGTTGAGCTCAAGCGCATCAAATGAAAAGCAAATGAGAAGTGTGTTGAAGGGGGCGGGGCATATCAGATACTAGAAAGCATTTGATTGGTTATGAGAAACTGAAGTATGGGGTGAATAAATGATACCAGAAAGCATTTGATTGGTTATGATGAGAAACTGAATGGGATGAATAAATGATACTAGAAAGCATTTGATTGGTTATGAGAGACTGAATGGCGTGAATAAATGATACTAGAAAGCATTTGATTGGTTATGATGAGAAACTGAATGGGGTGAATAAATGATACTAGAAAGCATTTGATTGGTTATGATGAGAAACTGAATGGGGTGAATAAATGATACTAGAAAGCATTTGATTGGTTATGATGAGAAACTGAAGTACGGGGTAAATAAATGACAACAGAAAGTATTTGATATTTGATTTTGTCACTGTTTTTGGGCACACTAGCTTATAGATATCCTAAAAATGAACAATACTGATACTAACATCTAAAAAACCTTTATTTTAATTTCATGGGACCTTTAATAACAGTTGTTAAGTATGTATACAATCTCATTAACATTCATGTCATGATAAAGGTTTTATGAAGTGATCATAAAGGGTTCATATGTCTTGTGAACACCAGTTCAAGTAAAGCGTTACCGAGATTTCTTTTAAATGCTTGATCCCACAAACAAGTCAAGACTACAACATGACCAATACAGTGCTCAGCATAATTGAGTACACCTCATTTAGAATTTGAATATTTTTATCCATTTCTCAGTGAATATAGGCAATGCAGTTAGGTGCATTTAAACAAAACAGATTTATTGAACAGATATATTTATTAAAATTATATTTTAGTCACCAAACATATTTAGAAATTGAAAGATAATGCAATTAAATTATAAACAGTTACATTATACAAAACACAAAATTTCAACTAAATTTTAAATGTTTTTGCTTCTCTTGATTTTTCATCTTTTTAAATTTGTATTTAATATTTTTCTATAACATATAAATTTGGCTGTACTAGTTTTGGACCGTTATCGCAAGTTATTTTGTTAGATAAGCTCCAGATTTGGCTTCAGTACTGACTAATCTAATGCATATGCACAAATTTAATATTATAAAGCTTCCTATTAAAAATATGAATATACAAGATAGATTTGTGAGGGGTGTACTTGTATGTGCACTATAAAAATATAAGACAGAATAATAAAATTTTTATATCAATACAGATATCTTATAACAATTGAACATGTCCCCCTATTTTAGCTTTGCTCATTTAAAATTCACAAATAAAAACTGAAATGAACTGATTGGTAAGCCATTTTTAAAAATAATAAACCTAAATGAATATTTAAACAAATAAAAAGTTACTAATCTAAAACAAACACTCCTAAAATGTAAATAGAAAGAATAATCATGTTGTTTTCATTGAAAGAAAACATGTAATTCAATCATTTTTTCAAGCTAATGTTGGGCAATGGCAAAAGACTTGACATGAAATTACAGCAAGAGATCAAGTCTCTTGGGTAACAGCGTTTTCAGTGTTTCAGGGAAGGTGAGCCAATCATGTAAACTTGTTACCGTCTCTTTAGCGGTTCCCATGACGATGGCGTGTGTAAGGGCTGTGGGCAAATCTAAGGGTGAAAGCGTGGGCCTCCGCATAGACATTTCCTTCCTCAGAACAGTAAGAGAACAGAAGTGCGTGTATAACTTCAGGTGCTTGGATTGAAAGAGATTTTTCTAACATTCAGTACGTTTACATGGACACCAATAATCTGATTTTAATACGATTAAGACAATACTCTGATTAAGAGTCTACCATGTAAACAGCAATTTTTAACTAATTGAATCCAATTAAGGTCATAATCATACTAAACAGAAATCAAATTAAGACACATGGAGTATGCTGATTTTAGTGGCATTACTGAAGTGCAGTACAGACATGTAAACACCACAATCAAACTATTGCTGCACTGTAAAACCCAACAGTCAACTTTATCAATTGAAATGAGTGTAGTTAACTCAAAATTGACTGAAAGTTAATTCTACTCATTTGAAAAGAGTTTTGAAGGTAATGAGTTCATTAAATACCTCATTACTTCAACTTCAATGGAATAAGTTCACAGTACTCAGATTAGTTTTACTCGAATGGTTTATAGCAATCGGTTTCCTCAAACGGTTTCAGTTGCCTTAACTTATTGGGTTTTACAGTACTCAATTAGTTTGAGTTCTCTTCATTTATTAGCTTTTACTTTGCTCAATTTGCCTAATTTACTCAAACAGATTAAGTTCACAGTACTTATTAGGATTAGATTTTAAATTTAAATGGTTTGTTGCAATCGGTATCCTCAAATGGTTTTAGTTACCTTAACCTATTGGGTTTTACAGGGTGTCGTGTAGGATTTTTGCCACATTTTGTGACAGGATAGTCAATACACACACAGCTGTTTGACACTATTCTCTGCATCTACTGTGTTAGTGAAGAGCTACAGACACACATTGTGAAATGCAGAGTTTTTTTCCCCCCATACAGCGTGTGATATCAAATTCCATTAAAACAACACTCTTCCTGCAGTTCATACTCGCATTAAATATCTTGTTTGTCATAGGAGGCATGCATGAAATGTTTTTGAATGAAAGTGAAAGTGCCAAGCTCAAGTTAAAGTCGACAAATGAAAAATGAAACACCCGAAATTACATAACCCTCTTGAGGAAATGTGGATTGCGTGATCACGCAATGACGTTAATCGATATATGTGCTATAACATCTAAAACGGGATCATGAAAGGCACATTGAAAAAGCAACTCATGTAAACACAATCATATTATTGTGTTATTCAGATTGAGGCAAATAATTCGATTACTGATGTCCATGTAAACGTAGTCACTATGTTTCCATCGACCTATATTTATGTGCATTTTGCATAAATTTTGAAAATGCACATAAACCTATGTGCATAACTGAGTAGGATAAACTTTTTATTTGATAAGAAATGATGCGCATAAACTGCGACCGAAACACTTTTACTGAACAAATTCCAATATGGACATTAAAAAAGGTCATGTGATATTGTTATAAGAGATCCTGTGATGAATAAAATATGTGTGAATGGACAAACCAGCAGGCTGAGCACATTGTAAAACATCTGAAACATTGCTTTGGTCATTCTGAAACCCTTAACCATTTCAGTATTAGTGTTATTATATTATTCATGACCTTCAGAATCAAGATTGTCTGTGCTCCGCATCAGATGCCTTTAAACGCCACTGCGCGTTTACTGCGTGTCAGGATTGCCTTCTGAGGCGCAAGTCATTTATTAAATGAAGAAAAGATTCACGCAGCTTCTCCTACTGCAGCAAATTCTGTTTTTACTGTTGATATTTGGCGGCAGTTTATCAGGAAGTGACGATTTTGTCCTCTTTGACTCGTTAGATGGAAACGCTGCTTTATTTGCAGATCTTTTATGCGATAATCCAGTTTTGCTCATAAAGTTAATTTGCAGTTTTGGATGGAAACATGCACTGTAAAAAAAAATCTGTAATTAAAAAAAAAAACTTTAAATAACGACTGTTAAATTACAGAAATTTACCAGAAATGTAAATTTAGGGAAATTTCTGTAATTTAATGTCTGTTAATTTATGGTAAATTTCAGTAATATAACAGCCATTATTTTACGCTTTTTTTTCAGGCCCCCCAGCTGCCAGAAATAAACCATAAAATTACGGATTTGTTTTTACAGTGTAGCTATTGAGAGAAAAATAACACATCACACTTACCAAAAAAAAAAGAACTCGCTAGAATATTTTTGTTATCATATTCTTTAAATAAAATAAGGATATTTTAGCAAATTAGAAAGTGAAAGAAAAAACATTGGACCAACACAAGGCTGTTCAGAAGCATTAAATGGTATGATGTTAAACAGTGAAAGCACCTAATAACAAAATCTTCAACAGCTTCTTCTCTTCAAGAACAGGATGCTACATACCTCGAATTTACAGCTTCAAAGGTGTTTATATGACATGATGACACAAAAAAACCCCATATCTTTTCAACAGTATTGTAAGAAAAAACAACTAAAAACATACGTCCACAAAGCCAGCGGAAGTCTGAAAGACAACCACAAACGCAAGTCTCATTGTGCTTAAGACGAATGATCAACATAAATACATTAAGGTATATTTGGCAAGCCTGTGAACATTACTTCATGTCAGGCAAGATCAGCACTATTCAACTCTCAAAAAAAGAAAAGAATGGAAAAAAAGGGTTATTTTTCCAAGGGTCAATAGTCATTTGGGGTCAAATGGTCAGGCTCATTATTGACTACAGTCTCACTAACCTTTAGGCCGAATCATATTAAAACAACAACAAAAAAAAGCTGTTTTTAAATGCCACCTGATAATAATTTATGAAATAATTAAGTCAATATTTTAATCTGTGATGGGTGAACAAGCTTATCAAATAGCATACGCAAAGATTCATAGCCAGTTAAACATTTTTTCCAGAACATTAGCTCCAGTATATGCTGTTAAAATAATTTTAATAATGACATTTAATAGTATATTTAAAACCAAGAAACAAGGAAATAAAATAAAATAGGTATATGAATGAGACGCTTATTTACATTTTAGGCTGAACAGCGATTTCAAATTAGAGACTGGTGGGTTTGTCAAATACGATCAAATAATCTACCCATGAGATGAAATCAACAGATGCACACGAGTATATACAGAACAAAGAGCGGTGGTAAAATGGATCACAAATCTCACAGATCGTAACGTTTCAGTTTTTGAGCCACAGATTAAATGATCTTTTTGGATTAAAAAGTGTGCATTTGAGTTTTGGAAAAATGTAGTTACATAACGTAGGGGATCTAGATGTAGATGGAAAATTAGCTTCATTTCAGCAGCTGTGTCAGAAATACAGTATTCCTTCTAATCACTTCTTTAATTACCTTTAAATAAGAGACTTTGTGAAGTCTAACGTTTCTAATTATGCCACGGCGTCACCCATGTGTCTGGACACATTTCTGGAAAGATGTCTTAAGCCTCCTTTCCACTGCACACAACAAACGACAAGCGATAGATGCGGAAATCATTTCTTTCCAATGGAGAGTAGTCCAGGAGTTCATCTCCGTATGTGGGAAATTTGGATCTGAATTGAGCTGCGGATACTTTGAAATATTTAAACTCCTGTGAGTAGACCGTATGCGACCGGTCGACCGGATGTAATGTGTTCCAGTGTTGTCCAAGTAGGTCCGTGCGCGAGATATGGGAAATAGTAGGTTTTTTCTGAATCAGAAAAAAAGTTTATATTAAAAAAAACATTTCTATTCATAAGTAATAAATAAATATAATTTTTTATGTTGTTTTTTGCAGTCTATGAGTTTCTAGTATTCATTCATTCAACCATGGTGAACGCATGGAGAATAAAGGCTCTTGCTTTTGTACTCCTTTATTTCGGACATTGCGAGAACTGCTTTTCTCCCATGGTGCACGACAAAACTGAAAATTTTGTGTGATTGCCACAAGGGGGCGTATTCCGACAGTCGTGTCCAAAAGTCGTGTGCAGTAGAAAGGCGGCTTTATATTAGAGATGGTAGTACCATTTCCTTGCTTTACAAGGGTTTAGAACAGGTAAAAAGTCCATCTTTGGAGAAAATTAAATCTGCTTGGGAAAAAGAACTTGCAGTAGAAATTCCAAGTGAAATTTGGGAACAAAGACTTGAACTGGTTCGCAAATGTTTCATTAATGCAAGAGATTGTCTCATTCAGTTTAAAGTGCTTCATGGGCTTCATTATTCCATGTGTAAATTGAATAAAAGATTTCCAGAAATGTCGCCACTGTGTGACAAATGTCAGTTTTTAGATTCCAACCCGTCTAATTCCTATGTTATGTCCCAAATTACAGAGTTTCAAATACATTAGACAATCCGATTGAACAAGATCCTATATTAATTATATTTGGAGTTTGAAGAATTTTTGAGACTATCACAGGTACAACAACAGTTTGTTTCATATGGGTTGATCTTTGCCAAAACTTTTTGTTTTAAAAGAAAAAAAAAGTTCCAACTCTAAACTACGGCTGACAGAGTTCATGAATACATTACATCTGGAAAAAAATCTGGCATACCCTATAGACAAGGTTTTGTTATTTGAAAAAATTTGGTCCCCTTTTATTTCCCTTCTACGAACTTGTGATTAATATATTTAATATGCCTTGAGTACCTACTGTTACCATTGGATAGCTCTGGTGGGTGGTTGGTTGGGCAAATGCATGTTTATTTTTTTTGTTTAATTATTATTTTTATGACTGTTGGTTGTCGGTTTCTTTTTTTAAATGTCTAATTGTTAAAAATGTTAGTTTTATATTTATATATTTTTTAAAAGTGTATTTACAACTGAATGTCTGCTAAAATTTCTAATAATAAAGATATTTAATCAGCAAAAGAATGCTTTTTTAAAAAAAAGTAATTTCCTGCAGTGTGCAACCGAGCTCTCAGTGAATGAAAACATTCTGCAAAGATTTAAATCTGAAAGTTCACCATGTACAAAGCAATAGAGTACAAGGACTTTTCATTTTCAGTCAGCCAGCTCAAGCGTTTCCGGTGAGCTGTCATCCCATTACAAAATCGCAGCGTTTAAGATCTGGTTTAAAAATCAATGATTGTCACTGCCTGATTGAAATGCAATAATAAGTGAGTGTCAGACCTGAATAGAAGTGCTGCATTACATTCAATAGTTCTGTGACATGTCTTTAAAACATGGGAATTTATTTTACCACAGTATTTTTTTAATTATTCTGCACTTGCCTCCTGATCCTGACGGCACTTGCGTTTAAATGTTCTTTCCTCTCGTTTTATGCTTGAACAACTTAATGAATGCTTAAGTCTATTTAACTGGTTTTGTTTTAATTACATTACAACAGCGATAGGCTACTGTAAAAGGAACCTTATGAAATTGAAAATATAGTCAAATTAACCTTTTACCAGAAGTTCATCGGTGGCTAAAAAACACTAGCTTTGCATTAAGCTCATTGTCATGCTCTCAAAAGAAAGAGTTGACTTCGAGTCATTAAAAATAGTAATTTTCAAAACTGATTCCAAGCTGTGTCATGTTGAAAATGATGACTGCTACAGTACAGCAACCTAAATGCTTACAATGCAGGACTCGCAGGCTGGCTGTTTTTAAAGGAAGGTTTAGAAGCATTTATTTTGATAAGGTAGAATTAAAGCCATGCTGTAAGTTTGTATGCTGTATAAAAACTTTGATAAGCTGTAATTCAGTAATTATGTTGGGTGTTTCCTTTTCGATACGTGCTGCATGCAGTAGACCAATTACAACAGCCTGGGTCATCAGACCAATCACTGCTGATTAGCGTCACGCAACGCAAGGGTTTGGAAAAACATTTTGTTTAGTCATTGTGCAAATAAGGTCAAAATGAATGCACATTACTGACCTTATTCTTCACGTATGAGTGACTGCAGCCATTTGAATCTTTTTGGCTCGAGACTTCCGGTCTTATTCACTTCCATTCATTTTTAGACATTAAAAACAGCACGTTATGCTGCTCGATGTTGCAAACTGATGTTTTCTTATATTATCCTACACTGTAGATATATGATGATAATATGATCAATTAGTCGTGACAGCATATGTTTTAGTTCATTGTAACTTAATAAACTAAGTTAATCATGAACTAACTTAATTTTATAAAAGTTTCGCAGGCGGTTTTAAGTCAGTTTAACATAATGTAAGTTCAATGGACTCATAAGGTTTATTTGATTCAGCTTAAAAACTTGGATTTTTTTACAGTGTACTTTGTCCGTATAGTCACGAACATACTTGTTTGTAGAGCAAGTTAAGTAAATCCTTCCCTTTCATCAATTGGTGACGTTTGTTCCTCACTGTCGCCACTGGCTTGCTTGGTTTGGGACTTGTGAAGCTGTGCATTGATGGATTTGCTCTTCAGTGTTTGGACTTTCAGCAGTGCAAATTAAACGCACTGAACTGATCTAAACTGAACTGTAACTCTGAAAACTGGACTGACACAATTTACTTGAACTTCTATGTTAAGCTGCTTTGACACAATCTACATTGTAAAAGTGCTATAGAAATAAACACGAATTGAATTTTATAGTTTGACCCTTTTCTCCTCTTTATTATTCCTATTCATTTCTTCCATGGGCAACTGAATCGTAAGTTCTAAAACAAATCGCAAAAATGAGCACATTTCCGCATAGCAGAATAAAGTCAATAAGAGAAAAGTGACCTTGCATGTGTGGGAGTGTTTCCCCTAGGTTCACACTTCTGGGGGCAGAGGCATTGGGTTGGGGTAATTCACAGAAAACTTTTCTGATTTCTTGCAATCTAAATGCTTGGTTTCCACTGAGTAGTACAGTTTGGTACGGGTCACCTTGATCAGGTTTGTGTCTACACTGCCAACAGCTGCCAAAGCAGTTAATTCTCAATCCAAGTTCACATAATAGTGCAAACGGTGATGATAATAATAAAAATAGACAAAATAATAGTTTATTCGTGTTTTTAGTTTGCTGAAAGAATCATTTGTTTATTTGACGTTTTCCAAGCTTGACTCCCACTTCTAAGCGGATGAGCACTTCAACCTAATCCTGTGTAAATTATTATCAGCTCAAGTTCATTATTTCAAATATAGACACGCTGCAAACGCAATTTCCACAACCTCGTAAACAACATTAGAGGACACCCAACAATAGATTCTGTTCCTGCTTCTTGCGTTTGTCACAAGAAGGCAATAAGGTTTGTTTGAGCTCATGGCTAATCATTATATACTTATTATATTGTCATGTCTCAGCTGTGTATTTAAAAATGACGCTTCTTGTATTGTCATTCTCCTGCCTTGTTGTGTGTGCTGATGACTATTCTTTTTGGACCAGTCCAGCTCCACCTTTTTGGTATCATTCTTTTGTGCTAGGTGCCCTGATTTTATGGTGCCTTTTCTCAATTTTCAACAATATTTGTGAAATTTCTTTTGTTATTTTGCTGTGAAAATATACTCAGATTTACACATCTTGATTCTTTACTTCTTTACCTCAAGAAAAACGAGTCTCTGTAAAATATGTAAAGAAAACACTGAAAAAAAAACCCAGAGAAACCCAAGTGTTTACCTCTTAACCATATAACGTCTACTGCATTATATTTGATGCACAAAGGACTCTAAATTATCAGAAGAAACAAACCTTTGTTAAATATCTTCAACAATAGCATCAGAAAAATCCTGCTAAAATATACTTATCAAATCAATTTATTTAAATCAATCAATCAATCAATCAATCAAATAAATCTGTTTTGCCCAGTGTATAATTTCAGAGCTTTCATCATAAACTAAGCATTTTATCAGCTTTTACCTCTAAAATATAGATTTTGGGGAGATTTAGAGAAATAAATTCTATATTATTAATTATACAATATATATTTTAGCAGTTTTTACTAGTCTTACTAATAATGCATTAATTCACCAAATTTCAATACAAGTAAAACCAAGCTACTTTAGGTTCAACATTTTTAATAATAGCTTAGATGGGCCATTAAAAGTATGATATATCATGTAGCCTAAAATAATAAAGAGAGAGAGTATGCTTATGACAAGCATATATGCATCTGTTGTTACAAATTTAGTGAGTGATACAGGATAGCAAACAGGGCTTGGTTGAATGTACACCACTGCATCTAAAAGTGGGATTGAACCTTATGCCAGGCTCCGCAGATATCATTTCTGATTTCCATCTGGTTGACATGACAAAATTTACGAGCATAAGAACGGAATTTCCCTGTGTGTGGTATCCAGATAGCAGAGAAATGTAAACGCGCAACCATGTAGAGACAGAAATGACCTGCCATCATGTAAACAAGATAAATAACATAAGGCCATTTAGTTTTTTTTTTTAATCCCACTTTTCCATGCAGTGGTGTGCTTTGTGTACATTTAGCCAAGTCCTGTTCTCTGTATCAATCACTAAATTTCTAACAAACAGATGCATGTATGTTAGGACTGCATTATATTGGAAAAATGTGATACTGAAATATTTTATTTTTCTCCGGTAAATATTGCGATATGAATACGGTTTCACAAGACAGTTTGAATAGCTCTATTTGATGGTTTTCTGGAGTCTAACTGTCTTTAGGTATGGAAATTGAATAATCACAATGCAAAAAAATGCTTTTCATACTTTCCTTTTCTTGTTTCTTAGCCAAATATCTAAAAATTCTTGTAGATCAAGTAAAAATATTGTTGTTTTCACCTTCAGAAGAAATAAGTCAAGGAGTTTTCCTTTAAAATAAGCAAAATGATATACCAATGGGGTAATTAAAATAACAATTTTATTTTTGCTTTGAAATTTAGATATTTGGACTAGAAACAGGACAAAAATTCTAAGTAAAACATTTTGTTTGCATAAATCGTATAAATAATAAAATACAATTAATCTTTGTTACACCTCCAAACATCATACATTTGTGCCCAAACTCTCTTCAAATGCTCAAGCAAAGGTCTTAAAAAACACATGCAAAAGATAATCTTTCACTCTATTATGGTTAAACTTACCAGTGACTCTACAAATCAGATGTGTTCTGGTCAACTATAATTCAGACTCAACATTGCAGATCTTGCAATGTGACTATTGCCGATACGCATATTGCGATATTGATGCTGAAACTATATATTGGGCAGCCGTATATATGCAAAATAAAATAAAGTACAGACCAGTCTTCCTTTAAAAAGAAACTGTAAATAACTCATGTTGTGATCTGAAGCTATACAGAAAATTTTGAATTATTAAATAACTTGATTTTCAACATTGGTAGGGGTGCCCTACTAATATAATGGCAAAGGAAAAATAATGCTAGTCAGCCTGTTCTTGAGAACTCCCAACATAAATTTATTACACAACAGCTCTTTGTTATTCAAGACAGTAAAAACAAACACAAGTACAAAATTAAATATAAAAAAGCAACTACTTAACAGAATCAACAGAAAACTAATAGATACATAAAACTATACAGAATTAAAACAAATTAAAAGCAATTTTCAGCATTTATATAGTATTAATATACATTTTCACAACTCAAATTAACAAACATAATGCTATTTTTTTTCCTTTATTTTTATGCCAAGTACAAATTACATTGTTTATACAGATTTTTTTTTTTGAAAGTATATATATAAACCCATTTCAACAAACCCTAAATACACTGCCTAAAGAAAGATAGTTAAAAAAAAACTAAAAAGAAAAAAAAAAAACCTGCAAAATTTAAAATATATATATATATATATATAAAAATAAAGTAAAATAAATAAATAAATAAAATAGTAATAAATACATGATAATGCTATATTTTAATGACCTATACTACACCTTGTTTTTATTCCAAGAGATCAGCCAAGTATGAGCTAGAATGAAAACTGCCCACATCAGAGCTAAAGCTTGCAGTCAGGGCTTGTAAAAAACAAAAAAAAACAGAATAGCAAAAAAATAAAAAAAAAATAAAGTGAACAAAGGCATTTAACGCAGACGTCGCACCTCTCCCAGAAGCTCATGGACATCATGGAGGTACAAGGGAATGAGCGAAAGCAAGAGAGTATATCACATGTAGTGATGTAGTAAGCCTTAACTTACACAAATAGAGCAGTAAAGTACTTGTAGTGCAAAGTGCCCTGAGGCTTTCTGGGTATATGAACACATACCGCTTGTCATTATATGCTAGTGCTGATCGATAAAATCGGTATTGATATTTATTGACCAAACACCATTGTCAATATCGATAAAAAAAAGATTCGGTATGTAGTTTCGGTATAAAGCGCTATAGTTTTATTCAAATGTGGCTGCTGAGCGCACGCCTTGAAAGCAATGCCAATAAGCTTAGGAGTTTGTCATTTCCAATGGAGGCGTGCGACTTGCACGACGCGCACAAGGAAGCAACACACACATGTTGTGCAAGTGGCGCAAAAGTGATGCACGCACATTTTCCAGGCGCCCCTAGTTGAATACATCAACACCTTTTCCGAATGATGCGAGCACACCGCGATTCATGCAAGTAGAACTAACCAATCTGCTTCACCTTTGTATGAAATATACACATTTTAGTAATAACTGTAGACTAATTACCTCAGACAAGCACAGCGCATCCAAACACTGCAGCACTTTTTACTTTTCTCTATAAACATACATCAGAGCTGCAGCAATGGATGTCCGTTTGTCATCATCTGAAAAATCGCTTGATGGTCGCTTGGTTACGAGATACGCCAAGAGAATACAAAGCCCATTGTAAATGGTCAAGGAAACCAGGAACTCTCGCAATTTACTTCAGGTCACAATAACAACACACATGAAAATGAGTGCTGTATAGCAGCAGTGAAGAGATTGTAAATAAAAAATTATGTCGCCAGAGTGGCTTTTTGGTTTCTTTTCTTGTGCATCCCAGCCACTAGCTCCCCATCTGAAAGATTTTTTTAGCATAGTGGGTAATGTAGTCATTCAACTTCACAATTTGTAATGTTGCAGTGTGTTGCAATTTGTAATATATTTGAACAATGATGGTTGGTACCTTTACTTAAAGGCTCAGATTTGATTATGATAATTTGTTTTGTTGACAGAGTTGATTTTTTATTTTTTTTTGCAATATCGCCCAGCCCTATTATATTCTCCCCCACTTTCTAAAAATGTGAATACCATTTGAAGAACGTCCCTGAAATGAGTTTTTGAAGGGTGGGATGTTTGTAAATGTAAAAAATTAAATGTAGAATATCTTGATTTTTTTTATATTGGTGTTTGAGAACTCTTGTAGCTCTTTTGCTCCCTAATACAGTATTATTAGTAGTACTTGCGTGCATCTGCAGAATCTCTTGCCTGATAAAGTGCCCTTTTATTTGAAAGGTTCCTGATTTTTTTAGGAAGTCTCTTAAAAATCATTTTCTCATAATACGCATTTAAAATGATTGCACTTGTTATGGTCTACTACTTACAGCATGTCAGTGATCACAGTTACGAGTACACCAAAAAACGATTCAAAGATAATTCCTTGGATTTACTCAATTTTTTTAAAGTTAAGTGGTTGTAAACAATTTATTTGGTCTGAATTTAAACAAACAAATAAAGTTAAACATTACTACATTTAATTTGTTTGTTTAAATTCAACACAAATAAATTGTTTGCAACAATTTTGCAGACACCATTTTTTTCAGTGGACGCAGTAAAAATGCTGAGTTCCACACAATTCCTTTATGTTCTCCCAACACAAATCGATTTAGCTTATTTAATATTTTTTAAGTAAATTAAACATAAGAAAAGTGGTCCCAAAAAAACGTTTTTTTTTTTTTAAACACATTTTAAATAAGTAGTTTGAAAACAAGCAGCAAACTAAATTTGAGTGTATGACTGTGTTTATTTTATGATATATGTTCAAGCCCAGGTCCCATTCCAAGTGGTTCACCTAACACCAAACACAAAATAACATTAACTTTAACCTTTATTCTCCATAGAGTCTGATGCAAGAAACACAGTTTAGAGAATCAGAATTTGCTGCAGACTGCTATTTCAGTATGATGATGTTTCCAGCTGAAACAGAAAATTGAGTAGGGGGTGTTTTTTTCACCCACAGCAAATTAACAATTGGAAGGGTGTGGCTGAGTATATTTCACCCAAGCCATCAAACTAATTTCTGATTTCTGTCATCAGAAAACGTCTGTCATTCCAGAGTGCAGATATTTAGATTTCAATTAAACCTACCAAAACCAAACATTTTTTTTTTATCTTTCTTTATCTTTCACGGATGAAATGTTTACTTTAAGACTAACATTAGGCAATAGCTAAATAAATATTGTACATTTTGATTTGATGCAGGCTTAGAAAGAGATTTGGAGCTCATGTGGTTTTCTAAGTACAATGAACTTTCAGAATCAGTAATGCTGGAAAAACAAATGTATAACAGAACACAACAAAACAAATGAAATTTAACTTGATTTCATGGATCAAACACAGTGAGAGCTTACAGGGACAACAGACGCAGTTAACAAAAAATACTTAGTAGGCAAAAAGTAGACACAAAATTAGGGCTGCACGATTCTGGCTAAATGAGAATCATTTTTTTTTTGCTTAAAATCAAGATGATCATGATTTTCTCACGATTCTGTAGATGTAAAATAAAGGTTAATATGAGTAGGCTATTATTAATGTTAATTCTCAAATATATGGTAAAACAACAATAATATTAGGCCTATGTGTAAGTCTACGGTTGGTTAAAATGCTAAATTTTATATAGACTTAGAATGGTGGACTTTAAATATGTCCTGTTTGTTTATTCACAGTAAAGTGATGACATTAGAATACAACTGTTCGTAATTCTAAAGTTGAATTATTATGTTTGAGACAAATGCTGGTCATTTGTCACTGACAACATTATTAGACCACTTTTTCCACTGGTAAAACATCTGTCATTATCAGATTCCCTCTTCCATTATATTCAACATTAAATAGGCTAGAGTAGTCATTCTGACCCAGTAAACATTTATTTTCATGCACAACACTTAGGACCCTATCATACACCTGGCGCAATGTGGCACAACGCAATTGTTGTTTGCTAGTTTCAGCTTGACGCAAAAGTCATTTTGACGTTTTGCACCACGCTGTTTAAATAGCAAATGCATTTGCGCTCATATGTGTGCCCATAGGTGTTCTGGTCTAAAAAAGGAGGTGTGTTGAGGCGCATTGCTGGCGCGTTGCTATTTTGAGAAACTAGAATAGACTGTTTAATAGACCAGCTAAGAGGAGGTCTAAAAGTCCAGCGCAGAGCACGTTTGATGTGCGTCTCGCTTAAACATTGCTTAATACACATAGGATGTAGAGCAATACCCAAATATTTTTACAAATGAAAAATAATTAAAGGATTAAAATATTCCAAAAATTATTACTTTCTAGCCTACATAAATATAAAAACTACTGCATTTATGCCTTCTTCATCTCGGGGGGCTTTTTTCAGTTTATTCATGACAATTTGCTTTTGTATAATGTTATTATTAGTAGTATTATTTATTATATGCATATTTATATTTGTTTTATTAAAAACAAGCTTAGATTTGCTCCCCTGTCAGGTTTTAGACCATATGGGGCATAGCATGTGTATTTGGATATAACTCAGTTGTTTGACCACACTTCATTATTACTGTTCATTTATTCGTTTGCTGGAAATTAGAACTGAATTTAGAAATAGCTTTAAAACAAATCTTTTTAACAAACTTAACAGCTTAGCTTAACAAACTAAATTAATTATGTATAGTCTAATGGATGTCTGTGCGTACAACATGTTTCCTTATCCACGAGAGTGAAAGTGAAAGTAAAGAATGAGGAGGCTCATCTCTCATTCTCACGCTGCAGATGGTTTGTTTGACTGTTTTCTTCCAAGTGAAGCGTTCAGTTTTTCCACTTACAAAGTCCGCCATGTAAATAGCAAATGCGCTATGGTGCGACGCAACTGACTCTTAAAGCGAATGGGAGATGAGACTCTGATTGGTTTATTCTCAAAACACACCTATAACTCATTAAGAGAATAAGCTCAACCTAGTTAGACCATGCGCTGCGGCGCAAAGCGGAATTTTCCGTCCTTAAAATAGCAAAAGTGGATTCTGACACGCCCTTAATGCTTTTGCGCCCTGCGCTTTGGACTTTGCGCCTAGATCGCTAAAATATGGCCCTCTGTGTTTGTTATGAAAGAAAAAAACAATCAAATGCTTGTCGTAATCATAACTGTGAAATGATAGTTTAAATGATGAATGCTTTCGGTTTCACTGCCAAGTGTGCTCATGTCATGGCTGCCGTCACTCTGAGGAAAAAAAAAGAACATGCATACAAATCACACTACCCGCGCGGCTCTCAAACGATCGTTCTGTGCAACAAACTGAATGTTATTTACAACTTTATTACCTGTTATTCACAGCCTATGCAGGTTCAGTTCACTAAAGTAAATTTCTAGCCACAAATATGTCATTACATGAAGACAGAAATGACATTTTTGGTGAATTATACCTTATAAATATAGTATGTGACACATTTAACACCATTTGGAGGTGTCCACGTTGCTGATCAACAAATATAAAACAATGTGAAGACTTGTGTGTTTGCATTTACGTTTCTCTCCTGACCTTGAAAATATAGGTGGCTGAATTGCAGAAAAAGCAGGATTAATATCATATGTAGGGTCGAATTGAGATTGCGATCTTTTTTCGATTAATCATGCAGCCCTATATAAAATCATCACTAAGAAAATATTATTCTAAAAGCCACATTTTAAATGGATAATATATTCCTATCACATTATATTACTATCCTTCTACTGCCTGCTCTGAATCTAAAAATGAATGACACTGCTACAGCTGTGTTCTGATAAAATGGGATCTCTGCATTCCAAAATCTTCATGTAAATCAAACTACTGTTTGTTACTCCTTTATGACACGCATCGACAACAGAATTTAGAGTGAAAGAGATCTTTGCAGACAGTACTGGCATTTTTAAGTTTAACTTGTCCTCATCAGATGGAAAATTCACTTTTACATGTTGTTTAAACTGAAAGTGTCTTGGAAGTGTGAAAAATGACAAGAATCCATCACCTTCTTTCAAAAATAAAATAAAAATCATCACTCATCAGTATGCATCATAAGTATTTCTGGTGACATCAAGCAAAGTGGCGTCACACGCTTGTGGGTTGACATGGTGTTCTACCCGTCCCGAGAGGGCTAAAACACATGCTGTTTTTCAATACCAAGAACGAACCAGTCTTGCCAGCTCGGAAGAAGCAAGTGAGAAGACTGCGAGAACACAGATTGCAAATGAGATGCTGTGATCTGTGATGGTCAAATAACTTGTCTTCACGGAAAATAGTTTCAATATTACAGCATTAATACAATGCTTTATTGTTTTTTCCTTGTCTATACTGATACAACATGTTCAAAAGCCTTACAAAGATACTGTGCACAATACAAATAAATCAGATTTTCATTCAAATTTGAGCAAATAAACACCTTTGCATGTGTTTTTGCCTTTATTAAAATGTTCATGCAAATGTTTAATTTCACCATCTCGTTTAGGGAAACTCCTGAGACAAACAACTTATATCTTTGTTCAACAGTGAACATAAAATGCTGCTTTTCACTCCTACTTTTTGGCCGTAATGACTTTTGAGCGAGTGCTGCGCTCAAGTTGATGCATCCTTGAAATCAAGAATGCATCCAGTTTCTTTCATGCATCCTCTGTTCTTGCGGTCTTGAGTATTGGAAATGACTTTAGCGGTTGATGATGACGTTGGACGAGAACACAAAGACACAAGATCGCTTAAGCATGCATACTGAGAAACTGTTACAGTTTTGCTAACTTAGCAACTCTTCAACATGGCACAAAGAAGAGAGCGGTGTGGGGAGCAGTACTGACAAGGAGAGTTTTTTCAGTAGCTCATTATCATTTTAAGAGAGATGTGCCAAAATGGGTTGGTTTTGACTAGGTAAAAAGAGAGTTTTTTCATTAAACCTATTTTACCCCTTTTTCAAGAATGTGTCTAAAGTTTCAGCTGAAAATACCCATCAGAATATTAATTATACCTTTGTGTATATTGGAAATTTGAGCTGTTTTGACTTTGTAGCTGTTTTTGTTGCCTGTGCCTTTAATGGAAATGAGTTGGCTCTCCCCACCCACGGTTCCCACGTGCGTGTCAGAGCCAAAGAGATCGCTCACTATTGCTATGATGGGTGTAACTTCTCCTGCTGCATCTCACGCATAAGCAGCACAGTGACAGACAAGAATGAAGCAGATATCACGTACTACAGTAAGATCTTTCCCAACGATTACTGAATGTCTTTGTTGTGGAGTTAATTCAATCCTTTCTGCAACAATGAGTCACACACAATGTTGTTATAAAGTTTGCGCACACATGCACGCACACACGTTTAGTTTTGCACTGTTTTTGCACGGCAAATGTGACGGAATGCACGTTAATATGCACTGCTGTATGGACATCTGTTATGTTAATGTACAAAAAAAACTGACTTAATGTCCACAAATCGGAATTGAAGCGTCTTCTTTTATAATTGTACTGACATACAGCTGTGGTGAAGAATTACGAATCAATTTACTGTCTTTATTACAAACATGCACTGCTTTAGAAACGTTTTAAACTTGTAAAACTCATTCTTGAGGTGCTGCTGATCATTAAGAGCTGAAGAGATCCTTTAATCCCGGTTGCTTTGTGCACGTCCCATCTTGTGGATATGATTATATGCATTACTATGGAGACATGTTAATAGACGGCTGTCAGTCAATTCGGTGGGGAGAGAACCGCACTCCTATGTCACGTTGTGGTGGGCCTCAAAATGGGAAGGATTTGGATGTAATTTTAAATGTCAAAAAAAGACTTAGGCCCAATCCCAATTATACCCCTTACCCCTACCCCTTGTTTTGCGCGTTCACGTGAAGGAGTAGGCGTGTCCCAATTCTCTTTAGCTTGAAGGTGTAGGGCTAAGGGGAAAGGCTAGATAACCCTCGAAAGGGAGATTTTTTTAGGACCACACTCGAAACCAAGGGGTGAAAAAATTTCCAAAAATACACCAGCCACATGGCAGCATAGCAGCACCCGGAAGGAAGGAGATGCACAAATGAGTATTTTTTTGTCATTATTTAAAATTTTTACGACAAACAAGCATGTTTATATATATATATATATATATATTCATAACCGCGTTCGTGCTATATTGTTATGCTTTTTAAAAAAAAAAAAACAGCTAAAATAAAAACCGCTAAATTTTGCTATCTGTAATCACTAATCATGACTCCTGTACAGCAGTCCCACATCATTCTGACACTCGATGACACTCGAATACTCTGTCAGAAAAGTCTAGTGGCTGGGAATGACCTTTTTACAGTGTCTGGTATAACGTTAATGTTGTTTTCTTGTGTTTACATAGATGAATATGGCCAGGGTGTAAATGCGCAGTATAGTTACGATCTTATTGCCACATTAGATCGTTATGATAACATAATATATGCTGTCAGTGATTTCCTGAAGATAAATACTAAAAAAAAATAAAGCAACTGGAATACCTACAGCAGTCGTGATCATCGATTTCATATTAAGCAAGAGATCGTGATCACAAATGATGACGTGTGCAGGTGCTGTAGTGGTGTCCCATTTCTTAGGGGTTAATTTTGAAGCCCTTCCCCTTCACACTCTGTTTCAAGGGCCAAGGGGAAGAGGGAGGGGTACAAAAATAAAATTGGGATTGGGCCTTTATGTCTTTAAATTCGCTCCAGTATGACTGTGGACACACTATACCTACACACAGTTCTGTCCAAACAGCTTACTAAAAATGATTTTCATCATAGGTGCCCTTTAAGAAATTTTCAACCTGGAAATGAGCATCCGACGACCCCTTTTAACTTGCATTTGCATGTTCATTTGTATTCAGGAGGTACAAGTGGGGGTTGGCTTGAACTGTTGATTTTCCACTAGCATTAGCCTGCAAAGCATCAGTCCTAAAAGTCCTGATGGTAATAAACTGGCTTAACGGGTTGGCTGATAGTCTCACGCAGGGCTATAGAGAGTGGAGGGTATGTATGCGTGTGTATTGTTTAACTTGTTTAAGAATCCAGTCTATTCAGTTAATGACAGTAATATAAATACAAATCAAACAAAAGAGTCAGAATGATTAATGTTGTAATTCAGCAAATCAAGTCTGTTGATTTTGTTTGCGTGCAACTATGATGGCAAACTGCCAGCCTTGAACAGCCGTATGGTTTGTTAACCAAATTAGGCAATGGCCGAAAACACTCCAGACCACAGGTTGAAAGGATGCAGTTTCTGTTAGCAGAAAGTCTCTCCTAGCATCACTCCAGAGTTGCTGAGCAGAACGAAAACTGAAGATCAGCTGGCCGGGATTCCCTTATGGCAAACTCCCAAACAGTGAAATCATCACTTTTTTGGCAGGTGCTTGAGGTGAAAAGCAGTGCACCACAGAAACGTTTTAATATGTGGCTTTTGGCAAAGGCGCAGTTTGATCCTGAGCCAAGCCACTCAACGGAGTCCACACAACCTCCTCCCAGCACTCAGAATGCTATTCCGAAGCTCTGCTTTTTATAGGCACATCAAATATATTAAAGGCAGTGTGTTTGTGTGTGTCCATGAATGCCAAAATGCAGTCCCAAATAGAGGATTTGTACCAAACAAACATGTGAAGCATACACGGCCAGCTTTTTTTTTAAACTTTAGCACACTTTTTTTTCAATGGCGCTTTCTGTTTCACTTGTGTACACTGTTGCCCAACAGCCCTGTGCTAAAATGGCCACACGCACATAGATTAATCTAAAAACAGAGCAGTTCCCTCCTTGAGCTGAGACACTAGATATCTGATCCTGCTTACTACCTAGTAACACGCTAAGCAAAAACCAGTCTGGCCAGCTGACAGCAGAGTTTGCCAACTCCTGCAAATAAGATGATGGCTGATACGGTTGCTTCATTCTGATCAGGACAGGTGTGACAGGATGCAGGGCCTCATTCCTTAGCGTACCTCATCTTATCGGTTCAAACCCCACACCCACTTATTTCACATACAAACAACCCCAGGCCAAATTAAACATCACATATGCAGGTAACCAACACCCCTGGGATACACAGAATGTGTATGCAGTGCACACAAATGTGTCTGATAAGATTTAATAGTTGTGTGTTTGCACATTTATCTCAAATTAAAAGAGGTGTGTAAGTAATTACATTCATAGCAGCATTTAAGATCATATCATATCAATGGAACTCATGTGAAACAGTGCCAAACTATTATTAAAGTTCCTCTTCTGGTGTTGTCTCTTCTGCTTATTTAACTGTGAAATGTATCCTTATTCATGCCATGCAACTCTGATGACTCTTTTACATTATCAATGTCTCTACTAGAAAAGAAAGACCCTAATGGTCCTAGCGTAGCCATGTCTGCATATATAGAACCATGTCATCAGGCAAAAACCGAGCCACATTATTACCACATTATGCTTGTGAGAAAGTTCACAGTGAATATTTTATTACAGTGCATACATCAGTTTCTTTAGGAACTGAAATTCACCACCAAACACATCTTTAACACTAATCCTCTCTCTTTCAGGCTAGGCCCCTTAAACCAACCAAAAATGAGATTTTTTTACAGTGGCTAAAAAATCCAAACAGCAGATTATAAATCCACAATTAAATCCAAATAAATACAAAAACACACACATACAAGCATACATCGATATATAAACACACACACACACACACACACAGTGGATGCATTATTTCAGCACAGTGTGTGTTGAAGCCATGTAGTCTACAAAACAAATGTGCTTTTCTGTTTAAGTGGAACTGAAATCTAATTAAGGCTGAACAAATCTGCTCTGTGCCAATTTAAAGAGCTTATTAAGAATGGAGAGAATCAAATCAGTCTTAACCCACATTTTCAACAGGACTTCTTAAAAAGGTTTCTTTTACTCCTGGGAATTTGGATATGGACATGCCATAAAAACCATTGACAGTCCTAAATCCGTATTCAAATACAGACTGAGATAATTGTCATTTGTTTGTTGTATTGTGTTTTATTCTTGTTTGTTTATTTATTTTGTATGTAAAGCCTAACCCGAGACGAGGGCTGCAAATGAGCTTTATCCTCTTAAGGCCCAAGGTGTTTTTTTACATGCATTTTTTATTTCTCTGCTATTTGGGCTTATTGGAATCTAATTAGCATAAAAATCTAAGTATCATCTTTTGATATAATGTACTTTTAGAGAAAAATGATGTCCATATATGTGGACTTGTGGTCCGAATTTACATAAAACAATTTTTCCCGAATTTTCTTTTATGCATATTTAACATAGAATTTTTTCTTTGAACTTGCTTTGACGATCAGAGAGTAAAAACTACATTTTTTTACCATTTTGGACAGTTAAAAATAGGGTTTGGGACATTTCATATGCTGCCAAACAGTTGCAGGATGACACTGTATGTCTGTAACAAAATATAAAACATTCAAAGTATTTTAAATAGCTACTTAAGAGCTAAAAATGTGCTGTCCACGTATGTGGACACTCGGGCCCTAGGAGGTTAAGCTATATGCCCTATGTACACAACATCGGTTATCTTTGTATAACAATGTCAAGTGTATTGTCCCTGTTAAATAAACAAGCAAATAAAAATAAATAAACAATTCAGATTTAAAAGAATCTATTGAAATAATTTCATCTTTATATTGGTACCATTTAAGAAATTGATGATGGTTTTCTAAAGAACAGAACAGAGCAACACCACCACCACTTTTAATTTTATTATTATTATTGCATTATTACCTAACTTTAAAGATAATTTATTCTGCTTTAGATGGGCATGATCTAAACAAATTATAAAAATAAGTAGCCTTAACATTATTGTTATCATTTGTGTACAGAAACAGTCTGCAAATGCTATGCCAATGTTCAGAAATGATTTGCTTTTAAAAGGCCAACTGCATGCAAAAAAAAAAAGAAAAAAGTAAAATCAATAGACTACTTCCTAGCCAATACACAAGATCACAGATAATCAATCTAGATTCAAGAATGTCATCAAAACATGACTTACCTCATCAAATCTACATCCAAGAAGAAGTTAAAAAGGTAAAACAGTCCGGGGATTTACACTTATTTGCATGTATAAATAGCGTGTCTGGTGGCAGTTAGCTACTGTACGTGTTTGTATCGTGTGTTTATTCTGATGGCTGTAAGATACACTGTAACCTACCCTCCTCCAGCTAATGTCAAACAAACACATGATCAGATTAGCTTTAAACAACAAAACACTGACAATAACACATCTCTAAAGTGGTAATTACGCAAGAGAGGCACAGCATTTCCCATATAGCCAATACAAACAGGGAAATGTCTATATGGAATAGGGGGAAAACACTTCACTCACCAGTTTAACTTCCGTTTAGTTTTTTTCTTTTGGGAAGCGGAAGGAACATTCCTGATTTGACCGTAAAAGCAACTTGCATGTGACGCTCTCTCTCTCTCTTCTGGTCAATATTTCATCACAGTCGCGAACTGACGAGAGTCTATAGGAACCGTATGAACCCTGCTCTCTCTAAAGAACCACTCTCTTCCTCATTTGATTTCGATATAGAGGTTAATTTGGCAGTAACATCATACGTGCGTCTAATCTGAGGCGGTGCCCGCGGTCGGGGAGTCAAACCATTGGTTGACAAACAGCAATCAGATGCAAATTCCAAACCTCTGAATCAATGGGGCTGCCTTCCCCCACTCTATAGGAAACATCTACAAATGACTCAACACTAATGAGGGCTGGAAGGTCCCACACGTGATGACCTTTACTATAAAGAATTGTGTATGGGCCTGGTGATATTTTTGTGTTGATAGTCGAGACACGTTAAGAATAGCAGACCACTTAGTATCCTCCTGTCTTCATGTGTGTGTGAGCTGTATAAAAATGTATATACATACATGTGCGCTATATGTTGCTATCTATACATTTGGCGACGTTCCCTGCCAGGGGCCCTTCCCTTTTATCACAGGCACCAATAATGTCTAACTGCTGGATTTCTCGTGTAAACATATATCCTGCGCTGATCTCTGTATTCAAGATAAACAACCTGCACGATTGCCACAGCAAAATAATTTATTATGAAGGTTTTAAGTAACAAGATTTGATAAAAATACACATTCTAATATATAAATAATATGAATAGAAGCAAAAATATAACAACAATAGAGTACATTTTTATAAGGTTATCTGTAATAGTCTGCCTAAATTGCATTTGATGAGGCAGTTGAGACAAAATAAAATCTCTCATCACTCACATTTATACTTCTAAACATAAATCAGGGTTTAGAAATGATCGCATATCAAGTACAGGCCATTTCTGAGAACAGATCTCGGGTTAAAGTGCACAGTTTAGCACGGTATTTAGTTTCCATCTACTGGAAAGAGTGAGTATTGCATTTTTTTCCTGACCATTTAAAGTCCTGGCCCTTAGCCAGCCTGGTATAAGGGGTGGTTCTTTTTCCTCAAAATGTGGACCTTTTTGCAGTTATTTACCTCATTTACAATGTATGAGATTTAAATACTCTATTTTAGTGACATTTTAAGCACTATTTTTAACTGGATTAGCTTGTTAGATCGTCATCATAATGACACATTTAATGTACCAAAATATTTCCTAAAGATTTAGAATAAAGAAAAATTAATAAAGACTTATTTTTAAAATACAAATTTATTACATTATAAATCATTAGAAAAAATAGGAATCTGTTAAAGTTTTAAATTAAAAACTGTAATCTATTGTAGCCTTAGTCTACAAACTGGCCAGAACATTCAACTGTCCTCAGTCAGAATTTGGCTATTTGAATAATAAAAAATTAAAACATAATAATAATAATAATAAAAGAGCTTCACAATTTTTCTAGCCTCTCTTGTAAAAAAAGTACATTTGATTTGATCGAAAATTTCATGGATAACAAAAATAGCCAAATTAGTTTTTTTAAATTAATTTTAATATAGGATTTTGCTTGGTCTTAAAGCCTTTTTTCAATGGATTAATTTCACTATTTATGATGGCATAGCAGTCAAAATAAGACAAATGAGCTCATGTATGGACAAATTCTGCACCTTTGTCATTGAGGCGAACCACCCGAATCCCCCCTGGCTACGGGCCTGACAATACTATAACAGCAAACTTCAACAATAAATTTCAAATATATAAACAATATATACTGTCTTTAATGTATCGCCCACATATATATTTTTAATAAATTAAATAATTATTTTCAAATGTATTGCAACTATGCTGAGTTCCTTTAATATTATTCATTACATGAGTCTTTAAAGAGTACAATCAAGAAGTCTTTTAGTATGTCACAAGTACCACCTTTCCCCCACAATAAAATACTATATGAAGTTTTATCGTAAAAGTATATTAATTAGATTTAAAAAGTATTTAAGGCAACACCGTGGCTCAGTGGTTAGCACTGTTGCCTCACAGCAAGAAAGTTGCTGGTTAGAACCCTAGCTGGGTTAGTTGGCGTTTCTGTGTGGAATCTGCATGTTCACCCTATGTTCACGTAGGTTTCCTCCGGGTGCTCCGGTTTCCCCCACAGTCCAAAGACATGCGCTATAGATGAACTGAATAAACTAAATTGACCATAGTGTATATGTGTGAATGAGTGTGTATTTCCACAGCAGATTAAAATAATTGCAATGCCCGAATCAATGGACAAAAGTCTCTGGGTGTTGTTTAGAAAAGAAACAGTTTGTATCAATATCTTTTTTTAAGTAGCAGGTATTTTTTTTAATATGTAGGGGAGAGCGAGGACGAAAGTAACGTGGGACAAAAGTAACAGAGGGTTTTTAGGAGCCCTGACAGCATTTGATTTCCAGGCTATAGCAGCACATTCAGCATGCAACCCTTGATGGAGCTGCCAAATATCAGCTGATTTCGGGACGGTGCCCCATGGTTAGCTCCAAATTTCAGTTTTTAAGTGCAGAAAGTAAATTATTGTAGCGGTTCTTTTTTCCTTATTACAAGTCGTGTTTCTCTTTTCATGCTTCACACTAATAATCAATCTACAGGTTATTTAGTGCAATAACACATCCTTGAGTTTGCAATGTCTGAGTTTTTCAGTTTAAGTAAGTAAGTAAGTAAATCAGGTTTAAATGGTAACCCAGATAGCATACGAATGTGAGCCACTTTAGGTAGTTATGCGGCACTGGTGGTATTCCTTCAGCCCAGACAAAATGAATGTGAGCCTGAAGTGGCCCACCTGTACAATGGCAAAGAGGGGCCAAAGATTCTAATTCATATAAAGGCCATTTAAGGCAAAGATTTGGCACTTATGGCAAAATGTAATCTGAATTTGAGCCTAATGTGGCCCATGTGGAAAATTATAAATTTGGCCCAAATGATGGAAGACAAATGTGGGCCACAGTTGGCAAAAATGTGGCATAGTCATTTAAGGGTAATCTGGGTCTAAACATAAAGTGGCTCATATGTGTAAGTGCAAATGTGGCCCAGTTATCTTAAGACATATGTGTGCCACTTTTGGCAAATATTTGGCACAGTAAGCTCTGGCTAATGCGGCTGTGAGCCAAATGTGGCCCAGAGAAAATATGGCAAATGTGGCCCAGTTATTTTAAAACATATGTGGGCCAGTTTGGCAAATATTCGGCACAGTAAACTCTGGCTAATGCAGCCGCTAACCTATAGTGGCCCAGAGAAGATATGAAAAATGTGGCCCAGTTATCTTAAAACTAATGTGGGCCACTTTTAGCAAATATTTGGCACAGTTAGCTCTGGCTAATGTGGCTGTCAGCCTAAAGCGGCCCAGAAAAGATATGGCAAATATGGCCCAGTTATCCTAAAACTAATGTGGGCCACTTTTGGCAAATATTTGGCACAGTTAGCTCTGGCTAATGTGGCTGTGAGCCTAAAGTGGCCCAGAGAAGATATGGCAAATTTGGCCCAGTTGTCTTAAAACATATGTGGACCACATAGACTAAAGTCACCATCGTGGAGAAAAGTGTTTGCTTTAGTTGGGCTCATAGCCCTGAACCTCTTAATATAAATTTTCTTTAGGGCTGCTGTAACTTTTAAGAACTTCGCTTGAAAAGTTTATTCATTACAGCAAACAAGCCAAGTAAACAAAACAAAACACAATAAAATTAAGTGAGGCACATCCTGTAATGAAATAATATAATTCACTGATGTTAACCAATGTTTAATCCATTATTAGAAGTAACGTAATAACATGCTTGCACATGCCACAGAATTATGAAGGTTTATAAGCTAAAAAAATTTAATGGTTCAACTTCTGCTCATAGAGACATCAATAATCAGTGTATGAACCTCAACAACGGTGACAACTCACAAAATGAACAAAACTCACAAACATCACAAACAGGAGACTAAAAGTGACAAAATCAACAACAAGAGCAGAATCAAAAGCAAATAATGAAAACTGTAGCATCAATAAGTTATATAGTATAATGTATTCATACTGCAATGCATGATGGGATTTTTGTACTTTGCCACACCCAGCAAGTGTAAGGTGTAGGCCAAATCTGGGCCAGAATAAAAGCAAATTGTGGCCCAGAATAGGGTCAGTTCTGGTTCATTTGGTTGAATTCTGGCTAATATGTGGTATTGCTTTGGCTTATTTGTGGCCCAGATCTGACAAACAGGAACGGACCGCCCTAGAGCCATCATTCCATACAGTATGTGGTCCAGATGTAAGTGTCTGGTGTGGGCCGGATCTGGGCCAGAATAAAAGCAAACTATGGCCCAGAATAGGGTCAGTTCTGGTTCATTTGGTTGAATTCTGGCTAATATTGCTTTGGCTTATTTGTGGGCCAGATCTGGCAAACAGGAGCGGACCGCCCTAGAACCATCATTCCATTCAGTATGTGGTCCAGATGTAAGTGTCTGGTGTGGGCCGGATCTAGGCCAGAATAAAAGCAAACTGTGGCCCAGAATAGGGTCAGTTCTGGTTCATTTGGTTGAATTCTGGCTAATATTGCTTTGGCTTATTTATGGGCCAGATCTGGCAAACAGGAGCAGACCGCCCTAGAACCATCATTCCATTCAGTATGTGGTCCAGATGTAAGTGTCGGGTGTGAGCCGGATCTGGGCCAGAATAAAAGCAAACTGTGGCCCAGAAAAGGGTCAGTTCTGGTTCATGTGGTTGAATTCTGGCTGATATGTGATATTGCTATGGCTTAATTGTGGCCCAGATCTGGCAAACAGGAGCGGACCGCCCAAGTGCCATCATTCCATGCGGTATGTGGGCCGGATGTAAGAGTCTGGTGTGGGCCGGATTTGAGCCACATGAATTTTGCTAGCTGGGAAGAGTTCCTGTAGGGACGAAAATAATATTAATTTTATAGGCATTATGTAGCAAAATGACTGCATCATGCAAGTCAAAAAATTGTATGTCTATCTTTGTACAATTCATTCATTTTCTTTTCAGCTTAGTCCCTTATTTAATCTGGGGTCGCCACAGTGGAATGAACCACCAACTTATCCAGCACATGTTTAACGCAGGAGATGCCCTTCCAGCTGCAACCCATCACTGTGAAACAACACTGTGAAACCCACGCGAATGCGGGGAGAACATGCAAACTCCACACAGAAATGCCAACTGAACCAGCCGAGGCTCGAACCAGCGACCTTCTTGCTGTGAGGCAACAGCACTACCTACTGCGCCACCTTTGTACAATGAATGCTATGTAAAATTATAATAATAATAATAATGATAATTTTGATTAAAAAAAGTTTTTAACTAATCCATGTTACAACACTCTTTACAACACTTTTCATATAATAAATGCAAGCCAATATATTGTGAAATGGATAATGGATTATACCTTGAATATAAACCCAGCTTACAATTTTTTTTTGTTCTAAGAATGTTAAAACAAACGTTTTTCTTAATGTTTTTTTGTGATGTTCCTGCAAGTTTTGGAAATAATTTGATGTGAGCAATTTATTATTATTATTATTATTAGTAGTAGTAGTAGTAGTAGTAGTAGTAGTAGTAGTAGTAGTAGTAGTAGTATTTTGTCTCATTGTCTCAAGTGAGTTATTCTAGCAATACTTAAGTGAAGAAATTGCGAAGAAGTTGCCTACTTAGAACACTAATATTTTGCGCCTCATTGCAATGCATACATTGGAAAATGGGGAGGCGCTGTTGAGTTCGGAGGGGCAGCAGTGTACACATGCTGTGAGCAAAAGGCAGGCACTTTTTTTCCAGGGGTTTCAGTACGGCAGGCACTTTTTTCCAGGGGTTTCAGTACAGCGTAACCGCTACCACGTCATCGGGTGGGCGTGGCCTATCTGTAAATTTGCATAGGTCACGGATCATGCGCAGATTGTGAAAACAGCCGTTTGCTTCAGATACCTGTACGCAATCGCAGGGGTTTCGTGTCCAATGCCTTTTATATGCAGTACTTTGAAATAACTGTCCTGATCGCAGGTGTTTCATGTGAAGTTAGTGTATTTTATATTAAACAAAGTCACTTAAGATACCTGTCAGATTAATACTGTAATATAGAGACCTGTCCTGATCCCAGGGGTTTTGTGTTAAATACTTTATATATTATATACAGTAACATCAAATACCTGTAAATCCCTGGTGTTTCGTGTATGATCAATTTTATATTATTTAACATCAGATACCTGTCCTGATCCCAGGTGTTTCATGTTTGATCTATTTTATTGTATTTAACATCAGATACCTGTCCTGATCCCAGGTGTTTCATGTCTGATAGTTATTCTATTATATACAGTAACATCAGATACCTGTCCTGATCTCAGGTGTTTCATGTTTGATCTATTTTATTGTATTTAACATCAGATACCTGTCCTGATCCCAGGTGTTTCGTGTATGATCTATTTTATATTATTTAACATCAGATACCTGTCCTGATCTCAGGTGTTTCATGTATAATCATTTTAGATTATTTAACATCAGATACCTGTCCTGATCCCAGGTGTTTCATGTTTGATCATTTTTATTGTATTTAACATCAGATACCTGTCCTGATCCCAGGTGTTTCGTGTATGATCTATTTTATATTATTTAACATCAGATACCTGTCCTGATCTCAGGTGTTTCATGTCTGATAGTTATTCTATTATATACAGTAACATCAGATACCTGTCCTGATCCCAGGTGTTTCATGTCTGATAGTTATTCTATTATATACAGTAACATCAGATACCTGTCCTGATCCCAGGTGTTTCATGTCTGATTGTTATTCTATTATATACAGTAACATCAGATACCTGTCCTGATCCCAGGTGTTTCATGTCTGATAGTTATTCTATTATATACAGTAACATCAGATACCTGTCCTGATCCCAGGTGTTTCATGTTTGATCTATTTTATATTATTTAACATCAGATACCTGTCCTGATCCCAGGTGTTTCATGTCTGATCTATTTTATATTATTTAACATCAGATACCTGTCCTGATCTCAGGTGTTTCATGTCTGATAGTTATTCTATTATATACAGTAACATCAGATACCTGTCCTGATCCCAGGTGTTTCATGTATAATCATTTTAGATTATTTAACATCAAATACCTGTCCTGATCCCAGGTGTTTCATGTTTGATCATTTTTATATTATTTAACATCAGATACCTGTCCTGATCCCAGGTGTTTCATGTTTGATCTATTTTATATTATTTAACATCAAATACCTGTCCTGATCCCAGGTGTTTCATGTTTGATCATTTTTATATTATTTAACATCAGATACCTGTCCTGGTCCCAGGTGTTTCGTGTCTGATAGTTATTCTATTATATACAGTAACATCAGATACCTGTCCTGATCCCAGGTGTTTTGTGTATGATGACTTTAATTAAAAATAGAAAATATATATATTCGTTCTGTAAATTAACTAAGATCGAGTCAGAGAAATTAACCACGCTTTATTACAGAAAAATGTGGTATTAATTTGTTTAAACAGGACTGATTACCACATTTTAAACTACAAAAACGCGGTTAATCTAATGTACCACAAGCATTATTATTATTTTGTGGTTTACCATAGAAGTACAAAAGCCCCGAGCCTTTATTGTTGTACAACCATGTTGTATTTTCAGTAAAACAGAGTAAAACGGAGTAAAACAAATGGCTACAAATGAAGGTTTACACTTCTCGTGGTCGACTGTTTTTGCTAATGAAGTCATTAAAATATAACATTATAAAAACTAAAAAAATAACCTGTATGATTGTTTTTTTCCTTCTTTATCCACCGCGGTAGGTTCTTTATCCATCGGAGCTAATGATCCTGTATTTAAAATGACCGCGAAAAAAAAACAACCTGTACTGCGCATGATCGGTGACCTCTTAGTATTGTTTTTTTTTTTAGTGGGGCGTTTCCCAAAGAGACCGAGCCACGCCCATTTTACGTCGCGGTAATGAAACCCCTGGAATTTAGTGCATGCCGAGCAAAAAGCAATCTGCTAGGTTAATTAAAAAACACATTAGCATCGACTAGATGGAATCAGCAAAATCGCTGTTAATACTTAAATGTCTTTACAAAAAATGTATATTTATTAAAGTAGCAAACATGTAACTTGCGGTATTAATAGACAACATCGTCATCATTTGAAAACTCGCCCTGAAAACAAATAAGTCAAACTTTCACTTCATCATTGAAGCTTTGATAGTTTTACTAGAAATATTATGTTAGGTTTCTTGACTAAATAGTTTTTGTCACCTCATAACTGCAAAATAATTGAGAATGTAATTGTTTTCCCTCAAATGTAACTCAGTAGTAGACTACTCACAGTCTATGGTGCAGTATCAAGATAGTCCCATGTAAAGCTTAAAGAAGATCGTTTTTCTTAAGTCACTATATGTAATTTTATAACCCGATAATATTTTATATCATACACTGTAAAAAGGTTAATATGTATTATTGACCACACCCCTACTGAAAAAAACAGCTTAAACCAGCCTAGGCTGGTTGGCTGGTTTTAGCTGGTCGACCAGGCTGGTTTTAGAGGGGTTTTGGCCATTTCTAGGCTGGTTTCCAGCCATTTCCAGCCTAGTCTTAGCTGGTCAGCTGACCAGCCTGGTTTAAGCTGGACATAGCTGGTTTTGACTGGGCTCACAGCCTAGCTAGGCTGGTCAAGCTGGTTTTAGCTGGTCATCTCCCAGCCTGACCAGCTAAGACCAGGTTGGAAATGGCTGGAAACCAGCCTGGAAATGGCCGAAACCCCTCTAAAACCAGGCTATTAAAAGGCCAGGCCCCTCTAAACCATATTAAAAGTATATACTCGATAATGTAGTCTTTCGATTATTAAATCAATATTCTTTGTTTTATTAATTTTGTAAATTAGAACTTTGTGAGCAAAATAAAATAAAATAAAATCAATGAAATATAAAACATTTTCAAAGACTACAGGACTAACATACAACTTTCTTGTCATGCTGTTATTCACATCTATGCAATAAAAGCACTGATTTCATAACTGGAGTGATACATTTACATTATAAGAACCATATTTTTAATTTAATTTTAAATAGTTAAGTTAATTTAATAATAAAAGAGATAAATCTTTATCGCATTTTTGTTTATTCCAGGTTCACTGAATCCACCAGAGTGAAAGTAGCCAGCACGGGATCAACTGGGCAGAGTAGCTCACTACTCTTTCTTGAGCAGCACAGGTATCCAAATATACAACCAGAGTCATGTTATAACAGAAGCTAAAGACCTTTTACTTCATTGCTGCATGGAGGGCGCCATAGCAAAGTCCCTTTAAGGCAAGTCATTTCACTCGGCGGCCATCTTTGAAACACCTTTCGGGCAGTATGCTCGGGCATTCTGTCTGAATGGGGAAACATCAAATTCTCCAAAACTACTTGCCAAGCTTATGAATGAATTTCATATTAGGAATCACCAATAAAATTAACAACTGTCTCTTTAGTTTCATTTCTAAACATCCAAATCACACAAAATCAGCAGAAACTCACGTCTGGTCCGAGCCCCTCCACCAGAGCATCGTCTGTCTATAGCGATTGATGATTGGCTTCTGTATTAGAAGACGGGATTTAGTCACCATATAGCAATCGATGATTGGCTCCTGTACTAGTAGGCGGGGCTTTATTCACCATATTGACCGTTACACTTTTCCCCATTCAAAAAGATACTAGTGAGATGTCTTGTGTATTTTATAGTCTTTGGCCATAGTGACCAGCACCTTCTGGTAGGGTGCTTAGAACTTCCGTTAAGAATTGTCATCAGCCAGAGCAGTGTTTGTCAACTGGTTGTCAATACTGTTTTCAGTGGCTTACAGAGTGCGTTAAAGCCATTATGCTTCTGTCAGATGCGGTTCAAGTGCGAGAGATAAAGGTTCTCCTAATACAGTGTCTCCCGTCAGATCAGATGCACACACACACACACACACACACACACACACACAAATGACCAATAAAACTACGTGACTGATACTATTCTGGCTGATTTGCATGTTGATTCTAATCGGGTGCAGTTATGTTTCATTTAGTTTATATTGTGTAGTATTAACCATGGTATGTGTTTTTCTGTCATTTCAAAATGCCACTTTATTTTCACTCTGCCACTTAATCAATCAATGTGTTAGTGGGACAGTACAGGCTAGGTGTGTGTCAAACATTTTGGTGAATTACATTTGTTTGGGTTGCTTATATATTTGAATATATACATGCGCTGATGGACAGCTGTATTAGTTTAAAGACTTTAAATGCAAGTAAAATAGATTAAAACTATCATTTCAAAGCTGTCCGAATGTGACTCTTTATACGCATCAGCTGCCGAGTGGAAGTTCTTAGTATCATCCTTGCGCATACACACAAAGCATAATGGGCAATTTTGCGTTCTTAGAAAAAGGTCTATAGCTTCTGAAGCTTGGTAACGAATTTCCTGTGACATGCCCCTGTTCTTAGTAGACAATCCTCACATCCTCAGGCATTTCATGTCATTAGTGGACACTTAATACAGTTCACTCAGTAGGCCCACTTTGGTCAGATGTCTTCATGACAAATGTTAAAAAGGCTACAATCAAAACTTTGGAGAAGGCACAGTGTGTATCTGTTACTGTAGACATTTGGACTGACAGGACCATGAGGTCTTTTCTGGGAGTATCAGCATTTTATATGACCCTAAGAAGAAATGCTTGCTAGTTTCTGCATTGATGGGCTGCCTGAATGATAGGAAATAGTATTTCCTCAATGAGAAAACTCATGTGAACGTGGGTAAGCTTTGATGATACAAATACAAGATCTCTTTGTGATAATGTTACTGTCATGTTCAGGGGCGCCGCGGGAGGGATGGGGAAAGTTAGGATGATTCTAAGGGCCTATACATTCAGGGGGCCCCCAGAGACATTATCAAGGGCCCGAGAAACCCCCCACCCCCCCTTCACTTTCATCTTGGCTCTACCCCTTCCCTGCTCTTCAGTATCATCCGCGATCTCTTCCTCATAACCCCCCGCTCTTCACTTTTATCTGCAAACGCCCCCCCCACCCCACCCCCCACCACCACCCTTCTTCACATTTATCCGCGGTGACCATCTTCACTTTCATCAGTGATTCTCATTGCTCTATTAAAGAGCCCCATATCAAATAAATAAACAACAAATATTTCTTTTTGAAGCAGAGGTAGAAGAACAAGTAAACTTTTACTACTCAGTCAGTACACAAATATAACGTTATTAGCAATCACTGAAAACCACAACATTGACTAATTCTAATATTCATTCATTCATTCATTTTCTTTTTGGCTTAGTCCCTTTATTAATCACGGTCCGCACAGCGGAATGAACCACCAACTTATAATTGTAATATTCTACTGCTGATTTAAAGTGTTTCTCTATTGCGCGAGCAGCTTTGTATCTTGTATGTCGTGCTCCTCAGTTGTGTGAGCAGCCCAACAAAAACAAACAATTCTATATTTTATCGATTACTTGTTGAAGCCCTACATGTTTCATTTAGCTATAATGAGAGTAACCGTGGAGCCCGCCTTATGCTGATTATTGGAACGTGTGTGAAGCACAAGCCCTAGTGTAGCCTGCATATAAAATCATTTATTTATATGTCAAATAACTGTTCACTTATCAGATAGCTATCCGTCGCATGAAGTGACCAGGTGTAAACAGCCCCCAGGTGAGAATTTTATCAAAATTGACAGTGTTAAAGGTGCAGTAGGTGATTGTCTTCAGAAACATTTTCAGTTGTGCTAGTTGAAAGTCTCTTCACATTCTGATAGTAAGGATTAAAGTAAATGATCTAAATGTATCTATATGTATTTTTATATTCTGGGTAAGGCATAAGACTAAAAAAATGTTTGTCCAATTAAAAATTGTCAGGGCGACAAATAATTAAATTACGACAGGTAACTCAAACTGTCTGTCAACAAATTTAAATGTGTATTTCTGCGCAGCCTCTTTACACAAATAGATACGTCATTTGCACGTACACATGAAGCATGACCACCTACAGCTGACAGAGAGAGACATCTGGCAAACTCTGCATCAACCTGGGGTGCGTTTCCGAAAACCATCGTTAGCCAACTAAGGTCGCAAGTTGCGTCGTTACAAACATAGTTAGTTGATTTGGCGTTTCCCAAATCCGTAGTTCCAACCAACATTCGCAAACTGCGTCGCAAACTTGTATGCTTGCAACTACACCTCTGGGGCTGTAGTTAGAAACATAGTTCCTGGCTGTGTTCTATTCCCACTTATCCCCCCTATGCCCTATTCGTTTAGAACATTCTGACATTTAAACTTGAAAAAGCATTAAAGTCATCTCTCTTAGGTGTGATTTCCTTTCAAAATATTTTTACAGTTCAGTTTTAGCGATCTTCATGTTTACAATTGCGCTCCCTTCGCAGTGCACTTTAAAAAAAAATTGATGTCATTTTGAACACAGCCGTGGCTCATGACGAAAGCTATAGGTGACCTATTACTTAAAAGCGGAATTTACGTTACGTCTCCAAAGCTTGTGAAAACAAAAAACATAGCGTACGTTAATGGTTTTAATTTATAGCAGGTAATTTATTAAGTATCTGTACTGTATATGACATGGGCCTGTTGGTTAGAACATTTCTGCAGTGCTTTCCATGTCAAATTGTAAAAGTCGACTTTTCAAAAAATAAACAATAGGCCTGTACTATTTAATAATAATAATAATCGTCATCATCATCATTAATATTATTAATATCATTAGTAAACTATGATTTTTTTCATTTCCTAATAAATATTAAGTTTCATTTCTTAATAAATAGCCTCATTATTCATTTATTTATATGATTTATATATAATATTAGAATACGTGTTAACTTTTGTAAGTGATTTTATGTTAATTTAGAATAGAATCTGGAATATTCTCAATAAGATTTGTAAAGGAAACACAGGCCCTATATGTGCCATTTACATATATTTTAATTAATATTGAAAACAAGTGCATGTTTTTACCTAAAGTAATATTGGCAAAACAATGTAAAACAATATCATTTGCACAAAGAAATTATGGGGTTCTTCTCTAAAGAAGTTGTTACTCCCCCTCGTTTAGAGCATCATTATGGGCGCTTTACGTTATAACTAACGTGGTTCATCGAGAGTATAGTCAGTGAAATACACCTAAGCATACATTTAGTTGTTCAAGTGTAAAAGGAGATGAAAACAATCGATGTACGAGGATCAGCGAGCACATTTGAAAATGAAAAGCAAGTCACTAGTTGTCTTGGTAATGCAAGTGTAATGTAAAATGATGGCAGTTTTAGCACTACTTTTTTCTGATCTGATGTTTATTTAGTTTAATAATAAAACATAAGTAAATAGCGCTCTTCCGCCTATCTGAGGTGAAGTATGATTAATATTCGAACATTCCTTCATTTTTGCCACTTCAAAGTGCGTGTCTCCATAAAGTTTTTTAACTGGTAAATGACATGGTCATCAGATAGTCATTCTTCATTCTTCACCCTTAATCTTCATTAGCACGGTTGCATGCGGCAGCTAGACTTTTAACAGGTACCAAAAAACATATCTCACCAGTTTTAGCATCTCTTTATTGGATTCCTGTTAATTTTAGAATTCACTTCAAGACTTTACTTATTGTTTTTAAAACACTGAATGGGCAAGCACCTTCTTATATTTCTGAACTTATTAACTTACATTCAACACATTGATCCCTTAGGCCATCAAATAAAGTTTTACTACAAATTCCTCGGTCACGACTTAAACTGAAAGGAGATAGAGCCTTTGCAGTCACTGCTCCACGTATGTGGCCACCGGACATTTTAAGTGCTTCTTCTCTCTATTTTTAGGTCCAGACTTAAGACATATTTTATTCTATTGCCTTCCCTGGCTTTTAATCTTTATTGTGCATTGTTGTTGTCATACTATTATTCTTATTATTACTTTTAGTGTTATTTTACTGTTTTAGAATGTGTGTTATGGTTTTGTTCAGCACTTTGGTCAGTGCAAGTTAAATGCGCTTTATAAATAAATTTCCTTACTATCTATTCGTTGCACGTTCGTGCGTTTATGATTTAAGGAGGCGTGGCTTTGGACGGCAGGAGAGGGACTAGCTAACGCTAGCATTCTGGCTGATCACCTACTGCACAAATATTTCTTTATTTGCGTATTTATTTAATTACTCTTTATTTGTTTATTTGCGTATTTATTTATTTATTTCCGTAATTTATTTATTTATTTATTTGCGTATTTATCTATTTATTTATGCAGGAACTTATACATTTATTTACTCATTTATTGATTTATTTATTTGCGTATTTATTTATTTATTTGCGTTTTTATCTATTTACTTATGCAGGAATCTATACATTTATTTACTCATTTATTTATTTATTTATTTGTGTATTTATTGTTTTTGCAGGTTTCGTCCTCCATAGGTGATCAGTCAATTATGGATACTTCAAGGAGGTATGTCATCACGATGCCAGCCGACCCACTTTTTACAAAACACACAAACTTTTAAATACAAAACCCCTCTGTACAGTTTGTGTCCTGTTAAATGGACAGTTCACTCTAAAATGAAAATGTGTTTACGAATTATTTACCCTCAAGTGATTCCAAACCTTTAAGTTTCTTAAGTCTTTTTAAGAAATAATCTGTAATCATGTAACCATTTGCTTTCATAGTAGGAAAAACACTATGGAAGTCAATAGTTACAGTTTTCCAGCTTTAATCAATGTATCTTCTTTATTGTTCATCAGAAAAAAGTTAAATAAGTTTGGGACAGGTAAAGGATGAGGCTAAATGCCAGAATTGTCAGCTTTGTGTGAACTATCCCTGTAAGTTAAAGTATATAAGTTGATGTTAATATTGATGTTAATAAAATATCAGCTAGTCTAAATTGCTTTTTTTTTATTGGTCTTTGAGTGTTTAAATTTAAAATCCACTTTTTTCTTTGCTCAACAGGCTTTTCACATTAAGGTAATCTCTTATTGACTATTTCTGGATTTTAATTATGTGTAAGTTGCATAAAACTTTATTGTTTAACCACTCGCTGTTGTTTTCAAATTACTCATGTAACTTGTCTTTCAGAATGTTTTCAGTTGTTGAATTCACCTCAGATCACGGCGTTGCTCTAATTCCTGATCTATGGAAAGAAGACTTAAATCATACCTGTCAACATTGGGATGTAAAAATAAGGGATACTTACCCCCCCCCCCCCCCCCCCCCTACCCCCCCCCCCCCCCCCCCCCCCCCCCCCCCCCCAAAAAAAAAAAAAAAAAAAAAACCAAATATAAATATGTACATCTGGAGCCGTTTCATTGTAAATAAACTTCTGAAACGATAAGAAATACGTTTTTATTATTATTTACAAAGGATATAATAATTAGGATACATTAGAAAAAGCTACAAATAAATTAGCAAACAGTTCAGCTCATTAAAACTAATAGCTATTATAAAGAAATAGAATCAAGTTATCAAATCTCATCTTTTCTTCACTGTATAATTTAAACATTCTGATTAAAGAGCAGCGAATGAATCTCTCATTTAGATTGTTTTTGGTTTGATTACATTAAATAACAGAGCTGTCACTTTAAAACTGCACAGATCTATAATGAAAGCATTTGATTGTTTTCCTAACTGTTTATGCTCATTTAAGACAAAATTTGTTGTGTTTAAAAGAAAACCCAACAAGATCGACATGTCTAGATGTTGTTATTATTATTAATATTATTCATCCATTCATTTATTTTCTTTTCGGCTTACTCCCTTTATTTATCTGGGGTCGCCATAGCGGAATGAACCGCTATTACTATTATCATTATGATGATGATGTGTATATGTCTGTTCAAACACGCACCCAAAACCCAGTGTCCACTTGAGCTCAGCATCAAATCACGTACGTACAGAATCCGCTTGGGAAACAGCGTCTATTATCACTATGGAGCGCATCAGCTGACAGTCATCTTTATATGAACTGACTGTTTTGAGGATTGCATAGGGCAATTGTAATTAAAAGGAAATGAATCGCGCCGTTTTTATGTTTTTTATGTGTTTCCATCAGGTTTCCATTCCTAAATGAAATGAAAGCACAGAACTGGTTCACATTTAAGAGCAAGGGCGGCCCCTGGTGGTTCGGCGGTATGGGTTGCATATAGGGAGGATCAGCTCTTCTCAGAAAGATTAAAAATACGGGAGAAATACGGGAAAATACCTTTACGGGATGACAGCGGGATAGAACTGTAAAATACGGGAGAATCCCGGGAAAAACGGGAGGGTTGACAGGTATGACTTAAATGAGGTAAGGAATATACTACTCTACTATATTTACTATCATATTAAATACAGTTATGTTACCTAAAACACAGAATGTCCATAATGTGGAAAATAGATCATGCTTATAATTGAAAAATGACTCTATTATTTTGTACAGCTGTTATTGAAATGACACTAAGTTTAACATTCTACTTTACAGCGAGAAACGCCACAACTACAGGACGGTTCAATTGACCTCTTCTACTGTCTCTTCTCATAATTTTAAGTAAGTATTCGGAGACTAACTCTGACTTCTGTGAACTCAAACTTGCTATCCCTGTATCCATATAAATTCATGTAATTGTATGTATATATATATATATATATATATATATATATATATATATATATATATATATATATATATTGGTATATGATATATTATTAAAGCATAAAAATAAAGTAGCTACATAATTATTCACTGGAGATTTTGTACATAATTAAATTACATTAAATGTCTGAAGCTTCAATATAAACTTGCTAGTCAGTAATTTCCTGTGTAGTCCTGTTTTGTCAAGCTCTGATCTGTCCTCTCTTGTTCACTGCCTATTTCGACTTGTGTCTGCTCTGGATCCATCACTGAAGCTGGTTTATCTGTTGGATTTGTTTCTTCCTCTGACTGCTTTCTCCGTACCAACAACTACACCTGGTCTTCAGCTGCGCTCCCCAGTCTGCTGTATTCTCCAGTCCAGAGCTTCACTGCCCAGTGTCTGCATTTTAAATTATATATTTATTTAGATTTACATTTTAATGATTTCTTGTTTACTTTTCTTGTTTGTTTACCCTTTTGGTATATATATATATATATATATATATATATATATATATATATATATATATATATAATTATTTTTTTATTATTATTTATATAATATAATCTAAACTTTATTTTATACTGTTTGCTTATAATTAGATGTGTACTGTATGTATTAAATGGTGTGAAATGTTTAATAAAAAAAGTTTGATTATATTCATTTGTGAGGCATTTTTACACTTCACAGTTTACACATGCAGTTGTTAAATTAAAAAGGAAAAATAAATGAACAATACTTAATATTAAGCAATACTGGAAAAGTATTACTGCTTATCCTGTATTCTAGCCAGTATTGATAAACTGCCAGGAAAAAACAATAATACATGTAGTAAGGACGTCGTCTCACGGTTGCTGAATGTCACACGACAACGTTGCTACAGCCTTCTGACGTCTTACATTTCTACGTTGTAACAATGTAGCGGGCACGTAAGCGGCGACGTCGCCTTTGAAAAAATGCGACGTTGTACAGACATCGCCACAACGTAGATGTGTTTGTTGGGGATACGTTTGAAGCAGTGTCTGAGTCCACTAGATACTTTCAGAGGTGCACCCAGCTCTGTGAGCTCATAAACTCCTCCAGAAACCTAACCTGGATGACGGAGACTTTCAGCGGTGCTGTGAACTGTTGTCGTTGTCATCTGGAGGATTTCCCCCGGGACACCAACAACAGGTGCTACGTCACAATCAAGCCCCCACAAGAGCAAGCTTCTGATTGGTTAACGTGGTGTGAATGTCCGCAGAAGTTCAGATTTTTGAACTCCAGCGATTCGCGCGTATCGCGCAGTGTTGCCAACTTGGCGACTTTGTCGCTAGATTTAGCGACTTTTCAGACCCCCCTAGCGACAAATTTTCAAAAAAGCGACTAGCGACAAATCTAGCGACTTTTTTGTGTGTTACTGGAGATTTTTATAGACTGTCGTTTGTCCATTACTGTACCATCCCTACTCTTCTCAACGAGCTGCGGGTAATGCCGCGGCCCCTCCCTCGCCTCAGAGCACTGACAGGCGGCCCAGTCCTCGTACAGCACCCTCTCCCACCTGCAGCCTGACTGCAGATCACTCCTCTGCGTACCGACGGCAAATGATTTAGCACCGGCAGTGTGAAGGTATTTCCCTTGTACAGTCAAACCGATCTGCTTATCTTTTATTTGAACAATTTGATTTGAACGTTTATTCTTTTCTTGTTCACAATCAGAGATGTTTTAGTGAGAGTTTCAGAACTTGTCTGAGTTTATTACATCTGAGAGATTACTGCAAATTCACTACTCATCTATAATGATATACTGTATTCAAACAGCAATAACTTTAGTTAAATTGACATCCTTGCATTAAGCGTAGTGCAAATATAATACCCCATTTAATTACCATAGGCTGTTAAACAGAAATGGTAGAACGTAATGACGTCAGTAATATGCAAATTAGCGTATGACGTAATCTAGCGACTTTTAGCGACTTTTCGGGCAGAGCTTAGCGCCTTTCCGTTGAAAATAGTTGGCAACAGTGGTATCGCGCTGCAGGATGTATTCGCGCGTTTGCATTGACTTAACATGTAAATCACTCGCTTGATGCTTCTTCCGCGTCTGGTGTGAACGCAGCATAAGACAATTAGGATGTTAAAAGATGTTCAAAAAGACGTTTGTGAATGAATGCACTGGGTTCATACCGGGCTGGTATTATGCAGACATTTCCACACCCCTAAACAAAATCTAATTAGTTGGCTAAACTGTCCTTCATATAGCATTGTTGGTAGTCCTTGACCATTCAAAGCAGCCAAAGTTCCTAGCAGGGTTGCTAAGACTGCAGTTTTCCTGTTGAATTAGGTTACTTTTAACAACATGTTGTTGTTTTTATTCTGCCAGAAACGTTTTTACATATTGTATGATTTGTATTGATATGGTTGTGTTGAAATAGTTTACTAAGTGTACCAAATTTATTTTCTACCAATAATAAAAACTGTACTATAGGATGATGAGAGTAGGAGAGTGTGCGCACGGCTGTTTTCATTTCCATGGAAACAAATTGGTAGGACTCTCCAAGATGTTTCTAAAGAATATAGGCAAGGCAAATTTATTTATATAGCACATTTCATACACAATGGTAATTCAAAGTGCTTTACATAAACAAGATTAAAAGAAACAAGAAAATAAAAACAACAAAGAATTAAAACAGATTAAAACAGATTAAAATGTGTTAAAACAGGTTTTAAAGGAATGAAAAAGAAAATAAAGATATCATAGTGTGATCTGTGGGACGTAGCACAGTGCTCATTCAGTAAAGGCACAGCTAAACAGATGTGTTTTAAGTCTTGATTTGAATGGGCCTAATGTTGTGAAAGCAAGGGCATAATTTCCATGAGAGAATTGGGATTGGGCCAGAGTGTCTGCCTGAGGATGAGATTCAAACCAAACATGTGCATAGCAAAATGTACCAACAATGCATCTACTTTTACAACTTGGCCACCTCATTACACAAAATGCTAAAACAGTTCGAATAAGTAACACTTTATGGCCGTACCGGGCTCCCTCAACCACCAAAACAATCGAACAACGAGAATGGGGTTCAAGCTCACGCGTGCAGAGCACAATGGATTAGCAGTCCATCGCCTTAACTACTCGGCCACCTCGTCACATAATTACCTGCTTTCCTGGGGTGCGTTTCCCAAAACCATTGTTAGCCAACTAAGGTCGCAAGTTCTGTCGTTACAAACATAGTTCGTTGATTTGCTGTTTCCCAAATCCATCGCTCCAACGAACATTCGCAAACTGCGTCGCAAACTTGAGCACTTGAAACGACACCTCTGGAGCTGTAGTTAAAAGCATAGTTCCTGGCTGTGTTCTTTTCCCACTTATCCCCCCTATGCCCTATTCATTTAGAACATTCTAACATTCAAAGTTGGAATTATTAAAAATAAAAAAGCATTAAGGTCATCTCTCTTAGGTGTAATTTGCTTTCAAAGTATTTTTACAGTTCAGTTTTAGCTATCTTCATGTTTACAATTGTGCTCCCTTCGCAGTGCACTTTGAAAACATTGATATCATTTTGAACACAGCCTCATGGCGAAAGCTATAGGTATATTTAAAAACGGAAATTATGTTACGTCTCCAAAGCTTGTGAAAATAAAAAACATAGCATACATTAATTATTTTATTTTATTGTGGGTTATTTATTAAGTTTCTCTGCTGTATATGACATGGGTCTGTTGGTTAGAACTTTCTGCTGTGGTTTGCATGTGTCAAATTGTATTTTTTTTTTTTATAAATAAACAATATCCTAAATAATAATAATGATAATAATAATAATAACAATAGTAATCATCATCATCATCATCATCATTATTAATATTATTATTAAAGTAAATATATTTATAATAAATCGCCTCATTATTTATTTATTTATTTATTTATATGATTTATATATGATATTAGAATAGTGTTAGCTTTTGTAAGTGATTTTATGTTTTAGAATAGAATATGTAATGTTCAACTTCTCAATAATATTAGTAAAGCAAACATTGGCCCTATATGTGCCATTTACTTATATTTTAAATAATATGGAAAAGGAGTGCATGTTTTTACCAAAACTAATATTGGATTTTATTTTAAATGCATGTGCGTGTAAAACAATATAATTTGCACAAAGAAATGATGGGGTTGTTCTCTAAAGAAGTTACTCCACCCCGTTTAGAGCATCAATATGGGCGTTTTACATTATAACTAACGTGGTTCAAGCGATGGATCTGCGACAGAGAAACTACCGGTTTTGGGAAACACTCGTCACTACATCGTTTTTTTGCCAAACGATGCATCGCACTATGATAGTTCAGCTGCGAGTTACGTCGTTGTGTGGGAAACGCACCCCAGATGGAGGCTGGACTGTGGCATGTATGTACATGTGCGTTTTTGCAGTTATTGTCGGTAAGATGACATTCAATTTTGCCCTAACATACTTCGAAACAGGTTTCGAGTAAGACACCTTGCAGGGAAGCACCAGGATTTCTTAAGTGAACGACGAGGATGGGATTCGAACCCACGCGTGCAGAGCACAATGGATTAGCAGTCCATCGCCTTAACCACTCGGCCACCTTGTCTCACATGAAGATGCTTTCCTGATGGAGGCTGGACTGTGGCGTATGTTTACGCAGCTAATTTCGCTAAATATTATATAAATTTTTGCCATAACATCCTTTAAGACGCTGAGAGGTGCAAGTAAGAAACCTTAGACAGAAGCACTGGCCTCTCTCAAAACAGGGAAACTATGAGGATGGGATTTAAACCAGCACTTGCAGAGTACCACGTACTAATTTAAGTAGTCGGCCATCTCACCACGTGTAAGCGCAGCTTTGTGCTAGAGCACAGGTGTCAAACTCAGTTCCTGGAGGGCCGGAGCTCTGCACAGTTTAGTTCCAACCCTTATTAATCACACCTGATCAAACTAATTGAGTCCTTCAGGCTTGTTTGAAACCTGCAGGTAAGTGTGTTGAAGCAGGGTTGGAACTAAACTGTGCAGGGCTGCAGCCCTCCAGAATCTGAGTTTGACACCCCTGTGCTAGAGGAATGATTATTGACAAGGATGGGATTCGAACCCACGCGTGCAGAGCACAATGGATTAGCAGTCCATCACCTTAACCACTCGGCCACCTCGTCTCAGGTCAGCTGGTCGCTGTGCGGGAAGCTGGAATTAGTTGTGTCCTGGGGGGTTCCTACAAAATAGATGAAGTTAAAGGTTGTCATAATGAGCTTTTCAGTAGCTCTGATCAGTGCCCCAGAGTTAATGTTCAACATTAACTTCAACAGGTTTCTTCTGGTTTTGTTGGAGAGAAACTAGACAGAATGCCTGAGTCTAAAAAACGGCAGCATAGCTGACCCTGGATTTCTGTCAAAGTTAGTTTCAGTGTCCTTGCATTGTTCGTTATCTTACCCCAATCCCTGTACAACCCAATAAATACAATTCAATCTCAACCATTTTCTCTGCCGTTCAGCGTTGTGACTCCGCCCCCTTTACCAGATTACCCACAATTCTCTTCTCCCAGATTCACAAAAGTAGTGTATACTTTTCTTTAAGTAATGAAACGATGTATATGTAATTCTTTTTGGGCATATCGATAACCTGTTCTGCTGACACAGCATGCACTCGTTGGTGCCAGAAGGCTGATTGCTGGCAGTTTAAAATTTGATACCACCTTGTCGTTGCATGTCCAGATTGGTACACAGAAGAGTTCATAGCTGTGGTCGCTATTTTTTCGCAGAGGCAATATCGTAGCCTATGAGGTTTATCCGAGGCGTGATCATTGCTGGTTGAAAACTTTACCCAATACCCCGCCGAGATGACTTGAAATACAGTCAGCTTTGGCAATTTTTGTCAGCCTCTTAGAAGGCTTAACGTTCGGTTGAAAAGGTTAGCTGTGCTTCTGTTTTTCTAACGTGCTGCAATTTGTGTTAGACGTAGTGGTGGGCAAAGTGAGGCTTCATGAAACACTGAAACAGTCAAAGCAAATGTGTCGAAGCTTCGAAACGTTTCGAAACCCCACTCTACGGTGACACCTAGTGGTCATTTTTTATGTATTGCACTGAAACAGCTTCGGCAAAGAACAGTTGAACAAATTAAGGTATTAAACCCCACTTTGCAGGGACGACTCTTTAAGTGATATAGTGGAGAGGTTAAAGTTCCTGACTTCCATGCGTGGATAGTAGGTTCGAATACAGGCTGTTGCAGTTGTTTTGAAATGCTTTTATATCAGTTTGAATTGCTCTATTCTTGTATCGTTTTGTTTCAACATTGGTCTGACATCCGAATAAACACTTTGTGAATAAATATGTCTTGTTTTGGTCATAAAACAGGGTTGTTGCTAGATCAGACACGGTTGTGGCCAGAAGTTAACAAGAATTATTGATATTATTTATTAAATTTCCCATTTATTGTATTTTATTAATGTCTACCCAAAACCTAAACCCAACAATTACAGTACTCTAAAAGTATTCATTATTGTTTTACAGTGTTACAAAACGATGCTAAATTCAGCAGCTGTATCCTATCTAGACTACACCATAAAACAGTAACATGATTAAAATACATAAAATCATGATTTCGGAGTATTTGTTCAAGTCGGGATTCGAACCCAAAAGTCAATAGAAGCACAGTGACAACGTGCATACGTACGGTCCACTAGGCCATATAAGCCATGACGTCATCTGACCCTGTCATTTAAATACAGATTCACCAGTTCTCGAAACGCTTCTGAACTGACCGATGCTTTGAATCGCGTTAGTCACGTGACCAGGTGTTTCGAAACACTTTAGTCACGTGACCTGGGTGTTTCGGATCATGCTTCGGTGCAGTGTTTCGAAACACTTGCGCTTCGGGATCTCGACACTGTGTCGAAACGTCAGTTTCACGTCTGCCATCCTTAGTTAGACGTGAGCTCCTGAACATGCAGCAGGCTGGAATAACCTGTACCATAACATTCTTCAGAATGCAAACAGAGTGGTGTAAGAAACCTTCCATGGAAGCACCAAGCTCTCACAAACGCCAAAGCAATTGAACGATAAGGATGGCATTCGAACCCACACGTGCAGAGCACAGTGAATTAGCAGTCCATCCCTCCTGGAGGCTGGATTACCTTTATAACATCCTTCAAAACGATAAGAGGGTGTAAGTAAGAAACCTTTTAAAGCAGCATCGGGCTCTCACAAACACCAAAGCAATGGAACGACGAGGATGGGATTCGAACCCACGCGTGCAGAGCACAATGGATTAGCAGTCCATCGCCTTAACCACTCAGCCACCTCGTCATGTACAGTATGTACCCGTTTTCCTATTGGTAGCTGGACTGTGGCATATATGTATGTATTTGCAGCTATTTTCGGTAAAGACGACATTCAATTTTGCAACAACACCCTTCAAAACGCGAAGAGGGTGCAAGTAAAATACCTTCCACGGAAGCACCGGGCTCTCTCAACTGCCAGAGCAAATGAGCGACGAGGATGGGATTCGAACCCACGCGTGCAGAGCACAATGGATTAGCAGTCCATCGCCTTAACCACTCGGCCACCTCGTCATGTGCGTGCCTGCTTTCCTAATGGCAGCTGGACTGTGGCATATATGTATGTATTTGCAGCTATTTTCGGTAAAGACGACGTTAAATTTTGCAACAACGCCCTTCAAAACGCTAAGAGGGTGCAAGCAAAGCGCCTTCCACGGAAGCACCGGGCTCTCTCAAATGCCGGAGCGACGAGAATGGGATTCGAACCCACCGTGCAGAGCACAATGGATTAGCAGTCCATCGCCTTAACCACTCGGCCACCTCGTCACATTACTACCAGCTTTCCTGATGGAGGCTGGACTGTGGCATGTATGTACATGTGCGTTTTTGCAGCTATTTTCGGTAAGATGACATTCAAGTTTGCCCTAACATACTTCGAAACAACAAGAGGTTGCGAGTAAGACACCTTGCAGGGAAGCACCGGGATTTCTTAAGTGAACGACGAGGATGGGATTCGAACCCACGCGTGCAGAGCACAATGGATTAGCAGTCCATCGCCTTGACCACTCGGCCACCTCGTCTCGCATGTAGATGCTTTCCTGATGGAGGCTGAACTGTGGCGTATGTTTACGCAGCTAATTTCCCTAAATATTATATAAATTTTTGCCATAACATCCTTTAAGACGCTGAGAGGTGCAAGTAAGAAACCTTAGACAGAAGCACTGGCCTCTCTCAAAACAGGGGAAACTATGAGGATGGGATTTAAACCAGCACTTGCAGAGTACCACGTACTAATTTAAGTAGTCGGCCATCTCACCACGTGTAAGCGCAGCTTTGTGCTAGAGGAATGATTAACTTTTAGTTAGATGTCAACGACAAGGATGGGATTCGAACCCACGCGTGCAGAGCACAATGGATTAGCAGTCCATCGCCTTAACCACTCGGCCACCTCGTCTCAGGTCAGCTGGTCGCTGTGCGGGAAGCTGGAATTAGTTGTGTCCTGGGGGGGTTCCTACAAAATAGATGAAGTTAAAGGTTGTCATAATGAGCTTTTCAGTAGCTCTGATCAGTGCCCCAGAGTTAATGTTCAACATTAACTTCAACAGGTTTCTTCTGGTTTTGTTGGAGAGAAACTAGACAGAATGCCTGAGTCTAAAAAACGGCAGCATAGCTGTCCCTGGATTTCTGTCAAAGTTAGTTTCAGTGTCCTTGCATTGTTCGTTATCTTACCCCAATCCCTGTACAACCCAATAAATACAATTCAATCTCAACCATTTTCTCTGCCGTTCAGCGTTGTGACTCCGCCCCCTTTACCAGATTACCCACAATTCTCTTCTCCCAGATTCACAAAAGTAGTGTATACTTTTCTTTAAGTAATGAAACGATGTATATGTAATTCTTTTTGGGCATATCGATAACCTGTTCTGCTGACACAGCATGCACTCGTTGGTGCCAGAAGGCTGATTGCTGGCAGTTTAAAATTTGATACCACCTTGTCGTTGCATGTCCAGATTGGTACACAGAAGAGTTCATAGCTGTGGTCGCTATTCTTTCGCAGAGGCAATATCGTAGCCTATGAGGTTTATCCGAGGCGTGATCATTGCTGGTTGAAAACTTTACCCAATGCCCTGCCGAGATGACTTGAAATACAGTCAGCTTTGGCAATTTTTGTCAGCCTCTTAGAAGGCTTAACGTTCGGTTGAAAAGGTTAGCTGTGCTTCTGTTTCTCTAACGTGCTGCAATTTGTGTTAGGCGTGAGCTCCTGAACATGCAGCAGGCTGGGGTAACCTGTACCATAACATTCTTCAGAATGCAAACAGAGTGGTGTAAGAAACCTTCCATGGAAGCACCAAGCTCTCACAAACGCCAAAGCAATTGAACGATGAGGATGGCATTCGAACCCACACGTGCAGAGCACAGTGAATTAGCAGTCCATCCCTCCTGGAGGCTGGATTACCTTTATAACATCCTTCAAAACGATAAGAGGGTGTAAGTAAGAAACCTTTTAAAGCAGCATCGGGCTCTCACAAACACCAAAGCAATGGAACGACGAGGATGGGATTCGAACCCACGCGTGCAGCACACAATGGATTAGCAGTCCATCGCCTTAACCACTCGGCCACCTCGTCATGTACAGTATGTACCCGTTTTCCTATTGGTAGCTGGACTGTGGCATATATGTATGTATTTGCAGCTATTTTCGGTAAAGACGACATTCAATTTTGCAACAACACCCTTCAAAACGCTAAGAGGGTGCAAGTAAAATACCTTCCACGGAAGCACCGGGCTCTCTCAACTGCCAGAGCAAATGAGCGACGAGGATGGGATTCGAACCCACGCGTGCAGAGCACAATGGATTAGCAGTCCATCGCCTTAACCACTCGGCCACCTCGTCATGTGCGTGCTTGCTTTCCTAATGGCAGCTGGACTGTGGCATACATGTATGTATTTGCAGCTATTTTCGGTAAAGACGACGTTAAATTTTGCAACAACGCCCTTCAAAACGCTAAGAGGGTGCAAGCAAAGCGCCTTCCACGGAAGCACCGGGCTCTCTCAAATGCCGGAGTGACGAGAATGGGATTCGAACCCACACGTGCAGAGCACAATGGATTAGCTGTCCATCGCCTTAACCACTCGGCCACCTCGTCACATTACTACCAGCTTTCCTGATGGAGGCTGGACTGTGGCATGTATGTACATGTGCGTTTTTGCAGCTATTTTCGGTAAGATGACATTCAAGTTTGCCCTAACATACTTCGAAACAACAAGAGGTTGCGAGTAAGACACCTTGCAGGGAAGCACCGGGATTTCTTAAGTGAACGACGAGGATGGGATTCGAACCCACGCGTGCAGAGCACAATGGATTAGCAGTCCATCGCCTTGACCACTCGGCCACCTCGTCTCGCATGTAGATGCTTTCCTGATGGAGGCTGAACTGTGGCGTATGTTTACGCAGCTAATTTCCCTAAATATTATATAAATTTTTGCCATAACATCCTTTAAGACGCTGAGAGGTGCAAGTAAGAAACCTTAGACATAGGCACTGGCCTCTCTCAAAACAGGGAAACTATGAGGATGGGATTTAAACCAGCACTTGCAGAGTACCACGTACTAATTTAAGTAGTCGGCCATCTCACCACGTGTAAGCGCAGCTTTGTGCTAGAGGAATGATTAACTTTTAGTTAGATGTCAACGACAAGGATGGGATTTGAACCCACGCGTGCAGAGCACAATGGATTAGCAGTCCATCGCCTTAACCACTCGGCCACCTCGTCTCAGGTCAGCTGGTCGCTGTGCGGGAAGCTGGAATTAGTTGTGTCCTGGGGGGGTTCCTACAAAATAGATGAAGTTAAAGGTTGTCATAATGAGCTTTTCAGTAGCTCTGATCAGTGCCCCAGAGTTAATGTTCAACATTAACTTCAACAGGTTTCTTCTGGTTTTGTTGGAGAGAAACTAGACAGAATGCCTGAGTCTAAAAAACGGCAGCATAGCTGTCCCTGGATTTCTGTCAAAGTTAGTTTCAGTGTCCTTGCATTGTTCGTTATCTTACCCCAATCCCTGTACAACCCAATAAATACAATTCAATCTCAACCATTTTCTCTGCCGTTCAGCGTTGTGACTCCGCCCCCTTTACCAGATTACCCACAATTCTCTTCTCCCAGATTCACAAAAGTAGTGTATACTTTTCTTTAAGTAATGAACGATGTATATGTAATTCTTTTTGGGCATATCGATAACCTGTTCTGCTGACACAGCATGCACTCGTTGGTGCCAGAAGGCTGATTGCTGGCAGTTTAAAATTTGATACCACCTTGTCGTTGCATGTCCAGATTGGTACACAGAAGAGTTCATAGCTGTGGTCGCTATTCTTTCGCAGAGGCAATATCGTAGCCTATGAGGTTTATCCGAGGCGTGATCATTGCTGGTTGAAAACTTTACCAAATACCCTGCCGAGATGACTTGAAATACAGTCAGCTTTGGCAATTTTTGTCAGCCTCTTAGAAGGCTTAACGTTCGGTTGAAAAGGTTAGCTGTGCTTCTGTTTCTCTAACGTGCTGCAATTTGTGTTAGGCGTGAGCTCCTGAACATGCAGCAGGCTGGGGTAACCTGTACCATAACATTCTTCAGAATGCAAACAGAGTGGTGTAAGAAACCTTCCATGGAAGCACCAAGCTCTCACAAACGCCAAAGCAATTGAACGATGAGGATGGCATTCGAACCCACACGTGCAGAGCACAGTGAATTAGCAGTCCATCCCTCCTGGAGGCTGGATTACCTTTATAACATCCTTCAAAACGATAAGAGGGTGTAAGTAAGAAACCTTTTAAAGCAGCATCGGGCTCTCACAAACACCAAAGCAATGGAACGACGAGGATGGGATTCGAACCCACGCGTGCAGAGCACAATGGATTAGCAGTCCATCGCCTTAACCACTCGGCCACCTCGTCATGTACAGTATGTACCCGTTTTCCTATTGGTAGCTGGACTGTGGCATATATGTATGTATTTGCAGCTATTTTCGGTAAAGACGACATTCAATTTTGCAACAACACCCTTCAAAACGCTAAGAGGGTGCAAGTAAAATACCTTCCACGGAAGCACCGGGCTCTCTCAACTGCCAGAGCAAATGAGCGACGAGGATGGGATTTGAACCCACGCGTGCAGAGCACAATGGATTAGCAGTCCATCGCCTTAACCACTCGGCCACCTCGTCATGTGCGTGCTTGCTTTCCTAATGGCAGCGGGACTGTGGCATACATGTATGTATTTGCAGCTATTTTCGGTAAAGACGACGTTAAATTTTGCAACAACGCCCTTCAAAACGCTAAGAGGGTGCAAGCAAAGCGCCTTCCACGGAAGCACCGGGCTCTCTCAAATGCCGGAGCGACGAGAATGGGATTCGAACCCACGCGTGCAGAGCACAATGGATTAGCTGTCCATCGCCTTAACCACTCGGCCACCTCGTCATGTGCGTGCTTGCTTTCCTAATGGCAGCTGGACTGTGGCATATATGTATGTATTTGCAGCTATTTTCGGTAAAGACGACGTTAAATTTTGCAACAACGCCCTTCAAAACGCTAAGAGGGTGCAAGCAAAGCGCCTTCCACAGAAGCACCGGGCTCTCTCAAATGCCGGAGCGACGACAATGGGATTCGAACCCACGCGTGCAGAGCACAATGGATTAGCAGTCCATCGCCTTAACCACTCGGCCACCTCGTCACATTACTACCAGCTTTCCTGATGGAGGCTGGACTGTGGCATGTATGTACATGTGCGTTTTTGCAGTTATTTTCGGTAAGATGACATTCAAGTTTGCCCTAACATACTTCGAAACAACAAGAGGTTGCGAGTAAGACACCTTGCAGGGAAGCACCGGGATTTCTTAAGTGAACGACGAGGATGGGACTCGAACCCACGCGTGCAGAGCACAATGGATTAGCAGTCCATCGCCTTAACCACTCGGCCACCTCGTCATGTACAGTATGTACCCGTTTTCCTATTGGTAGCTGGACTGTGGCATATATGTATGTATTTGCAGCTATTTTCGGTAAAGACGACATTCAATTTTGCAACAACACCCTTCAAAACGCTAAGAGGGTGCAAGTAAAATACCTTCCACGGAAGCACCGGGCTCTCTCAACTGCCAGAGCAAATGAGCGACGAGGATGGGATTCGAACCCACGCGTGCAGAGCACAATGGATTAGCAGTCCATCGCCTTAACCACTCGGCCACCTCGTCATGTGCGTGCTTGCTTTCCTAATGGCAGCTGGACTGTGGCATACATGTATGTATTTGCAGCTATTTTCGGTAAAGACGACGTTAAATTTTGCAACAACGCCCTTCAAAACGCTAAGAGGGTGCAAGCAAAGCGCCTTCCACGGAAGCACCGGGCTCTCTCAAATGCCGGAGCGACGAGAATGGGATTCGAACCCACGCGTGCAGAGCACAATGGATTAGCTGTCCATCGCCTTAACCACTCGGCCACCTCGTCTCAGGTCAGCTGGTCGCTGTGCGGGAAGCTGGAATTAGTTGTGTCCTGGGGGGGTTCCTACAAAATAGATGAAGTTAAAGGTTGTCATAATGAGCTTTTCAGTAGCTCTGATCAGTGCCCCAGAGTTAATGTTCAACATTAACTTCAACAGGTTTCTTCTGGTTTTGTTGGAGAGAAACTAGACAGAATGCCTGAGTCTAAAAAACGGCAGCATAGCTGTCCCTGGATTTCTGTCAAAGTTAGTTTCAGTGTCCTTGCATTGTTCGTTATCTTACCCCAATCCCTGTACAACCCAATAAATACAATTCAATCTCAACCATTTTCTCTGCCGTTCAGCGTTGTGACTCCGCCCCCTTTACCAGATTACCCACAATTCTCTTCTCCCAGATTCACAAAAGTAGTGTATACTTTTCTTTAAGTAATGAAACGATGTATATGTAATTCTTTTTGGGCATATCGATAACCTGTTCTGCTGACACAGCATGCACTCGTTGGTGCCAGAAGGCTGATTGCTGGCAGTTTAAAATTTGATACCACCTTGTCGTTGCATGTCCAGATTGGTACACAGAAGAGTTCATAGCTGTGGTCGCTATTCTTTCGCAGAGGCAATATCGTAGCCTATGAGGTTTATCCGAGGCGTGATCATTGCTGGTTGAAAACTTTACCCAATACCCCGCCGAGATGACTTGAAATACAGTCAGCTTTGGCAATTTTTGTCAGCCTCTTAGAAGGCTTAACGTTCAGTTGAAAAGGTTAGCTGTGCTTCTGTTTCTCTAACGTGCTGCAATTTGTGTTAGACGTGAGCTCCTGAACATGCAGCAGGCTGGAATAACCTGTACCATAACATTCTTCAGAATGCAAACAGAGTGGTGTAAGAAACCTTCCATGGAAGCACCAAGCTCTCACAAACGCCAAAGCAATTGAACGATAAGGATGGCATTCGAACCCACACGTGCAGAGCACAGTGAATTAGCAGTCCATCCCTCCTGGAGGCTGGATTACCTTTATAACATCCTTCAAAACGATAAGAGGGTGTAAGTAAGAAACCTTTTAAAGCAGCATCGGGCTCTCACAAACACCAAAGCAATGGAACGACGAGGATGGGATTCGAACCCACGCGTGCAGAGCACAATGGATTAGCAGTCCATCGCCTTAACCACTCAGCCACCTCGTCATGTACAGTATGTACCCGTTTTCCTATTGGTAGCTGGACTGTGGCATATATGTATGTATTTGCAGCTATTTTCGGTAAAGACGACATTCAATTTTGCAACAACACCCTTCAAAACGCGAAGAGGGTGCAAGTAAAATACCTTCCACGGAAGCACCGGGCTCTCTCAACTGCCAGAGCAAATGAGCGACGAGGATGGGATTCGAACCCACGCGTGCAGAGCACAATGGATTAGCAGTCCATCGCCTTAACCACTCGGCCACCTCGTCATGTGCGTGCCTGCTTTCCTAATGGCAGCTGGACTGTGGCATATATGTATGTATTTGCAGCTATTTTCGGTAAAGACGACGTTAAATTTTGCAACAACGCCCTTCAAAACGCTAAGAGGGTGCAAGCAAAGCGCCTTCCACGGAAGCACCGGGCTCTCTCAAATGCCGGAGCGACGAGAATGGGATTCGAACCCACCGTGCAGAGCACAATGGATTAGCAGTCCATCGCCTTAACCACTCGGCCACCTCGTCACATTACTACCAGCTTTCCTGATGGAGGCTGGACTGTGGCATGTATGTACATGTGCGTTTTTGCAGCTATTTTCGGTAAGATGACATTCAAGTTTGCCCTAACATACTTCGAAACAACAAGAGGTTGCGAGTAAGACACCTTGCAGGGAAGCACCGGGATTTCTTAAGTGAACGACGAGGATGGGATTCGAACCCACGCGTGCAGAGCACAATGGATTAGCAGTCCATCGCCTTGACCACTCGGCCACCTCGTCTCGCATGTAGATGCTTTCCTGATGGAGGCTGAACTGTGGCGTATGTTTACGCAGCTAATTTCCCTAAATATTATATAAATTTTTGCCATAACATCCTTTAAGACGCTGAGAGGTGCAAGTAAGAAACCTTAGACAGAAGCACTGGCCTCTCTCAAAACAGGGAAACTATGAGGATGGGATTTAAACCAGCACTTGCAGAGTACCACGTACTAATTTAAGTAGTCGGCCATCTCACCACGTGTAAGCGCAGCTTTGTGCTAGAGGAATGATTAACTTTTAGTTAGATGTCAACGACAAGGATGGGATTCGAACCCACGCGTGCAGAGCACAATGGATTAGCAGTCCATCGCCTTAACCACTCGGCCACCTCGTCTCAGGTCAGCTGGTCGCTGTGCGGGAAGCTGGAATTAGTTGTGTCCTGGGGGGGTTCCTACAAAATAGATGAAGTTAAAGGTTGTCATAATGAGCTTTTCAGTAGCTCTGATCAGTGCCCCAGAGTTAATGTTCAACATTAACTTCAACAGGTTTCTTCTGGTTTTGTTGGAGAGAAACTAGACAGAATGCCTGAGTCTAAAAAACGGCAGCATAGCTGTCCCTGGATTTCTGTCAAAGTTAGTTTCAGTGTCCTTGCATTGTTCGTTATCTTACCCCAATCCCTGTACAACCCAATAAATACAATTCAATCTCAACCATTTTCTCTGCCGTTCAGCGTTGTGACTCCGCCCCCTTTACCAGATTACCCACAATTCTCTTCTCCCAGATTCACAAAAGTAGTGTATACTTTTCTTTAAGTAATGAAACGATGTATATGTAATTCTTTTTGGGCATATCGATAACCTGTTCTGCTGACACAGCATGCACTCGTTGGTGCCAGAAGGCTGATTGCTGGCAGTTTAAAATTTGATACCACCTTGTCGTTGCATGTCCAGATTGGTACACAGAAGAGTTCATAGCTGTGGTCGCTATTCTTTCGCAGAGGCAATATCGTAGCCTATGAGGTTTATCCGAGGCGTGATCATTGCTGGTTGAAAACTTTACCCAATGCCCTGCCGAGATGACTTGAAATACAGTCAGCTTTGGCAATTTTTGTCAGCCTCTTAGAAGGCTTAACGTTCGGTTGAAAAGGTTAGCTGTGCTTCTGTTTCTCTAACGTGCTGCAATTTGTGTTAGGCGTGAGCTCCTGAACATGCAGCAGGCTGGGGTAACCTGTACCATAACATTCTTCAGAATGCAAACAGAGTGGTGTAAGAAACCTTCCATGGAAGCACCAAGCTCTCACAAACGCCAAAGCAATTGAACGATGAGGATGGCATTCGAACCCACACGTGCAGAGCACAGTGAATTAGCAGTCCATCCCTCCTGGAGGCTGGATTACCTTTATAACATCCTTCAAAACGATAAGAGGGTGTAAGTAAGAAACCTTTTAAAGCAGCATCGGGCTCTCACAAACACCAAAGCAATGGAACGACGAGGATGGGATTCGAACCCACGCGTGCAGCACACAATGGATTAGCAGTCCATCGCCTTAACCACTCGGCCACCTCGTCATGTACAGTATGTACCCGTTTTCCTATTGGTAGCTGGACTGTGGCATATATGTATGTATTTGCAGCTATTTTCGGTAAAGACGACATTCAATTTTGCAACAACACCCTTCAAAACGCTAAGAGGGTGCAAGTAAAATACCTTCCACGGAAGCACCGGGCTCTCTCAACTGCCAGAGCAAATGAGCGACGAGGATGGGATTCGAACCCACGCGTGCAGAGCACAATGGATTAGCAGTCCATCGCCTTAACCACTCGGCCACCTCGTCATGTGCGTGCTTGCTTTCCTAATGGCAGCTGGACTGTGGCATACATGTATGTATTTGCAGCTATTTTCGGTAAAGACGACGTTAAATTTTGCAACAACGCCCTTCAAAACGCTAAGAGGGTGCAAGCAAAGCGCCTTCCACGGAAGCACCGGGCTCTCTCAAATGCCGGAGTGACGAGAATGGGATTCGAACCCACACGTGCAGAGCACAATGGATTAGCTGTCCATCGCCTTAACCACTCGGCCACCTCGTCACATTACTACCAGCTTTCCTGATGGAGGCTGGACTGTGGCATGTATGTACATGTGCGTTTTTGCAGCTATTTTCGGTAAGATGACATTCAAGTTTGCCCTAACATACTTCGAAACAACAAGAGGTTGCGAGTAAGACACCTTGCAGGGAAGCACCGGGATTTCTTAAGTGAACGACGAGGATGGGATTCGAACCCACGCGTGCAGAGCACAATGGATTAGCAGTCCATCGCCTTGACCACTCGGCCACCTCGTCTCGCATGTAGATGCTTTCCTGATGGAGGCTGAACTGTGGCGTATGTTTACGCAGCTAATTTCCCTAAATATTATATAAATTTTTGCCATAACATCCTTTAAGACGCTGAGAGGTGCAAGTAAGAAACCTTAGACATAGGCACTGGCCTCTCTCAAAACAGGGAAACTATGAGGATGGGATTTAAACCAGCACTTGCAGAGTACCACGTACTAATTTAAGTAGTCGGCCATCTCACCACGTGTAAGCGCAGCTTTGTGCTAGAGGAATGATTAACTTTTAGTTAGATGTCAACGACAAGGATGGGATTTGAACCCACGCGTGCAGAGCACAATGGATTAGCAGTCCATCGCCTTAACCACTCGGCCACCTCGTCTCAGGTCAGCTGGTCGCTGTGCGGGAAGCTGGAATTAGTTGTGTCCTGGGGGGGTTCCTACAAAATAGATGAAGTTAAAGGTTGTCATAATGAGCTTTTCAGTAGCTCTGATCAGTGCCCCAGAGTTAATGTTCAACATTAACTTCAACAGGTTTCTTCTGGTTTTGTTGGAGAGAAACTAGACAGAATGCCTGAGTCTAAAAAACGGCAGCATAGCTGTCCCTGGATTTCTGTCAAAGTTAGTTTCAGTGTCCTTGCATTGTTCGTTATCTTACCCCAATCCCTGTACAACCCAATAAATACAATTCAATCTCAACCATTTTCTCTGCCGTTCAGCGTTGTGACTCCGCCCCCTTTACCAGATTACCCACAATTCTCTTCTCCCAGATTCACAAAAGTAGTGTATACTTTTCTTTAAGTAATGAAACGATTGTATATGTAATTCTTTTTGGGCATATCGATAACCTGTTCTGCTGACACAGCATGCACTCGTTGGTGCCAGAAGGCTGATTGCTGGCAGTTTAAAATTTGATACCACCTTGTCGTTGCATGTCCAGATTGGTACACAGAAGAGTTCATAGCTGTGGTCGCTATTCTTTCGCAGAGGCAATATCGTAGCCTATGAGGTTTATCCGAGGCGTGATCATTGCTGGTTGAAAACTTTACCAAATACCCTGCCGAGATGACTTGAAATACAGTCAGCTTTGGCAATTTTTGTCAGCCTCTTAGAAGGCTTAACGTTCGGTTGAAAAGGTTAGCTGTGCTTCTGTTTCTCTAACGTGCTGCAATTTGTGTTAGGCGTGAGCTCCTGAACATGCAGCAGGCTGGGGTAACCTGTACCATAACATTCTTCAGAATGCAAACAGAGTGGTGTAAGAAACCTTCCATGGAAGCACCAAGCTCTCACAAACGCCAAAGCAATTGAACGATGAGGATGGCATTCGAACCCACACGTGCAGAGCACAGTGAATTAGCAGTCCATCCCTCCTGGAGGCTGGATTACCTTTATAACATCCTTCAAAACGATAAGAGGGTGTAAGTAAGAAACCTTTTAAAGCAGCATCGGGCTCTCACAAACACCAAAGCAATGGAACGACGAGGATGGGATTCGAACCCACGCGTGCAGCGCACAATGGATTAGCAGTCCATCGCCTTAACCACTCGGCCACCTCGTCATGTACAGTATGTACCCGTTTTCCTATTGGTAGCTGGACTGTGGCATATATGTATGTATTTGCAGCTATTTTCGGTAAAGACGACATTCAATTTTGCAACAACACCCTTCAAACGCTAAGAGGGTGCAAGTAAAATACCTTCCACGGAAGCACCGGGCTCTCTCAACTGCCAGAGCAAATGAGCGACGAGGATGGGATTTGAACCCACGCGTGCAGAGCACAATGGATTAGCAGTCCATCGCCTTAACCACTCGGCCACCTCGTCATGTGCGTGCTTGCTTTCCTAATGGCAGCGGGACTGTGGCATACATGTATGTATTTGCAGCTATTTTCGGTAAAGACGACGTTAAATTTTGCAACAACGCCCTTCAAAACGCTAAGAGGGTGCAAGCAAAGCGCCTTCCACGGAAGCACCGGGCTCTCTCAAATGCCGGAGCGACGAGAATGGGATTCGAACCCACGCGTGCAGAGCACAATGGATTAGCTGTCCATCGCCTTAACCACTCGGCCACCTCGTCTCAGGTCAGCTGGTCGCTGTGCGGGAAGCTGGAATTAGTTGTGTCCTGGGGGGGTTCCTACAAAATAGATGAAGTTAAAGGTTGTCATAATGAGCTTTTCAGTAGCTCTGATCAGTGCCCCAGAGTTAATGTTCAACATTAACTTCAACAGGTTTCTTCTGGTTTTGTTGGAGAGAAACTAGACAGAATGCCTGAGTCTAAAAACGGCAGCATAGCTGTCCCTGGATTTCTGTCAAAGTTAGTTTCAGTGTCCTTGCATTGTTCGTTATCTTACCCCAATCCCTGTACAACCCAATAAATACAATTCAATCTCAACCATTTTCTCTGCCGTTCAGCGTTGTGACTCCGCCCCCTTTACCAGATTACCCACAATTCTCTTCTCCCAGATTCACAAAAGTAGTGTATACTTTTCTTTAAGTAATGAAACGATGTATATGTAATTCTTTTTGGGCATATCGATAACCTGTTCTGCTGACACAGCATGCACTCGTTGGTGCCAGAAGGCTGATTGCTGGCAGTTTAAAATTTGATACCACCTTGTCGTTGCATGTCCAGATTGGTACACAGAAGAGTTCATAGCTGTGGTCGCTATTCTTTCGCAGAGGCAATATCGTAGCCTATGAGGTTTATCCGAGGCGTGATCATTGCTGGTTGAAAACTTTACCCAATACCCCGCCGAGATGACTTGAAATACAGTCAGCTTTGGCAATTTTTGTCAGCCTCTTAGAAGGCTTAACGTTCGGTTGAAAAGGTTAGCTGTGCTTCTGTTTCTCTAACGTGCTGCAATTTGTGTTAGACGTGAGCTCCTGAACATGCAGCAGGCTGGAATAACCTGTACCATAACATTCTTCAGAATGCAAACAGAGTGGTGTAAGAAACCTTCCATGGAAGCACCAAGCTCTCACAAACGCCAAAGCAATTGAACGATAAGGATGGCATTCGAACCCACACGTGCAGAGCACAGTGAATTAGCAGTCCATCCCTCCTGGAGGCTGGATTACCTTTATAACATCCTTCAAAACGATAAGAGGGTGTAAGTAAGAAAACTTTTAAAGCAGCATCGGGCTCTCACAAACACCAAAGCAATGGAACGACGAGGATGGGATTCGAACCACGCGTGCAGAGCACAATGGATTAGCAGTCCATCGCCTTAACCACTCAGCCACCTCGTCATGTACAGTATGTACCCGTTTTCCTATTGGTAGCTGGACTGTGGCATATATGTATGTATTTGCAGCTATTTTCGGTAAAGACGACATTCAATTTTGCAACAACACCCTTCAAACGCGAAGAGGGTGCAAGTAAAATACCTTCCACGGAAGCACCGGGCTCTCTCAACTGCCAGAGCAAATGAGCGACGAGGATGGGATTCGAACCCACGCGTGCAGAGCACAATGGATTAGCAGTCCATCGCCTTAACCACTCGGCCACCTCGTCATGTGCGTGCCTGCTTTCCTAATGGCAGCTGGACTGTGGCATATATGTATGTATTTGCAGCTATTTTCGGTAAAGACGACGTTAAATTTTGCAACAACGCCCTTCAAAACGCTAAGAGGGTGCAAGCAAAGCGCCTTCCACGGAAGCACCGGGCTCTCTCAAATGCCGGAGCGACGAGAATGGGATTCGAACCCACGCGTGCAGAGCACAATGGATTAGCAGTCCATCGCCTTAACCACTCGGCCACCTCGTCACATTACTACCAGCTTTCCTGATGGAGGCTGGACTGTGGCATGTATGTACATGTGCGTTTTTGCAGCTATTTTCGGTAAGATGACATTCAAGTTTGCCCTAACATACTTCGAAACAACAAGAGGTTGCGAGTAAGACACCTTGCAGGGAAGCACCGGGATTTCTTAAGTGAACGACGAGGATGGGATTCGAACCCACGCGTGCAGAGCACAATGGATTAGCAGTCCATCGCCTTGACCACTCGGCCACCTCGTCTCGCATGTAGATGCTTTCCTGATGGAGGCTGAACTGTGGCGTATGTTTACGCAGCTAATTTCCCTAAATATTATATAAATTTTTGCCATAACATCCTTTAAGACGCTGAGAGGTGCAAGTAAGAAACCTTAGACAGAAGCACTGGCCTCTCTCAAAACAGGGAAACTATGAGGATGGGATTTAAACCAGCACTTGCAGAGTACCACGTACTAATTTAAGTAGTCGGCCATCTCACCACGTGTAAGCGCAGCTTTGTGCTAGAGGAATGATTAACTTTTAGTTAGATGTCAACGACAAGGATGGGATTCGAACCCACGCGTGCAGAGCACAATGGATTAGCAGTCCATCGCCTTAACCACTCGGCCACCTCGTCTCAGGTCAGCTGGTCGCTGTGCGGGAAGCTGGAATTAGTTGTGTCCTGGGGGGGTTCCTACAAAATAGATGAAGTTAAAGGTTGTCATTTCTGTCAAAGTTAGTTTCAGTGTCCTTGCATTGTTCGTTATCTTACCCCAATCCCTGTACAACCCAATAAATACAATTCAATCTCAACCATTTTCTCTGCCGTTCAGCGTTGTGACTCCGCCCCCTTTACCAGATTACCCACAATTCTCTTCTCCCAGATTCACAAAAGTAGTGTATACTTTTCTTTAAGTAATGAAACGATGTATATGTAATTCTTTTTGGGCATATCGATAACCTGTTCTGCTGACACAGCATGCACTCGTTGGTGCCAGAAGGCTGATTGCTGGCAGTTTAAAATTTGATACCACCTTGTCGTTGCATGTCCAGATTGGTACACAGAAGAGTTCATAGCTGTGGTCGCTATTCTTTCGCAGAGGCAATATCGTAGCCTATGAGGTTTATCCGAGGCGTGATCATTGCTGGTTGAAAACTTTACCCAATACCCTGCCGAGATGACTTGAAATACAGTCAGCTTTGGCAATTTTTGTCAGCCTCTTAGAAGGCTTAACGTTCGGTTGAAAAGGTTAGCTGTGCTTCTGTTTCTCTAACGTGCTGCAATTTGTGTTAGGCGTGAGCTCCTGAACATGCAGCAGGCTGGGGTAACCTGTACCATAACATTCTTCAGAATGCAAACAGAGTGGTGTAAGAAACCTTCCATGGAAGCACCAAGCTCTCACAAACGCCAAAGCAATTGAACGATGAGGATGGCATTCGAACCCACACGTGCAGAGCACAGTGAATTAGCAGTCCATCCCTCCTGGAGGCTGGATTACCTTTATAACATCCTTCAAAACGATAAGAGGGTGTAAGTAAGAAACCTTTTAAAGCAGCATCGGGCTCTCACAAACACCAAAGCAATGGAACGACGAGGATGGGATTCGAACCCACGCGTGCAGCGCACAATGGATTAGCAGTCCATCGCCTTAACCACTCGGCCACCTCGTCATGTACAGTATGTACCCGTTTTCCTATTGGTAGCTGGACTGTGGCATATATGTATGTATTTGCAGCTATTTTCGGTAAAGACGACATTCAATTTTGCAACAACACCCTTCAAAACGCTAAGAGGGTGCAAGTAAAATACCTTCCACGGAAGCACCGGGCTCTCTCAACTGCCAGAGCAAATGAGCGACGAGGATGGGATTCGAACCCACGCGTGCAGAGCACAATGGATTAGCAGTCCATCGCCTTAACCACTCGGCCACCTCGTCTCAGGTCAGCTGGTCGCTGTGCGGGAAGCTGGAATTAGTTGTGTCCTGGGGGGGTTCCTACAAAATAGATGAAGTTAAAGGTTGTCATAATGAGCTTTTCAGTAGCTCTGATCAGTGCCCCAGAGTTAATGTTCAACATTAACTTCAACAGGTTTCTTCTGGTTTTGTTGGAGAGAAACTAGACAGAATGCCTGAGTCTAAAAACGGCAGCATAGCTGTCCCTGGATTTCTGTCAAAGTTAGTTTCAGTGTCCTTGCATTGTTCGTTATCTTACCCCAATCCCTGTACAACCCAATAAATACAATTCAATCTCAACCATTTTCTCTGCCGTTCAGCGTTGTGACTCCGCCCCCTTTACCAGATTACCCACAATTCTCTTCTCCCAGATTCACAAAAGTAGTGTATACTTTTCTTTAAGTAATGAAACGATGTATATGTAATTCTTTTTGGGCATATCGATAACCTGTTCTGCTGACACAGCATGCACTCGTTGGTGCCAGAAGGCTGATTGCTGGCAGTTTAAAATTTGATACCACCTTGTCGTTGCATGTCCAGATTGGTACACAGAAGAGTTCATAGCTGTGGTCGCTATTCTTTCGCAGAGGCAATATCGTAGCCTATGAGGTTTATCCGAGGCGTGATCATTGCTGGTTGAAAACTTTACCCAATACCCTGCCGAGATGACTTGAAATACAGTCAGCTTTGGCAATTTTTGTCAGCCTCTTAGAAGGCTTAACGTTCGGTTGAAAAGGTTAGCTGTGCTTCTGTTTCTCTAACGTGCTGCAATTTGTGTTAGGCGTGAGCTCCTGAACATGCAGCAGGCTGGGGTAACCTGTACCATAACATTCTTCAGAATGCAAACAGAGTGGTGTAAGAAACCTTCCATGGAAGCACCAAGCTCTCACAAACGCCAAAGCAATTGAACGATGAGGATGGCATTCGAACCCACACGTGCAGAGCACAGTGAATTAGCAGTCCATCCCTCCTGGAGGCTGGATTACCTTTATAACATCCTTCAAAACGGTAAGAGGGTGTAAGTAAGAAACCTTTTAAAGCAGCATCGGGCTCTCACAAACACCAAAGCAATGGAACGACGAGGATGGGATTCGAACCCACGGGTGCAGAGCACAATGGATTAGCAGTCCATCGCCTTAACCACTCGGCCACCTCGTCATGTACAGTATGTACCCGTTTTCCTATTGGTAGCTGGACTGTGGCATATATGTATGTATTTGCAGCTATTTTCGGTAAAGACGACATTCAATTTTGCAACAACACCCTTCAAAACGCTAAGAGGGTGCAAGTAAAATACCTTCCACGGAAGCACCGGGCTCTCTCAACCGCCAGAGCAAATGAGCGACGAGGATGGGATTCGAACCCACGCGTGCAGAGCACAATGGATTAGCAGTCCATCGCCTTAACCACTCGGCCACCTCGTCATGTGCGTGCTTGCTTTCCTAATGGTAGCTGGACTGTGGCATATATGTATGTATTTGCAGCTATTTTCGGTAAAGACGACGTTAAATTTTGCAACAACGCCCTTCAAAACGCTAAGAGGGTGCAAGCAAAGCGCCTTCCACGGAAGCACCGGGCTCTCTCAAATGCCGGAGCGACGGGAATGGGATTCGTACCCACGCGGGCAGAGCACAATGGATTAGCAGTCCATCGCCTTAACCACTCGGCCACCTCGTCACATTACTACCAGCTTTCCTGATGGAGGCTGGACTGTGGCATGTATGTACATGTGCGTTTTTGCAGCTATTTTCGGTAAGATGACATTCAAGTTTGCCCTAACATACTTCGAAACAACAAGAGGTTGCGAGTAAGACACCTTGCAGGGAAGCACCGGGATTTCTTAAGTGAACGACGAGGATGGGATTCGAACCCACGCGGGCAGAGCACAATGGATTAGCAGTCCATCGCCTTGACCACTCGGCCACCTCGTCTCGCATGTAGATGCTTTCCTGATGGAGGCTGAACTGTGGCGTATGTTTACGCAGCTAATTTCCCTAAATATTATATAAATTTTTGCCATAACATCCTTTAAGACGCTGAGAGGTGCAAGTAAGAAACCTTAGACAGAAGCACTGGCCTCTCTCAAAACAGGGAAACTATGAGGATGGGATTTAAACCAGCACTTGCAGAGTACCACGTACTAATTTAAGTAGTCGGCCATCTCACCACGTGTAAGCGCAGCTTTGTGCTAGAGGAATGATTAACTTTTAGTTAGATGTCAACGACAAGGATGGGATTCGAACCCACGCGTGCAGAGCACAATGGATTAGCAGTCCATCGCCTTAACCACTCGGCCACCTCGTCTCAGGTCAGCTGGTCGCTGTGCGGGAAGCTGGAATTAGTTGTGTCCTGGGGGGGTTCCTACAAAATAGATGAAGTTAAAGGTTGTCATAATGAGCTTTTCAGTAGCTCTGATCAGTGCCCCAGAGTTAATGTTCAACATTAACTTCAACAGGTTTCTTCTGGTTTTGTTGGAGAGAAACTAGACAGAATGCCTGAGTCTAAAAAACGGCAGCATAGCTGTCCCTGGATTTCTGTCAAAGTTAGTTTCAGTGTCCTTGCATTGTTCGTTATCTTACCCCAATCCCTGTACAACCCAATAAATACAATTCAATCTCAACCATTTTCTCTGCCGTTCAGCGTTGTGACTCCGCCCCCTTTACCAGATTACCCACAATTCTCTTCTCCCAGATTCACAAAAGTAGTGTATACTTTTCTTTAAGTAATGAAACGATGTATATGTAATTCTTTTTGGGCATATCGATAACCTGTTCTGCTGACACAGCATGCACTCGTTGGTGCCAGAAGGCTGATTGCTGGCAGTTTAAAATTTGATACCACCTTGTCGTTGCATGTCCAGATTGGTACACAGAAGAGTTCATAGCTGTGGTCGCTATTCTTTCGCAGAGGCAATATCGTAGCCTATGAGGTTTATCCGAGGCGTGATCATTGCTGGTTGAAAACTTTACCCAATACCCTGCCGAGATGACTTGAAATACAGTCAGCTTTGGCAATTTTTGTCAGCCTCTTAGAAGGCTTAACGTTCGGTTGAAAAGGTTAGCTGTGCTTCTGTTTCTCTAACGTGCTGCAATTTGTGTTAGGCGTGAGCTCCTGAACATGCAGCAGGCTGGGGTAACCTGTACCATAACATTCTTCAGAATGCAAACAGAGTGGTGTAAGAAACCTTCCATGGAAGCACCAAGCTCTCACAAACGCCAAAGCAATTGAACGATGAGGATGGCATTCGAACCCACACGTGCAGAGCACAGTGAATTAGCAGTCCATCCCTCCTGGAGGCTGGATTACCTTTATAACATCCTTCAAAACGATAAGAGGGTGTAAGTAAGAAACCTTTTAAAGCAGCATCGGGCTCTCACAAACACCAAAGCAATGGAACGACGAGGATGGGATTCGAACCCACGCGTGCAGCGCACAATGGATTAGCAGTCCATCGCCTTAACCACTCGGCCACCTCGTCATGTACAGTATGTACCCGTTTTCCTATTGGTAGCTGGACTGTGGCATATATGTATGTATTTGCAGCTATTTTCGGTAAAGACGACATTCAATTTTGCAACAACACCCTTCAAAACGCTAAGAGGGTGCAAGTAAAATACCTTCCACGGAAGCACCGGGCTCTCTCAACTGCCAGAGCAAATGAGCGACGAGGATGGGATTCGAACCCACGCGTGCAGAGCACAATGGATTAGCAGTCCATCGCCTTAACCACTCGGCCACCTCGTCATGTGCGTGCTTGCTTTCCTAATGGCAGCTGGACTGTGGCATACATGTATGTATTTGCAGCTATTTTCGGTAAAGACGACGTTAAATTTTGCAACAACGCCCTTCAAAACGCTAAGAGGGTGCAAGCAAAGCGCCTTCCACGGAAGCACCGGGCTCTCTCAAATGCCGGAGCGACGAGAATGGGATTCGAACCCACGCGTGCAGAGCACAATGGATTAGCTGTCCATCACCTTAACCACTCGGCCACCTCGTCACATTACTACCAGCTTTCCTGATGGAGGCTGGACTGTGGCATGTATGTACATGTGCGTTTTTGCAGCTATTTTCGGTAAGATGACATTCAAGTTTGCCCTAACATACTTCGAAACAACAAGAGGTTGCGAGTAAGACACCTTGCAGGGAAGCACCGGGATTTCTTAAGTGAACGACGAGGATGGGATTCGAACCCACGCGTGCAGAGCACAATGGATTAGCAGTCCATCGCCTTGACCACTCGGCCACCTCGTCTCGCATGTAGATGCTTTCCTGATGGAGGCTGAACTGTGGCGTATGTTTACGCAGCTAATTTCCCTAAATATTATATAAATTTTTGCCATAACATCCTTTAAGACGCTGAGAGGTGCAAGTAAGAAACCTTAGACATAGGCACTGGCCTCTCTCAAAACAGGGAAACTATGAGGATGGGATTTAAACCAGCACTTGCAGAGTACCACGTACTAATTTAAGTAGTCGGCCATCTCACCACGTGTAAGCGCAGCTTTGTGCTAGAGGAATGATTAACTTTTAGTTAGATGTCAACGACAAGGATGGGATTTGAACCCACGCGTGCAGAGCACAATGGATTAGCAGTCCATCGCCTTAACCACTCGGCCACCTCGTCTCAGGTCAGCTGGTCGCTGTGCGGGAAGCTGGAATTAGTTGTGTCCTGGGGGGGTTCCTACAAAATAGATGAAGTTAAAGGTTGTCATAATGAGCTTTTCAGTAGCTCTGATCAGTGCCCCAGAGTTAATGTTCAACATTAACTTCAACAGGTTTCTTCTGGTTTTGTTGGAGAGAAACTAGACAGAATGCCTGAGTCTAAAAAACTGCAGCATAGCTGTCCCTGGATTTCTGTCAAAGTTAGTTTCAGTGTCCTTGCATTGTTCGTTATCTTACCCCAATCCCTGTACAACCCAATAAATACAATTCAATCTCAACCATTTTCTCTGCCGTTCAGCGTTGTGACTCCGCCCCCTTTACCAGATTACCCACAATTCTCTTCTCCCAGATTCACAAAAGTAGTGTATACTTTTCTTTAAGTAATGAAACGATGTATATGTAATTCTTTTTGGGCATATCGATAACCTGTTCTGCTGACACAGCATGCACTCGTTGGTGCCAGAAGGCTGATTGCTGGCAGTTTAAAATTTGATACCACCTTGTCGTTGCATGTCCAGATTGGTACACAGAAGAGTTCATAGCTGTGGTCGCTATTCTTTCGCAGAGGCAATATCGTAGCCTATGAGGTTTATCCGAGGCGTGATCATTGCTGGTTGAAAACTTTACCCAATACCCCGCCGAGATGACTTGAAATACAGTCAGCTTTGGCAATTTTTGTCAGCCTCTTAGAAGGCTTAACGTTCGGTTGAAAAGGTTAGCTGTGCTTCTGTTTCTCTAACGTGCTGCAATTTGTGTTAGGCGTGAGCTCCTGAACATGCAGCAGGCTGGGGTAACCTGTACCATAACATTCTTCAGAATGCAAACAGAGTGGTGTAAGAAACCTTCCATGGAAGCACCAAGCTCTCACAAACGCCAAAGCAATTGAACGATGAGGATGGCATTCGAACCCACACGTGCAGAGCACAGTGAATTAGCAGTCCATCCCTCCTGGAGGCTGGATTACCTTTATAACATCCTTCAAAACGGTAAGAGGGTGTAAGTAAGAAACCTTTTAAAGCAGCATCGGGCTCTCACAAACACCAAAGCAATGGAACGACGAGGATGGGATTCGAACCCACGCGTGCAGAGCACAATGGATTAGCAGTCCATCGCCTTAACCACTCGGCCACCTCGTCATGTACAGTATGTACCCGTTTTCCTATTGGTAGCTGGACTGTGGCATATATGTTGTATGTGCAGCTATTTTCGGTAAAGACGACATTCAATTTTGCAACAACACCCTTCAAAACGCTAAGAGGGTGCAAGTAAAATACCTTCCACGGAAGCACCGGGCTCTCTCAACTGCCAGAGCAAATGAGCGACGAGGATGGGATTCGAACCCACGCGTGCAGAGCACAATGGATTAGCAGTCCATCGCCTTAACCACTCGGCCACCTCGTCATGTGCGTGCTTGCTTTCCTAATGGTAGCTGGACTGTGGCATATATGTATGTATTTGCAGCTATTTTCGGTAAAGACGACGTTAAATTTTGCAACAACGCCCTTCAAAACGCTAAGAGGGTGCAAGCAAAGCGCCTTCCACAGAAGCACCGGGCTCTCTCAAATGCCGGAGCGACGACAATGGGATTCGAACCCACGCGTGCAGAGCACAATGGATTAGCAGTCCATCGCCTTAACCACTCGGCCACCTCGTCACATTACTACCAGCTTTCCTGATGGAGGCTGGACTGTGGCATGTATGTACATGTGCGTTTTTGCAGTTATTTTCGGTAAGATGACATTCAAGTTTGCCCTAACATACTTCGAAACAACAAGAGGTTGCGAGTAAGACACCTTGCAGGGAAGCACCGGGATTTCTTAAGTGAACGACGAGGATGGGACTCGAACCCACGCGTGCAGAGCACAATGGATTAGCAGTCCATCGCCTTGACCACTCGGCCACCTCGTCTCGCATGTAGATGCTTTCCTGATGGAGGCTGAACTGTGGCGTATGTTTACGCAGCTAATTTCCCTAAATATTATATAAATTTTTGCCATAACATCCTTTAAGACGCTGAGAGGTGCAAGTAAGAAACCTTAGACAGAAGCACTGGCCTCTCTCAAAACAGGGAAACTATGAGGATGGGATTTAAACCAGCACTTGCAGAGTACCACGTACTAATTTAAGTAGTCGGCCATCTCACCACGTGTAAGCGCAGCTTTGTGCTAGAGGAATGATTAACTTTTAGTTAGATGTCAACGACAAGGATGGGATTCGAACCCACGCGTGCAGAGCACAATGGATTAGCAGTCCATCGCCTTAACCACTCGGCCACCTCGTCTCAGGTCAGCTGGTCGCTGTGCGGGAAGCTGGAATTAGTTGTGTCCTGGGGGGTTCCTACAAAATAGATGAAGTTAAAGGTTGTCATAATGAGCTTTTCAGTAGCTCTGATCAGTGCCCCAGAGTTAATGTTCAACATTAACTTCAACAGGTTTCTTCTGGTTTTGTTGGAGAGAAACTAGACAGAATGCCTGAGTCTAAAAAACGGCAGCATAGCTGTCCCTGGATTTCTGTCAAAGTTAGTTTCAGTGTCCTTGCATTGTTCGTTATCTTACCCCAATCCCTGTACAACCCAATAAATACAATTCAATCTCAACCATTTTCTCTGCCGTTCAGCGTTGTGACTCCGCCCCCTTTACCAGATTACCCACAATTCTCTTCTCCCAGATTCACAAAAGTAGTGTATACTTTTCTTTAAGTAATGAAACGATGTGTATGTAATTCTTTTTGGGCATATCGATAACCTGTTCTGCTGACACAGCATGCACTCGTTGGTGCCAGAAGGCTGATTGCTGGCAGTTTAAAATTTGATACCACCTTGTCGTTGCATGTCCAGATTGGTACACAGAAGAGTTCATAGCTGTGGTCGCTATTCTTTCGCAGAGGCAATATCGTAGCCTATGAGGTTTATCCGAGGCGTGATCATTGCTGGTTGAAAACTTTACCCAATACCCTGCCGAGATGACTTGAAATACAGTCAGCTTTGGCAATTTTTGTCAGCCTCTTAGAAGGCTTAACGTTCGGTTGAAAAGGTTAGCTGTGCTTCTGTTTCTCTAACGTGCTGCAATTTGTGTTAGGCGTGAGCTCCTGAACATGCAGCAGGCTGGGGTAACCTGTACCATAACATTCTTCAGAATGCAAACAGAGTGGTGTAAGAAACCTTCCATGGAAGCACCAAGCTCTCACAAACGCCAAAGCAATTGAACGATGAGGATGGCATTCGAACCCACACGTGCAGAGCACAGTGAATTAGCAGTCCATCCCTCCTGGAGGCTGGATTACCTTTATAACATCCTTCAAAACGGTAAGAGGGTGTAAGTAAGAAACCTTTTAAAGCAGCATCGGGCTCTCACAAACACCAAAGCAATGGAACGACGAGGATGGGATTCGAACCCACGGGTGCAGAGCACAATGGATTAGCAGTCCATCGCCTTAACCACTCGGCCACCTCGTCATGTACAGTATGTACCCGTTTTCCTATTGGTAGCTGGACTGTGGCATATATGTATGTATTTGCAGCTATTTTCGGTAAAGACGACATTCAATTTTGCAACAACACCCTTCAAAACGCTAAGAGGGTGCAAGTAAAATACCTTCCACGGAAGCACCGGGCTCTCTCAACTGCCAGAGCAAATGAGCGACGAGGATGGGATTCGAACCCACGCGTGCAGAGTACAATGGATTAGCAGTCCATCGCCTTAACCACTCGGCCACCTCGTCATGTGCGTGCTTGCTTTCCTAATGGTAGCTGGACTGTGGCATATATGTATGTATTTGCAGCTATTTTCGGTAAAGACGACGTTAAATTTTGCAACAACGCCCTTCAAAACGCTAAGAGGGTGCAAGCAAAGCGCCTTCCACGGAAGCACCGGGCTCTCTCAAATGCCGGAGCGACGGGAATGGGATTCGTACCCACGCGGGCAGAGCACAATGGATTAGCAGTCCATCGCCTTAACCACTCGGCCACCTCGTCACATTACTACCAGCTTTCCTGATGGAGGCTGGACTGTGGCATGTATGTACATGTGCGTTTTTGCAGCTATTTTCGGTAAGATGACATTCAAGTTTGCCCTAACATACTTCGAAACAACAAGAGGTTGCGAGTAAGACACCTTGCAGGGAAGCACCGGGATTTCTTAAGTGAACGACGAGGATGGGATTCGAACCCACGCGAGCAGAGCAAAATGGATTAGCAGTCCATCGCCTTAGCCACTCGGCCACCTCGTCTCGCATGTAGATGCTTTCCTGATGGAGGCTGAACTGTGGCGTATGTTTACGCAGCTAACTTCCCTAAATATTATATAAATTTTTGCCATAACATCCTTTAAGACGCTGAGAGGTGCAAGTAAGAAACCTTAGACAGAAGCACTGGCCTCTCTCAAAACAGGGAAACTATGAGGATGGGATTTAAACCAGCACTTGCAGAGTACCACGTACTAATTTAAGTAGTCGGCCATCTCACCACGTGTAAGCGCAGCTTTGTGCTAGAGGAATGATTAACTTTTAGTTAGATGTCAACGACAAGGATGGGATTCGAACCCATGCGTGCAGAGCACAATGGATTAGCAGTCCATCGCCTTAACCACTCGGCCACCTCGTCTCAGGTCAGCTGGTCGCTGTGCGGGAAGCTGGAATTAGTTGTGTCCTGGGGGTTCCTACAAAATAGATGAAGTTAAAGGTTGTCATAATGAGCTTTTCAGTAGCTCTGATCAGTGCCCCAGAGTTAATGTTCAACATTAACTTCAACAGGTTTCTTCTGGTTTTGTTGGAGAGAAACTAGACAGAATGCCTGAGTCTAAAAAACGGCAGCATAGCTGACCCTGGATTTCTGTCAAAGTTAGTTTCAGTGTCCTTGCATTGTTCGTTATCTTACCCCAATCCCTGTACAACCCAATAAATACAATTCAATCTCAACCATTTTCTCTGCCGTTCAGCGTTGTGACTCCGCCCCCTTTACCAGATTACCCACAATTCTCTTCTCCCAGATTCACAAAAGTAGTGTATACTTTTCTTTAAGTAATGAAACGATGTATATGTAATTCTTTTTGGGCATATCGATAACCTGTTCTGCTGACACAGCATGCACTCGTTGGTGCCAGAAGGCTGATTGCTGGCAGTTTAAAATTTGATACCACCTTGTCGTTGCATGTCCAGATTGGTACACAGAAGAGTTCATAGCTGTGGTCGCTATTCTTTCGCAGAGGCAATATCGTAGCCTATGAGGTTTATCCGAGGCGTGATCATTGCTGGTTGAAAACTTTACCCAATACCCCGCCGAGATGACTTGAAATACAGTCAGCTTTGGCAATTTTTGTCAGCCTCTTAGAAGGCTTAACGTTCGGTTGAAAAGGTTAGCTGTGCTTCTGTTTCTCTAACGTGCTGCAATTTGTGTTAGACGTGAGCTCCTGAACATGCAGCAGGCTGGAATAACCTGTACCATAACATTCTTCAGAATGCAAACAGAGTGGTGTAAGAAACCTTCCATGGAAGCATCAAGCTCTCACAAACGCCAAAGCAATTGAACGATGAGGATGGCATTCGAACCCACACGTGCAGAGCACAGTGAATTAGCAGTCCATCCCTCCTGGAGGCTGGATTACCTTTATAACATCCTTCAAAACGGTAAGAGGGTGTAAGTAAGAAACCTTTTAAAGCAGCATCGGGCTCTCACAAACACCAAAGCAATGGAACGACGAGGATGGGATTCGAACCCACGGGTGCAGAGCACAATGGATTAGCAGTCCATCGCCTTAACCACTCGGCCACCTCGTCATGTACAGTATGTACCCGTTTTCCTATTGGTAGCTGGACTGTGGCATATATGTATGTATTTGCAGCTATTTTCGGTAAAGACGACATTCAATTTTGCAACAACACCCTTCAAAACGCTAAGAGGGTGCAAGTAAAATACCTTCCACGGAAGCACCGGGCTCTCTCAACTGCCAGAGCAAATGAGCGACGAGGATGGGATTCGAACCCACGCGTGCAGAGCACAATGGATTAGCACTCCATCGCCTTAACCACTCGGCCACCTCGTCATGTGCGTGCTTGCTTTCCTAATGGTAGCTGGACTGTGGCATATATGTATGTATTTGCAGCTATTTTCGGTAAAGACGACGTTAAATTTTGCAACAACGCCCTTCAAAACGCTAAGTGGGTGCAAGCAAAGCGCCTTCCACGGAAGCACCGGGCTCTCTCAAATGCCGGAGCGACGGGAATGGGATTCGTACCCACGCGGGCAGAGCACAATGGATTAGCAGTCCATCGCCTTAACCACTCGGCCACCTCGTCACATTACTACCAGCTTTCCTGATGGAGGCTGGACTGTGGCATGTATGTACATGTGCGTTTTTGCAGCTATTTTCGGTAAGATGACATTCAAGTTTGCCCTAACATACTTCGAAACAACAAGAGGTTGCGAGTAAGACACCTTGCAGGGAAGCACCGGGATTTCTTAAGTGAACGACGAGGATGGGATTCGAACCCACGCGTGCAGAGCACAATGGATTAGCAGTCCATCGCCTTGACCACTCGGCCACCTCGTCTCGCATGTAGATGCTTTCCTGATGGAGGCTGAACTGTGGCGTATGTTTACGCAGCTAATTTCCCTAAATATTATATAAATTTTTGCCATAACATCCTTTAAGACGCTGAGAGGTGCAAGTAAGAAACCTTAGACAGAAGCACTGGCCTCTCTCAAAACAGGGAAACTATGAGGATGGGATTTAAACCAGCACTTGCAGAGTACCACGTACTAATTTAAGTAGTCGGCCATCTCACCACGTGTAAGCGCAGCTTTGTGCTAGAGGAATGATTAACTTTTAGTTAGATGTCAACGACAAGGATGGGATTCGAACCCACGCGTGCAGAGCACAATGGATTAGCAGTCCATCGCCTTAACCACTCGGCCACCTCGTCTCAGGTCAGCTGGTCGCTGTGCGGGAAGCTGGAATTAGTTGTGTCCTGGGGGGTTCCTACAAATAGATGAAGTTAAAGGTTGTCATAATGAGCTTTTCAGTAGCTCTGATCAGTGCCCCAGAGTTAATGTTCAACATTAACTTCAACAGGTTTCTTCTGGTTTTGTTGGAGAGAAACTAGACAGAATGCCTGAGTCTAAAAAACGGCAGCATAGCTGTCCCTGGATTTCTGTCAAAGTTAGTTTCAGTGTCCTTGCATTGTTCGTTATCTTACCCCAATCCCTGTACAACCCAATAAATACAATTCAATCTCAACCATTTTCTCTGCCGTTCAGCGTTGTGACTCCGCCCCCTTTACCAGATTACCCACAATTCTCTTCTCCCAGATTCACAAAAGTAGTGTATACTTTTCTTTAAGTAATGAAACGATGTATATGTAATTCTTTTTGGGCATATCGATAACCTGTTCTGCTGACACAGCATGCACTCGTTGGTGCCAGAAGGCTGATTGCTGGCAGTTTAAAATTTGATACCACCTTGTCGTTGCATGTCCAGATTGGTACACAGAAGAGTTCATAGCTGTGGTCGCTATTCTTTCGCAGAGGCAATATCGTAGCCTATGAGGTTTATCCGAGGCGTGATCATTGCTGGTTGAAAACTTTACCCAATACCCCTGCCGAGATGACTTGAAATACAGTCAGCTTTGGCAATTTTTGTCAGCCTCTTAGAAGGCTTAACGTTCGGTTGAAAAGGTTAGCTGTGCTTCTGTTTCTCTAACGTGCTGCAATTTGTGTTAGGCGTGAGCTCCTGAACATGCAGCAGGCTGGGGTAACCTGTACCATAACATTCTTCAGAATGCAAACAGAGTGGTGTAAGAAACCTTCCATGGAAGCACCAAGCTCTCACAAACGCCAAAGCAATTGAACGATGAGGATGGCATTCGAACCCACACGTGCAGAGCACAGTGAATTAGCAGTCCATCCCTCCTGGAGGCTGGATTACCTTTATAACATCCTTCAAAACGATAAGAGGGTGTAAGTAAGAAACCTTTTAAAGCAGCATCGGGCTCTCACAAACACCAAAGCAATGGAACGACGAGGATGGGATTCGAACCCACGCGTGCAGCGCACAATGGATTAGCAGTCCATCGCCTTAACCACTCGGCCACCTCGTCATGTACAGTATGTACCCGTTTTCCTATTGGTAGCTGGACTGTGGCATATATGTATGTATTTGCAGCTATTTTCGGTAAAGACGACATTCAATTTTGCAACAACACCCTTCAAAACGCTAAGAGGGTGCAAGTAAAATACCTTCCACGGAAGCACCGGGCTCTCTCAACTGCCAGAGCAAATGAGCGACGAGGATGGGATTCGAACCCACGCGTGCAGAGCACAATGGATTAGCAGTCCATCGCCTTAACCACTCGGCCACCTCGTCATGTGCGTGCTTGCTTTCCTAATGGCAGCTGGACTGTGGCATACATGTATGTATTTGCAGCTATTTTCGGTAAAGACGACGTTAAATTTTGCAACAACGCCCTTCAAAACGCTAAGAGGGTGCAAGCAAAGCGCCTTCCACGGAAGCACCGGGCTCTCTCAAATGCCGGAGCGACGAGAATGGGATTCGAACCCACGCGTGCAGAGCACAATGGATTAGCTGTCCATCACCTTAACCACTCGGCCACCTCGTCACATTACTACCAGCTTTCCTGATGGAGGCTGGACTGTGGCATGTATGTACATGTGCGTTTTTGCAGCTATTTTCGGTAAGATGACATTCAAGTTTGCCCTAACATACTTCGAAACAACAAGAGGTTGCGAGTAAGACACCTTGCAGGGAAGCACCGGGATTTCTTAAGTGAACGACGAGGATGGGATTCGAACCCACGCGTGCAGAGCACAATGGATTAGCAGTCCATCGCCTTGACCACTCGGCCACCTCGTCTCGCATGTAGATGCTTTCCTGATGGAGGCTGAACTGTGGCGTATGTTTACGCAGCTAATTTCCCTAAATATTATATAAATTTTTGCCATAACATCCTTTAAGACGCTGAGAGGTGCAAGTAAGAAACCTTAGACATAGGCACTGGCCTCTCTCAAAACAGGGAAACTATGAGGATGGGATTTAAACCAGCACTTGCAGAGTACCACGTACTAATTTAAGTAGTCGGCCATCTCACCACGTGTAAGCGCAGCTTTGTGCTAGAGGAATGATTAACTTTTAGTTAGATGTCAACGACAAGGATGGGATTTGAACCCACGCGTGCAGAGCACAATGGATTAGCAGTCCATCGCCTTAACCACTCGGCCACCTCGTCTCAGGTCAGCTGGTCGCTGTGCGGGAAGCTGGAATTAGTTGTGTCCTGGGGGGTTCCTACAAATAGATGAAGTTAAAGGTTGTCATAATGAGCTTTTCAGTAGCTCTGATCAGTGCCCCAGAGTTAATGTTCAACATTAACTTCAACAGGTTTCTTCTGGTTTTGTTGGAGAGAAACTAGACAGAATGCCTGAGTCTAAAAAACGGCAGCATAGCTGTCCCTGGATTTCTGTCAAAGTTAGTTTCAGTGTCCTTGCATTGTTCGTTATCTTACCCCAATCCCTGTACAACCCAATAAATACAATTCAATCTCAACCATTTTCTCTGCCGTTCAGCGTTGTGACTCCGCCCCCTTTACCAGATTACCCACAATTCTCTTCTCCCAGATTCACAAAAGTAGTGTATACTTTTCTTTAAGTAATGAAACGATGTATATGTAATTCTTTTTGGGCATATCGATAACCTGTTCTGCTGACACAGCATGCACTCGTTGGTGCCAGAAGGCTGATTGCTGGCAGTTTAAAATTTGATACCACCTTGTCGTTGCATGTCCAGATTGGTACACAGAAGAGTTCATAGCTGTGGTCGCTATTCTTTCGCAGAGGCAATATCGTAGCCTATGAGGTTTATCCGAGGCGTGATCATTGCTGGTTGAAAACTTTACCCAATACCCCGCCGAGATGACTTGAAATACAGTCAGCTTTGGCAATTTTTGTCAGCCTCTTAGAAGGCTTAACGTTCGGTTGAAAAGGTTAGCTGTGCTTCTGTTTCTCTAACGTGCTGCAATTTGTGTTAGGCGTGAGCTCCTGAACATGCAGCAGGCTGGGGTAACCTGTACCATAACATTCTTCAGAATGCAAACAGAGTGGTGTAAGAAACCTTCCATGGAAGCACCAAGCTCTCACAAACGCCAAAGCAATTGAACGATGAGGATGGCATTCGAACCCACACGTGCAGAGCACAGTGAATTAGCAGTCCATCCCTCCTGGAGGCTGGATTACCTTTATAACATCCTTCAAAACGATAAGAGGGTGTAAGTAAGAAACCTTTTAAAGCAGCATCGGGCTCTCACAAACACCAAAGCAATGGAACGACGAGGATGGGATTCGAACCCACGCGTGCAGAGCACAATGGATTAGCAGTCCATCGCCTTAACCACTCGGCCACCTCGTCATGTACAGTATGTACCCGTTTTCCTATTGGTAGCTGGACTGTGGCATATATGTTGTATGTGCAGCTATTTTCGGTAAAGACGACATTCAATTTTGCAACAACACCCTTCAAAACGCTAAGAGGGTGCAAGTAAAATACCTTCCACGGAAGCACCGGGCTCTCTCAACTGCCAGAGCAAATGAGCGACGAGGATGGGATTCGAACCCACGCGTGCAGAGCACAATGGATTAGCAGTCCATCGCCTTAACCACTCGGCCACCTCGTCATGTGCGTGCTTGCTTTCCTAATGGTAGCTGGACTGTGGCATATATGTATGTATTTGCAGCTATTTTCGGTAAAGACGACGTTAAATTTTGCAACAACGCCCTTCAAAACGCTAAGAGGGTGCAAGCAAAGCGCCTTCCACAGAAGCACCGGGCTCTCTCAAATGCCGGAGCGACGACAATGGGATTCGAACCCACGCGTGCAGAGCACAATGGATTAGCAGTCCATCGCCTTAACCACTCGGCCACCTCGTCACATTACTACCAGCTTTCCTGATGGAGGCTGGACTGTGGCATGTATGTACATGTGCGTTTTTGCAGTTATTTTCGGTAAGATGACATTCAAGTTTGCCCTAACATACTTCGAAACAACAAGAGGTTGCGAGTAAGACACCTTGCAGGGAAGCACCGGGATTTCTTAAGTGAACGACGAGGATGGGACTCGAACCCACGCGTGCAGAGCACAATGGATTAGCAGTCCATCGCCTTGACCACTCGGCCACCTCGTCTCGCATGTAGATGCTTTCCTGATGGAGGCTGAACTGTGGCGTATGTTTACGCAGCTAATTTCCCTAAATATTATATAAATTTTTGCCATAACATCCTTTAAGACGCTGAGAGGTGCAAGTAAGAAACCTTAGACAGAAGCACTGGCCTCTCTCAAAACAGGGAAACTATGAGGATGGGATTTAAACCAGCACTTGCAGAGTACCACGTACTAATTTAAGTAGTCGGCCATCTCACCACGTGTAAGCGCAGCTTTGTGCTAGAGGAATGATTAACTTTTAGTTAGATGTCAACGACAAGGATGGGATTCGAACCCACGCGTGCAGAGCACAATGGATTAGCAGTCCATCGCCTTAACCACTCGGCCACCTCGTCTCAGGTCAGCTGGTCGCTGTGCGGGAAGCTGGAATTAGTTGTGTCCTGGGGGGGTTCCTACAAAATAGATGAAGTTAAAGGTTGTCATAATGAGCTTTTCAGTAGCTCTGATCAGTGCCCCAGAGTTAATGTTCAACATTAACTTCAACAGGTTTCTTCTGGTTTTGTTGGAGAGAAACTAGACAGAATGCCTGAGTCTAAAAAACGGCAGCATAGCTGTCCCTGGATTTCTGTCAAAGTTAGTTTCAGTGTCCTTGCATTGTTCGTTATCTTACCCCAATCCCTGTACAACCCAATAAATACAATTCAATCTCAACCATTTTCTCTGCCGTTCAGCGTTGTGACTCCGCCCCCTTTACCAGATTACCCACAATTCTCTTCTCCCAGATTCACAAAAGTAGTGTATACTTTTCTTTAAGTAATGAAACGATGTGTATGTAATTCTTTTTGGGCATATCGATAACCTGTTCTGCTGACACAGCATGCACTCGTTGGTGCCAGAAGGCTGATTGCTGGCAGTTTAAAATTTGATACCACCTTGTCGTTGCATGTCCAGATTGGTACACAGAAGAGTTCATAGCTGTGGTCGCTATTCTTTCGCAGAGGCAATATCGTAGCCTATGAGGTTTATCCGAGGCGTGATCATTGCTGGTTGAAAACTTTACCCAATACCCTGCCGAGATGACTTGAAATACAGTCAGCTTTGGCAATTTTTGTCAGCCTCTTAGAAGGCTTAACGTTCGGTTGAAAAGGTTAGCTGTGCTTCTGTTTCTCTAACGTGCTGCAATTTGTGTTAGGCGTGAGCTCCTGAACATGCAGCAGGCTGGGGTAACCTGTACCATAACATTCTTCAGAATGCAAACAGAGTGGTGTAAGAAACCTTCCATGGAAGCACCAAGCTCTCACAAACGCCAAAGCAATTGAACGATGAGGATGGCATTCGAACCCACACGTGCAGAGCACAGTGAATTAGCAGTCCATCCCTCCTGGAGGCTGGATTACCTTTATAACATCCTTCAAAACGGTAAGAGGGTGTAAGTAAGAAACCTTTTAAAGCAGCATCGGGCTCTCACAAACACCAAAGCAATGGAACGACGAGGATGGGATTCGAACCCACGGGTGCAGAGCACAATGGATTAGCAGTCCATCGCCTTAACCACTCGGCCACCTCGTCATGTACAGTATGTACCCGTTTTCCTATTGGTAGCTGGACTGTGGCATATATGTATGTATTTGCAGCTATTTTCGGTAAAGACGACATTCAATTTTGCAACAACACCCTTCAAAACGCTAAGAGGGTGCAAGTAAAATACCTTCCACGGAAGCACCGGGCTCTCTCAACTGCCAGAGCAAATGAGCGACGAGGATGGGATTCGAACCCACGCGTGCAGAGTACAATGGATTAGCAGTCCATCGCCTTAACCACTCGGCCACCTCGTCATGTGCGTGCTTGCTTTCCTAATGGTAGCTGGACTGTGGCATATATGTATGTATTTGCAGCTATTTTCGGTAAAGACGACGTTAAATTTTGCAACAACGCCCTTCAAAACGCTAAGAGGGTGCAAGCAAAGCGCCTTCCACGGAAGCACCGGGCTCTCTCAAATGCCGGAGCGACGGGAATGGGATTCGTACCCACGCGGGCAGAGCACAATGGATTAGCAGTCCATCGCCTTAACCACTCGGCCACCTCGTCACATTACTACCAGCTTTCCTGATGGAGGCTGGACTGTGGCATGTATGTACATGTGCGTTTTTGCAGCTATTTTCGGTAAGATGACATTCAAGTTTGCCCTAACATACTTCGAAACAACAAGAGGTTGCGAGTAAGACACCTTGCAGGGAAGCACCGGGATTTCTTAAGTGAACGACGAGGATGGGATTCGAACCCACGCGAGCAGAGCAAAATGGATTAGCAGTCCATCGCCTTAGCCACTCGGCCACCTCGTCTCGCATGTAGATGCTTTCCTGATGGAGGCTGAACTGTGGCGTATGTTTACGCAGCTAACTTCCCTAAATATTATATAAATTTTTGCCATAACATCCTTTAAGACGCTGAGAGGTGCAAGTAAGAAACCTTAGACAGAAGCACTGGCCTCTCTCAAAACAGGGAAACTATGAGGATGGGATTTAAACCAGCACTTGCAGAGTACCACGTACTAATTTAAGTAGTCGGCCATCTCACCACGTGTAAGCGCAGCTTTGTGCTAGAGGAATGATTAACTTTTAGTTAGATGTCAACGACAAGGATGGGATTCGAACCCATGCGTGCAGAGCACAATGGATTAGCAGTCCATCGCCTTAACCACTCGGCCACCTCGTCTCAGGTCAGCTGGTCGCTGTGCGGGAAGCTGGAATTAGTTGTGTCCTGGGGGGTTCCTACAAAATAGATGAAGTTAAAGGTTGTCATAATGAGCTTTTCAGTAGCTCTGATCAGTGCCCCAGAGTTAATGTTCAACATTAACTTCAACAGGTTTCTTCTGGTTTTGTTGGAGAGAAACTAGACAGAATGCCTGAGTCTAAAAAACGGCAGCATAGCTGACCCTGGATTTCTGTCAAAGTTAGTTTCAGTGTCCTTGCATTGTTCGTTATCTTACCCCAATCCCTGTACAACCCAATAAATACAATTCAATCTCAACCATTTTCTCTGCCGTTCAGCGTTGTGACTCCGCCCCCTTTACCAGATTACCCACAATTCTCTTCTCCCAGATTCACAAAAGTAGTGTATACTTTTCTTTAAGTAATGAAACGATGTATATGTAATTCTTTTTGGGCATATCGATAACCTGTTCTGCTGACACAGCATGCACTCGTTGGTGCCAGAAGGCTGATTGCTGGCAGTTTAAAATTTGATACCACCTTGTCGTTGCATGTCCAGATTGGTACACAGAAGAGTTCATAGCTGTGGTCGCTATTCTTTCGCAGAGGCAATATCGTAGCCTATGAGGTTTATCCGAGGCGTGATCATTGCTGGTTGAAAACTTTACCCAATACCCCGCCGAGATGACTTGAAATACAGTCAGCTTTGGCAATTTTTGTCAGCCTCTTAGAAGGCTTAACGTTCGGTTGAAAAGGTTAGCTGTGCTTCTGTTTCTCTAACGTGCTGCAATTTGTGTTAGACGTGAGCTCCTGAACATGCAGCAGGCTGGAATAACCTGTACCATAACATTCTTCAGAATGCAAACAGAGTGGTGTAAGAAACCTTCCATGGAAGCATCAAGCTCTCACAAACGCCAAAGCAATTGAACGATGAGGATGGCATTCGAACCCACACGTGCAGAGCACAGTGAATTAGCAGTCCATCCCTCCTGGAGGCTGGATTACCTTTATAACATCCTTCAAAACGGTAGGAGGGTGTAAGTAAGAAACCTTTTAACGCAGCATCGGGCTCTCACAAACACCAAAGCAATGGAACGATGGATGGGATTCGAACCCACGCATGCAGAGCACAATGGATTAGCAGTCCATCGCCTTAACCACTCGGCCACCTCGTCATGTACAGTATGTACCCGTTTTCCTATTGGTAGCTGGACTGTGGCATATATGTATGTATTTGCAGCTATTTTCGGTAAAGACGACATTCAATTTTGCAACAACACCCTTCAAAACGCTAAGAGGGTGTAAGTAAAATACCTTCCATGGAAGCACCGGGCTCTCTCAAATGCCAGAGAAAAAGAGCGACGAGGATGGGATTTGAACCCACGCGTGCAGAGCACAATGGATTAGCAGTCCATCGCCTTAACCACTCGGCCACCTCGTCATGTGTGTGCTTGCTTTCCTATTGGTAGCTGGACTGTGGCATATATGTTGTATGTGCAGCTATTTTCGGTAAAGACGACATTCAATTTTGCAACAACACCCTTCAAAACGCTAAGAGGGTGTAAGTAAAACACCTTCCATGGAAGCACCGGGCTCTCTCAAATGCCAGAGCAAATGAGCGACGAGGATGGGATGCAAACCCACACGTGCAGAGCAGTCTATCGCCTTAACCACTCGTCCACCTCGTCATGTGTGTACCTGTTTTCCTAATGGTAGCTGGACTGTGGCATATATGTATGTATTTGCAGCTATTTTAGGTAAAGACGACATTCAATTTTGCAACAACGCCCTTCAAAACGCTAAGAGGGTGCAAGCAAAATACCTTCTACGGAAGCACTGGGCTCTCAAATCACTTTTATTGTCACATCATCAGCAGCACGTGTGCTACAATAAAAGTGATTTGAGAGCCCAGTGCTTCCGTAGAAGGTATTTTGCTTGCACCCTCTTAGCGTTTTGAAGGGCGTTGTTGCAAAATTGAATGTCGTCTCTCAAATGCCAGAGCAAATGAGCGACAAGGATGGGATTCAAACCCACGCGTGCAGAGTACAATGGATTAGCAGTCCATCTCCTTAACCACTCGGCCACCTCGGAATGTATGTACTTGCTTTCCTATTGGTGGCTGGACTGTGGCATATATGTATGTATTTGCAGCTATTTTCAGTAAAGACGACATTAAATTTTGCAACAACGCCCTTCAAAACGCTAAGAGGGTGCAAGCAAAATACCTTCCACGGAAGCACCGGGCTCTCTCAAATGCCGGAGAGACGAGAATAGAGTATACAACAACATACAAAAAACAAGACAATGTAAAATTGGCAATGTTGACAGCGATACGTAGGCAGTATTGTTTTAAGTATGGATTTGTTAAAGTGCAGTGCATGCTACATCTTGATGGTGTGCAGTGTGGGGTAGGGAAGAGTTTGTGTGGGGTGTGTTAAGTGTTCATCAGCCTGATAGTCTGAGGGAAGAAACTTTCCTTCTGTCGGCTGGTGCGTGACCGGATGCTGCGGAACCTTCTGCCTGAGGGTAGCAGAGAGAAAAGTCTATGGCTTGGGTGGCTGGAGTCGCTGATGATTCTCTTGGCTTTCCTCATGCACCTCCTGGTATAGATGTCCTGGAGGGAGGGAAGCTCACCTCCTACTACACGTCCAGCAGTATGCACGATCCTATGTAGACCTTTGCGATTGCTGCTGGTGCTGTTTCCGTACCAGGTGGTGATGCAGCCAGTGAGGATGCTCTCCACAGTGCAGTTGTAGAACGAGCGGAGGATGTGGGGGCTCATTCCAAACCTCCTGAGACGCCTGAGGAAGAAGAGGCGTTGTTGTGCCTTCCTCAGCACTGCGTCTGTGTGGGCAGTCCATGTCAGATCCTCAGCGATGTGTACTCCAAGAAACTTGAAAGTGCTGACTCTCTCCACTGGTGTCCCGTTGATGGTGATGGGAGTGTGTTCTTTCTTCTCTCTCCTGAAATCCACCACCAGCTCCTTGGTTTTGCTGATGTTGAGTGAGAGGTGGTTTTCCTGACACCACTGCGTCAGAGCGTGCACCTCCTCTCTGTAGGCCGTCTCATCATTATCGGTGATTAGGCCCACCACCGTTGTGTCATCAGCAAATTTAACGATGACATTGGAGCTGTGTTTGGATGTACAGTCATGTGTGTACAGGGAGTACAGGAGTGGGCTGAGAACACAGCCCTGTGGAGCACCAGTGTTGAGGATCAGTGTGGATGAGGTGATGTTGTTCATTCTGACCACCTGGCGTCTGCTTGACAGGAAGTCCAGGATCCAGTTGCACAGAGAGCTGTGTAGGCCCAGAGCCTGGAGCTTCACCACCAGCTTGGCAGGCACTATGGTGTTGAATGCTGAGCTGTAGTCCACAAACAGCATTCTCACATATGTGTTTTTGTTTTCCAGGTGAGACAGAGCAGTGTGCAAGGTGAAAGCAATAGCATCATCGGTGGAGCGGTTGTTTCTGTATGCAAATTGCAGAGGGTCAGTGTTAGCGGGCAGTACAGAGCAGATGTGGTTTTTAATCAGCTTCTCAAAGCACTTGCTGAAGATGGGTGTCAGTGCAACCGGACGCCAGTCATTCAAGCATGTGGTTTTAGCTGATTTCGGTATTGGCACGATAACATAGTGAGTTTAGAGGCATCGATGTGTTTCAAAGGCTTTGCATGCTGTTTGAACCCTAACCAATCTAACATTGGTGACAGAAAGACTGGGCTATCAGACCTATGGTTTAGTCCCTTTATTTATCAGGGGTCGCCACAGCGGAATGAACCACCAACTTATTCAGCATATGTTTTACACAGCGGATGCCCTTCCAGCTGCAACCCAGTAATGGGAAACATTCATAAACACTCTTTCTCACACATACACTACGGACTCACAGTCTTTGGACTGTGGGGGAAACACAAACTGCTGTGAGCAAACACACACCAACACGGGGAGAACATGCAAACTCCACACAGAAATGCCAAATGACCCAGCCGGAACTCGAATGAGCGACCTTCTTGCTGTGAGGCGGCAGTGCTTACCACCGAGCCACTGTGTCGCCCTCACCACAGATTCGCATTACACAGGGTTCTGCCTTTTCCAACTTCAAATTGCAGCACTTTTCAAGGTGCATTTTCATGCATTTCCAGCACCTAACAACCGCGGTAAATAACGTTTATATATTTATATCTATTGTGCTATTTTAATAAATCACAACATGGCATTTCAACTGAAATTGTTGAATACTTTAGAGCATAGATTTATTGGGATAGTTCACCCAAAAATGGTAAAAGAAAAAATAGTTTAGTTATTGGATGAAGCATTTATTTTTTAAGTTTGGTCTCTTTCTACCTAAAGTTGATATCTCAAAAATGAGCTTACAGTCAGATTTTGTTTGGGTGAAGTACCAAACGTTCAACACCAGTCGTTCATAATATTTCATGTGCATTGCTATTCAAAATTCATGTAACAAATCAAATGAAATCCTTATGAGTCTGAGAATAATCTTGCTGCAAATTAATTAACTATTTCTATGTCACCAAATATGGAAACCATAGTTATTAAGCTTTCATCAATTATTCATTCATTCATTTTAACAGCAATAACGGTCTTTTTATGAGTTGCAATATTATTTTAATTTTAGTGAACGCAGGCCCTTTTGCGATGGTGTACGCGCTGCAGTTGCATGACTGATAACATCATGATGAATAAATGAAGGATTAAACAGAACATCTCGTGCTTAAAATGTGTGGGAAACGCTGTTAAGTTACCTGCAAACTCTGTCCCTCAGGCTTTACAGTGAATGGCTTTAGTCATTTTCATAGCGGACTTTAACACACCGGAGGTCTTTTATCCACTCTTCGAAAAGTGTAAATGCTGGATTAACATTCACCACATGATCACTGATCAGATGTGCCGTTATTTGTAACTTGTGTTATTTTCATTCTCTTGTATTCAGACCTTTACACTTTCGCGGCTCGCGGCTGTAGCTCTCTGTCGTCTGAACTGAGTGATAGACAGCTGATATTAACCAATCCATTCGCGTTCAGTGCAAGAGCAGTGGGCCAATCAGAAGAGCTTTAAGGCGGGGCAGGCATTGCGGCCTTTGTTTACTGCAGCAAGTTGACATGACAACTGTTTTAAACACTGCGTTAAGTGCAAATATACATTCTGCGTGAAGCTTGCATAGATAAAATTTCGGGCGCATATGCGACCAAAACGGTCGTAATTTCGTGTCCTGCAATTTCAAATTCAAGCAGGTTCAAGCACTTTGTCCAAAATCCAAGCACTTTTCTAACCTTGAAAACACTATATTAAAAATCAAGCATTTTCCAGGATTTCCAGCACCCGTACGAACCCTGATTACAGAAAGGAGAGGTTTGGAATAATGAATCGCTGAACAAATCATAAAGGAGTTGTTGGGATAATTATGCAAAAATAAATGCAGTTTATAAAACAGCAAAGCTCAAACAGCAGAGGGTCGAACCAGTGACCATCTTGCTGTGGGATGAAAGGGCTACCCACTGCGCCACCCCACCACCTGCCTTAAAAAATAATATTTCACAATTTTACTTGGTGAGCAGAAGAGACTTTTTAAAAACAGTTCTTAAACTTTTGACCGGCAGCGTTTGTGTATTTATTTTTATTCACTGAATTTTTCCATGGCTTGATCCATACAATAAAATAATCACACAATTAAATTTTAGATAAAAGCTTGATACCATTTAATAGTCTTAGGTATAGATACTTGCCACAGACAAAAACTAAACACAATGAAGCAATCTAAAGTATTCATCCTCTACAAACATGGTTTAAGCAGCATAAACTCAAACATTGGAACACGTTATTCCAAAAAAGCGATTATGTGAAGTGATTATGTGGGTTATGTTTAAAAAACATTCATGAAGGTTGATGCCTGAGAATCAGCATTGTACACACACACACTTTGGTTACAGATACAAATGTAAGATCTGCTCAAGTGTCTCAGGACTTCTTGATAGTATAAAACATTACATTATTTTCCCTGTGTGTAAACCATAATAACATTGATGTAAAGGCTATTTATATAAATACACAAATGACAAATATGGTGTGTACAGGTAAGGCATAGTTGTAAGTGCATGTTGGCAAATCCTAATTTGGAAATAAAAAGTGTTTTCACATGTGACACCTGCAAATGGCAGATTTAAAAAAAAACAGGTTGAGTTTGACTTCAATTCAAGACATAGAATGTTGGATATAAAAGGTCTACTTATATCTCTAACTGTCAGGCAGGTTTGGCTGAATTACAGTTTTTCTCAGTGGCTTTGGTGCATTTCTCACAACACTATTTACATTTGCACAACAGTTCATGCATTTCTCAAAACAGTTAGTCATTTGTGCACATCATAGTAGCAGTTTCTCATTCCTTCCAACAAATTGCACATGCTTTTGGACATGCATCAATTGTTCATACAACTCTCTGCTGTTTTAGAACATTATCATTTGCTTATGTCATAGTCAGTCAAAATGAACTAAACTTGTGAATGCTGAATAGTCATTCCATATAAAACTAATAATCCTCATTTCATTACTTGAGTCATTACATACAAAATGTTGTACTAGTTGTCAAAATATGTCAAGCTCATTTTATAAATAATTTTAAACATTTTTTTTCCTGAAAAAATTGAACAATTCCATGAATGATTTACAGACGTGTGTATATTGTAGGTTCAGTTCCAATATGTACTGCAATATTGTTTACAGTTGTGCACAGCTCTACCCAAAGGGAGTTTATGTTTGTTGTAAATAAGGGTGTGTTTATTCTTTTGCACAATGCTGTGAATAAATTAGAATTGCAAAGAGCAGTAAAAATGTGAAACATACATATTCAGTGTCTTGTGCTCAGATACCTCACTAAATGCAGTGATGTCTAACTTTACTGTAGTTTTCAAATGGCTGTGCTAATAGTATATAGTGCTGTCTTGAGGATTTTCAGGACGTGTCACCTAAAATCTGACTTTTTTACATTGGAAAATATTACCAGAGTAAAGTGTCATAATGACAACATGACAAAGCCATTTGACTATCTTGATCATAAACATTGGTGTCAGGACTTTTTATCTTCATGACACTGACACTTTCATTGACATGTATACTTGCTTTTGAGGAATGAGCTCTCCATTTTGAGCAAGCGACACGCTTTTGCAGGTTATCCACTAGGTTTTGCAGTTTGTACTAATTGTTTTGAGAAATGCATGAACTGTTGTGCAAATGTAAATAGTGATGTGAGAAATGCACCAAAGCCACTGAGAAAAACTGTAATGGAATCAAGTCAAAAGAATGATTAGTTCAATATTGTGCAGTATGATAAAGAGCAAAGGTACTATAATCACCATGAGATTTGCAATATGAGCACTATTTAGATGAAGTCGTTCTTGTGTAGAAGCCTGAGCTGTACATTTTCAACAGTGACTATATGTGGGTTGTGTAGCGATGGAGATGAACCTGAATTTTCTAAACTCACTTCCAATGATTTTTAAGGTCAAGAACACCAAAAACAATAATCATCAATTCATATTCTTCCTCTGGCCGAGTTCACATACAGCTATGTTTCTACACATGTACAAAGATGCCATGACGGTTATTCTAAAAAGTTCTGTCTGGAACATTGAAAAAGAATCAGATCATATTTAAAGATAGCTTAACAACAACAACGTCCACTAAAATGTGCCCCAAAAACATCAGAAAATGCATTAAAAAGTAAACGAAAGAGACAGTATAGTGATGACTCTAGTCAGTGAAGCCTCTTAAAGGGAGAGGTCCTATGATAAAATGCCTTTTGCATAGTTCATGCTAGCCAGTTGAAGGCAGCGGTGCCCGTTCTGGCTGGATGAACAGCAGTGGTACTGGTGTTTGAGGCCACGATTCTTAGCAGCTTAGTTCAGCTGCTCCAGGTAGGCAGAGAGCAGCGGCTGAGGAGGGAGAAACTCTTCCTGTTTATTAACCACTTCAGTCTGTCGAGCACCATTACAGTCAGAGCCTGCACAAAAAAAATAAACACTTAAATTACACACCAGTCTTTAAAACTTTTCCTTATATAAAAATTGACTTTGAAAAGTTAGTGGAGCATTTTTATACAGAGACGTCACAAATTAAATCAAACTTACCAAAATATAACAATATACGGAACACCTAAGTTAGGTAATCAAATGGTTTTAATTAAATGACGTTCAAATCAATGCCAAATCTTTTGTTTTGTAATGCCTTAATAAAAATGAACTGGTATTATGGGTAAATTATCACAGTCCAAAGAGTGTGAAAGCAGAAACATTTAATAAATCAAATTCATTATTTTATTTTATGAATGTGTTCATGATAACTAGTATAACTAATCTAATATAATCTAATATATCTAATATTATTAGTATAACTAATAATCTAATCAGCCAATCACATGACAGCAACTCAATGCATTTAGGCATGTAGACCAGGTCAAGACGACCTGCTGCAGTTCAAACCGAGCATCAGAATGGGGAAGAAAGGTGACTTAAGTGACTTTGAACGTGGCATGGTTGTTGGTGCCAGACGGGTATAGAGTATTTCAGAAATTGCAGATCTACTGGAATTTTCACGCACAACCATCTCTAGGGTTTACAGAGAATGGTCTGAAAAATAGAAAATATACAGTGAGCGGCAGTTCTGTGGGCACAAATGCCTTGTTGATGGCAGAGGTCAGAGGAGAATGGCCAGACTGGTTACAGCTGATAGAAAGGCAACAGTAACTCAAATAACCACTCGTTACAGCAGAGGCCTGCAGAAGAGCATCTCTGAACACACAACACGCCCAACCGAATGGGCTACTGCAGCAGAAGACCACACCGGGTGCCACTCATGTCAGCTAAGAAAGGGAAACAGGTTACAATTCGCATAGGCTCACCAAAATTGGGCAATAGAAGATTGGAAAACGTTGCCTGGTCTGATGAGTTTTGATTTCTGCTGCGACATTCAGATGGTAGGGTCAGAATTTGGCATCAACAACATGAAAGCATGGGTCCATCCAGCCTTGTATCAACGGTTCAGGCTAAAGATGGTAGTGTAATGGTGTGGGGCATATTTTAGTATTTTAGCCATTAGTACCAAATGAGCATCATGTCAACGTCACAGCCTATCTGAGTATTGTTACTGACCATGTCCATCCTTTTATGACCACAGTGTACCCATCTTCTGGTGGCTACTTCCAGCAGGATAATACACCATGTCATAAAGTGCGAATCATCTCAGACTGGTTTCTTAAACATGACAATGAGTTCACTGTACTCAAATGGCCTTCACAGTCACCTGATCTCAATCCAATGGAGCACTTTTGGGATGTGGTGGAACGGGAGATTCGAATCATGGATGTGCAGCCAACAAATCTGCAGCAACTGCATGATGCTATCATGTCAATATGGACCCAAATCTCTGAGGAATAATTCTAGTACCTTGTTGAATTTAAGGTACTGACAAAAGGGGGTCAAACCCGGTACTAGTAAGGTGTACCTAATAAAGTGGCCAGTGAGTGTATGTAATGTGCATATCTCATGTATATATCAATATGCATTCAATGACATTTTTAAACCAACAGTTGAGTTTGTTCAAATTTTCCTCATACATATGTTGTGTTGAGACAACCACGTATGTTTAGAGTATATACATAGTCATGTGAAGGGTTATGAGCTCATAATCAAATAGTGATAGGGAGATCTTACAATTGGCAAAATAAAATCTCAGATAAACAATAACATGACATTTATTGCAGCCTCGTTATTTAACTAACAAAAATGAAAAGCTAAATGAGGTGACGCAGTGGCGCAGTAGGTAGTGCTGTCGCCTCACAGCAAGAAGGTCGCTGGTTCAAGCCTCGGCTGGGTCAGTTGGCGTTTCTGTGTGGAGATTGCATGTTCTCCCTGCGTTCGCGTGGGTTTCCTCTGGGTACTCCGGTTTCCCCCACAGTCCAAAGACATGTGGTATAGGTGAATTGGGTAGGCCAAATTATCCGAAGTGTATGAGTGTGAATGAGTGTGTGTGGACGTTTCCCAGAGATGGGTTGCGCTAAAAGGGCATCCGCTGCGTAAAAATGTGCTGGATAAGTTGGTGGTTCATTCCGCTGTGGCGACCCTAGATTAATAAAGGGACTAAGCCGAAAAGAAAAGAATGAATGAAAAGCTAAATGAAAAAGCCATGCGTGACAAACTTAAGACACCCTTACTTTTTACATAGGAATAGAGAGGGTGAGTAAAAGCTAATCAAATGCCTAGGGTTAACTGATCTTCAGCAAGTGGAAGAAGCACTTCTATTAAAGCAGATGTTTTGGCATTCTGGAGCCTTCTGATATGTGGTAACACAATGCCAAAAAAGAAATACTTTAGCAATGGTCTCAGAGAAGCAGTTGTTGTGGGGCCTGTTTCAGTAAGGAGGTTCAACCAACTCGGAGTTTAAACTTGAACTCTGAGTTGATTTACCGAGAGATTAAAAACTCAGAGTTTTCGGTTTCAGAATAGCTGATCTGAGTTGGGTCAATCAACTTTGAGTAGACCAACTCAGAGTTAAGCGCGCACACTGTGACTATATAAAGGCATTATCAATGGAGCGCAGATATTACGAGTTCTCCAGCTGAACTTGATGTGCTCATGCAAAGTTATAGCAAATATGAGCATATATTTAAAAAAGCAACACCACTGCATCAGTGAAACAGAGACAGTTAGCGTGGGAAAACATAGCTGCTCAAGTTAATGCACAAGTTTACATTTAAAGTATTTAAATAATTAAGTATAATAAAAAAAAGTAAGGTAATGTGTGACGTTTATAAGATTTTTACTTGGAAAAAGTGGGGAATTGGCCATAATTTTGAAGTTATTTCAGATGTAATTGCATTAAATTACATATAATAGGCTAGTGCATTTCTACAACAAATCTGACAAAACAAGAATGCATATAACCTTAGCTTAATGTTCAGTGGAAATGTTTAATTTAAGGTTCCCACTTTTACACAAGTTGATCAGTTTTAATAGATTTAAGTGCACTTGTGTGTCTGCCTTTTTTATTGTTCGAGTGGTAGAGGATGATATGACATTTAGAATGTAAGCAGAACTAAAAAAAATAGTTTTTAGAACGAGTAATAATCCCATTAATCTAGTTAGTAACGTTACATGTGCCAGTGGAAGGTAAGTGAATTTAAGCTAATTAATTATTAAAAAAAGGACAAACTATTCTCGTAAGTGAGTTTGTTCTTTGTGTGACTGAAATGTATTAGCTATGTTTCCGTCTAAAACTGTGAATTGAATTTATGTGCAAAACTGGAATATCGCATAAAAGATATGCGAATAAAGCAGCGTTTCCATCCAACGAGTCAAAGAGAACAAAATTGTCACTTGCTGATTAACTGTCACCAAATCTCAACAGTAAAAACAGAATTTACTGCAGTAGAAGAAGCTGCGTGAACCTGTTTTTTATTTAATGAATGACTTGTGCCTCAAAAGACAATGCCGACACACAATGAACGCGTGGTGGCGTTTGAGACGCGCATGAGACGCCGGGAACAGACGCTCTTGACACGCAGACTCTCTGGAGGTAATTAATAATATAATAATACTGAAACGGTTAAGGCGTTTTAGAATGACCAAAACAACATTTCAGATGTTTTACAGTGTGCTCAGCCTGTCGGTTTGTCCATTCACACACATTTTAATCATCATATGATCTCTTATAACAAACCTTTTTTAATGCATATACTGGAATTTGTTCAAAAAAAAGTGTTTTCATCGTAGTTTATGCACATCTTTTCTTATCGAATAAAAAGTTTCTCCTACTCAGTTATGCGCATATGTTTATTATGCCTATTTTCAAAAGTTATGTGCATCTTGGCGTTTCAACCAATCGTTTTTTTTTTTTTTTTTTTTTATGCGCATATCCAAAATGCACATTAATATAGGTGTGTGAAAACGCTTCGTGTTTAAAAAAGGACAGGTGACCGACAGAAACTCTGAGTTTAGAGAATAAAACCTGCTCCTGACCAGGTTAGGTTCACAGAGTAAGTTACCCCGGTAACTGACTCTGAGTTAAAGTTACCTCTCTTTCAGAAACAGGCTCGACTTACCCTGCTTTCTCGAGTTTGACAAACCTGCCATTTTGAAACGGAAAACCCAGAGTTTCTCTCATTTCAGGGTTAAAATACTCGGAGTTTTCACTTAACCTCCTTTCTGAAACAGGCCCGTGGTCATCCATCTTTGAGGGACACTACGGCCATATACAAACAATTTTAAATCCATCATTGTCAAGTTCAAGTAGAGGACATTCAAAAGAGACATCACTATTATCAGGAGTGAACAAGGCAGAACATTTACCTCAAGATCTACAGGAATCATAAGAGTGTCATAGGTTTGTCAACTTTGGCTTTTACATTTTGGCTTGATTTTTGTGACGTATCATGTTATGTTGTTCACCTTGAGTTTTATTTGAGAGTTTTATTTAGGAAAACCATGGAACTCATTTGGGTGACCTTACATTTTCTGATGACTTTATTTAGTCCTTAGGAAATTACCATTCGCGTAAGACTCATTGAAAAATAAATAGAAATGATCAACATCTGAAGATCACTCACTTGCAGAGGTCAGATCCATGTATTGGCAGATAGCATGAAGCAACAGCCGCTCATAACTAAAGAAACAGACACATCTGAATCAAAACATAGTATTCACCAAAATGAATATGAATATCTCAAACAACGTCTTGAAATATTAATAAATATACAGTGCTCATCATATATAAGTACACCCCTCACAAATCTATCTTTTAAATTCATATTTTTAATAGGAAGCTATACAATATTATATTTGTGCATATACATTAGATTAGTCAGTAATGAAGCCAAATCTGGAGCTTATCTGACAAAATAACTTACGATAACGGTCTAAAAACTAGTGCACCCACATTTATATGTTAGGGAAAAATATTAAATACAAATTAAAACAAAAGAGCAAAATCAAGAAGCAAAAAAATTGATAAATTTAGTTGAAATTTTGTAGGTTGTAATTTATTATTGCAATATTTTGCTTGAATTTAATTGTATTATCTTTAAATTTCTAAATATGTTTGGTGACTGAAATATTATTTTAATAAATATATCTGTTCACTAAATCTGTTTTGTTAAGTGCACCAAAATGCATTGCCTATATTCACTGAGAAATGGATTAAAATATTCATTTTCAAAATGTGGTGTACTCAATTATGCTGAGCACTGTATTAGTTAGTGGAGGTCTGAATTAATCGGTGGATGCGAGAGATGCATTAATTGATAGTTTGTGCACCTGCTGCTGAGTCTGGTTGTGTAAATTGAGTGAGGATGTGCCATGAAGAATCCGAGCAGATTGGACTCTAGACCCTCCAACACTCCCTTAAACAGAGCAAATGGATGATATAAAGAATGATATACAGAAATGACGGGGGAAATGCTTATTCAAAGGCGAAAGCTAAAGATCAAGAAATTGACAGAAAGACTCACAATGGGAATCTGTCTGCGTTTGAGTGTCACACGCAGCCTCCGATCGATCCTCTGGAAACATTCCTGAGCGCTGAAGGCAGGATTAACTGGAAAAAGATCACCACAAATATGTCAACAAATAGTATAATCAGCACTGAAACAATAAAGACGCTGTGAATTTTTGTATGGCCTATGGTTGAGGAATTAAAGGTTACTTTTCCTGCATAGAGAACTACGAAGTGGCCACCTTCATCAAAAATTTGTATCACCTTTGTCTTTTCACAAAAATCAGGCAGGCAGTCATGGCCAGAATTGTCACTATTCATATGTAGATGTTTGTTTGAATACATTTTACATTGATAATGATGGGCTGCAATGTCAAGCTATGACAAATTAAATGCAAAGATTATTCACTTGAGAGACGGCCCAGTGCAATCTCACATTTTGTCAGTGACTACGTTTACATGGTCATCAGTAATCGAATTATTTGCCATAATCTGAATAAGACAATAATAAAATTAAGGTGTTTACATGAGTTGCTTTTTGAATGTTACTTTCATGATCCTGTTTTACATGTTATAGCACATAGTTAGATTAACGTCATCGCGTCACCACGCTTTCCACATTTCCTCTGGAGTTTCCTGTAATTTCAGGTGTTTAGTTTTTAATTTGTCGACTTTAACTTGCAATTTGGCACTTTCATTTTCATTCAGGAACATTTTATGCATGCTCTCTGTGACAAACGAGATATTGGATGCGAGTATGAACTGCTGGAGATATGACAATTGTGTTGTTTTAATGGAATTTGATACCGCACGCCGTAAGGGGAAAAAAGCTCTGCATTTCACGATGCAGGTGTCCGTGGTCCTTCACTGACTCGGTAGGTGCAGAGAATAGTGTCAAACAGCTGTGTGTGTATAGACTATCCTTTTGCCAAATGCAGTGAAAATCCTACATGATGGTAATAGTTTGATTGCAGTGTTTACACATCTGTACTGCATTTCAACAATGCAACCTTAATCGGCACACTCCACATGTCTTAATGTGTTTAGTTCGATTATGACCTTAGTCAGATTAAATTAATCAAAAATCACTGTTTACATGGTAGACTCTTATTCAGAGTATTGTCTTAATCGCATTAAAATCAGATTATTGGTGTCCATGTAAACATACTCATTGACTACGTTTGCATGGAAATCAGTAATCAAATTATTTGCTTTAATCTAATTAAGACAATAATAAGACTAAGGTGTTTACATGAGTTGCTTTTTGAATGTTCCTTTCATGATCGCGTTTTACATGTTACAGCCCATAATTTGATTAACATCATTGCGTCACCGCGCTATCCGCATTTCCTATGGAGCTTCATGTAATTTCGGGTGTTTCATTTTTAATTTGTCGACTTTAACTGCAGTTTGGCACTTTCACTTTCATTCATGAAGATTTCATGCATGCCCACCATGACAAACGAGATATTGGATGCAACTATGGAGTGCTGGAAGAGTTGTTTTAATGGAAGTTCATACCGCATGCTGAATGTAAGAAAATAAAACTCTGCATTTCACAATGCAGCAGGTGTCTGTGGTCTGCACTGACTCGGTAGGTGAAAAAAGTGTCGATCAGCCGTGCGTGTGTGTGTCTGGGTGTGTGTGCGTGGACTACCCTGTTGCAAAAAGTGGCTTAAAGTCCTACATGATGGAAATAGTTTGATTAAGGTGTTTACATGTATGTACTGCACTTTAATAATGCGACTAAAATCGGCATACTCCACATGTCTTAATTCGATTTCTCTTTAGTTCGATTATGACCTTAATCTGATTAAATCAATCAAAAATTGCTGTTTACATGGTAGACTCTTAATCAGAGTATTGTCTTGAATTATTGGTGTCCATGTAAATGTAGTCAGTGTAATGTGGAAACAGCTTCTGCTTTTTATTAGAACCCTAAAGAATCATCAAATTCATGTCACCTTTTAAAGTTTTGGAGTTCAATTTCATTACAATGCAATAACGTTTTAGTGTTTAAAAGTCAATATCCTGAGGCTCTAAAGCAGTGGTCACTAACCTTTTATAAGATCCTGAACCTTGGCCTTGCTGAAGGCAAGATCTACTTATCAAAAAACTGACAGAAAAATAAAAGCTAGCATTTCCAACTTGAGACCTTTTTTAATTTGTTCAACCAACAAAATCACTCCACTCCACTCCAAAATCACTGTGAAAATGCTCCTGGATGACACTGATTGACAATGCACTGTGACATTAGCAGCTTTCAGATCATATGAAGTGATCTGTGAAAAAAAAATGGTAAAACTGCTTTCAATTACACTTCTGCAGGTAATATATTAGCATTTCATAAATTAGCTCTAATAAAATTCTACAAATAACAATAATAATTACAAAAACAATAAACATACTAACAGTGGTGTAAAGAAACAAATTACAAATACTCAAATTACTGTAATTGAGTAGTTTTTCTCAGGAATTGTAATTTACTAAGTAGCTTTTAAAAATGTGTACTTTTACTTTTCCTTGAGTACATTTTTACTGCAGTATCGGTACTTTTACTCCACTATTTTCCTTCAACCTGCAGTCACTGCTTTATTTTTTCTTTTCCGGTGATTTCTGTCCAATCAAATTGCACATAGAGGTAAAGAGGTAAATCGCATCCTAATGAACTACCTCAAGACATGGGAGCTTTATAAATGCAGCAAACTGTTTGGAAGCATTAAAAGTGTCCAAGAAGATGCCCAAAATCTTTACACGCACTGACCCAGAGACTGTTTAGAAGCATGTCACTGATAAGAAGATGACGGATGTTTACTGTATGATGACCGAAATGGCCTTAAACATCCAGCAGGCAAAAAACATCAACATGATGTCAGATTGCCGTTGTACCCCAGCGTCGTGGGGACGTTGCATTTAATTTGGAAAAGAAAATCAGGTTGATGTCAATGTCCAACGTCCAACCTAAAAGCAACCAAATATCAACGTCTAATGACATTACAGCTTGATGTTCTGTGGACGTTACCACTATGATGTCTAACAGATGTTGGATTTTGGTTGCCATACCTGACAAATAAATGTCAGCATTTGACGTCAATATGATGTTGGTTTACAACCTAAAATCAACCAAATATCAACATCATTTCACGTCGTTATTGTACATCAAAAGAACGTTGTCCTTAGACGCTGGCTAGATGTTGAATTTTGGTCACCTGACATCACAACCTAAATCTAACCTAATATTAACGTCTCATGACATGTGTGCCTGCTGGGCAATAACTAGATGCACTACAGAATGTTACGTTTACACACACATGCACTTGCATTGCATGTAAACACATCAGCTTTTTACACCGTAATACTCACTTATCACAACTCTTGAGTACTTTTAAAAGGGCTACTTTTTACTCATACTTTGAGTAATATTTAAAACAGATACTTTTACTCGCTCTACGTTTTTAGGCAAGTAATGGTACTTTTACTTGAGCCTGATTTTTCAGTACTCTTTCCACCACTGAATACTAAAACATTTTACTCTTATTGTTTTCTATTGGCAGTCAGAGCTTTGCATGCTGCTTATGTTCTCTGGCAACACAATTTTTACAAAAACTCAGCTGTTACTTTGCAGTCTTGTACCTCACAGGAATGCCATTTAAAGGGAGAGCCATATATCAATATACAAAAACAGCAGTTTGATAAAGAAAAATATAAAGAGATGCATTAATCTTATTCTTGATTCTTCTGTCATTTTTGGGATCTACCGGAAGATTGTGATAGATCTAACAGTCGATTTCAATCAACGGGTTGGCGACCACTGCTCTAAAGTATAAACAAAACAAACAAACAGTTTAGATGGTTAAAGAAGACCAAGGAGAGCATGTGAAGTACAAATGACTCTGAGTGAATGTATCAAGCCTATCAGAGCTTAGGTTTTGATGTGTGGAATGAATTTGTGTTCTTAAATGTTGTCTGACCCTCTCTTTGGTCTTTATGGCTTTTGTTAGAGTGGGTCCTCTGAGCCTCCTCCTCTAGGAGAGCCAAAAGTCGCTCTTGCTCCTCTCCAGAACGATTCATAAAATCACTCCAGTACTGAGAGACATGAGAAAGAGAGTGATAAAAGTGAAGAAATCAAACATCCCCTAACATATAGCAGTAACAGACAGCTGCTTTACCTCCATGTAGTTTCCATTGGTGCAGGCTTCAGTGAAGATGCTGGGTGAGGCGGTTTCATGGCCTTCACCATCCTCTTTAGAGCACTCATCTCGTTCCAAAAGATTGTCCAGGAAACGAGCTATGGACGAGTAGAGTTGTTAAAATTATGTTTCTGAAATGTTCCAAAATTACATCTAAATCATTTCCCCAAATAATAAATATTCATTCTTCTGTACAGACAAACTATTGTTTTCTTAATTTTATCACATTTGGCCAATGCTTTTGCATTCAAAGTTCATGTGTTTCCCTGGGAATTAAATTCACAATCTTGAAACTGCTAGTGCCAAGAACTATAAAGGCTGAGTAAATGATGGCAGTATTTTTTCTCTGAACTGAGTACCAAGTTAGAGTCATAAATCTCTTCATGTAGATTTTTAAGGCCCTGGTACACCAAGTAAAAATGAAGAAAGAACTGTTGTGACATCCTTTTCAATATAAACAGGCCAAATAAATTTTGGAGACTGAAACAGCAAGCCAAAGCACTTGTGAAATGTTTGCTCCAGCTGGTAAACACCTTACGACTACTACTGGTATGTGACAATTATATAACAGGTATATGTGCGCCAAAACTCGCCTTTACTGACGTGTAAGCCTTCTCGTGTTCTTTGCCTCTTGTCAGTACAGGTCAGACGTCCATGATCAAAAACATTAACACTGGAGAGTTACTTTACAGTGAGTTGCTTTCAAAGCAATCTGCTGATTTAAATGGACAGTTCACCAAACATGAAAATGGTCATCATTTGCTTACCCCTCCACTTGTTTCAAACCTGTTTGAATTTATTTCTTCTGTTCAACAAAAAATAAGATATTTTGAGGAGTGCTGAAAACCGATAACTTCGAACTTCCATAGTATTTGAATTTCCAAATTTGGATGTTATTCTTTCGGGTGAGTAAACTTTCATTTTTAAGTGCTTGTGCAAAACACAAATAGCACAAAAAATGATTCACTGTTATCAGATGATGCAGGGTTACGGTTTAGTTATTTAGAGGAAAGATCGCAGTAGCATAAATACTTAATTAACACGTAATGCAAACTTCTTTTTAAAACATTAACAAAGATAAAAAAAAATAACCTTTCTGTAAACATTTTGAGGCCTTTGTAGTGATTTTTTTACTTTATTGAAATACTCAAAAGCTCTGAAACTCTGCTAAAATTTCTCCTAATGTCTAGGCCTCTCATAATTAGACATGGGATGATAACCGTTTTCAAGGTATACCACGGTTTGAAAAGTCAAGGTTTTAAAACCATTTTTTATGTTTTTTAGGGCAACAGTATCTTTAGCAGAAAAGATCCTGTTTTAAATTGTACAGAAACCTGTGTTTTTGAAACAAATGAAGACAGCAAAATGATTGATTTATTTGAAATATTTAGCCTAACATCCCAGCAGGCACACAACATCATAAGACGTTAATATTAAGTTAGATGTAGGTCGTGACGTCAGGTGACCAAAATTCAATGTCCAGCCAGCGTCTAAAGACAATATTAATTTGACGTCCAATAATGACGTTGATATTTGGTTGATCTTAGGTTGTGTTGGAAAAGGGACAACAATCCAACATCGAGCCAACATCTTAAACCAACGTCATATTGATGTCAAATACTGACATTTATTCGTCAGGTATGGCAACCAAAATCCAATGTCTGATAGGTGTCATAGTGGTAACATCCACACAACGTTGAGCTGTAACATCATTAGACGTTGATATTTGGTTGATTTTAGGCTGGACATTGGGTTCTGATGTCAATTCGATTTTAAATTCCAAACAAACTGGAACATCTCCATGTTGTTGGGGTACAACGTCAATCTAATGTCATGTTTACATCCTGTTCCTGGTGGGATGTTTAATGTTCCAAAATATTTTAAATGTTTCTCAAATTAAATATATTGTGTTCAAAGGGGGAAAAGTTTTTGTTTTTACCCAGACATTTAAAAAGAATATATTGTAGAGCAGTAAACACAATACTGTTATATTTTTATCCAAGGTTATCATACCATCAGAAACTTAAACCGGCCCATGCCTAGTCACGATAAGGAATTTGTGTTGTGCGATATATTGTCACAGAAATTGTTGCGATAAGTGATATCATTGTCATTTTTAAATCATTTTATGCCACTGATTACATAATAATTATATAACAGCATAATAATGCAAATAGCCATAAACACTTTGAAATACGTATCATTCTTAAGGTTATTTATATTCTATAATTTGATAGTAAAAAGTTAAATGTCCTATTCATTCATTAATTTTCTTTTCGGCTAAGACCCTATATTAATCTGGGGTCACCACAGCGGAATGAACCGCCAACTTATCCAGCATACGTTCTATGTAGCGGATGCCCTTTCAGCTGCAACCCATCACTGGGAAACATCCATACACACACAGAGAGACAGAGAGAGAGAAGGTACTTCTCCTACTTTTTTTTTTTTTTTTTTTTTACTTCTACTACTATCTATTGTGTGTACAGTTTTTTTTTATTTTTTTTTTTTATTATTATATATACATATATGTTACGTTTTCATGTAAACTTTATAACTGCTTTGGCAATACAATTGTAATATTTGTCATGCCAATAAAGCAACTATTGAATTGAATTGAATTGAGAGAGAGAGAGAGAGAGAGAGAGAGAGAGAGAGAGAGAGAGAGAGAGAGAGAGAGAGAGAGAGAGAGAGAGAGAGAGAGAGATGACGGCCAGACAATCAGCTAAGGTGCTGAATATTAATTTCTATATCATTTACCATAAGAACAGCTTGAAACTCTTATTATTATTACATCATTTATATGAAACAGTGGGTGAAAAAGACGCTAAAGACATATAACGTTACACACATAATGAAGTTCCCAAAAATCAAGAACAAGACTCACTGTTTTCCTGTCGTCTTTGACTTTTCTTGCCCTTGGCTCTGGGAATTAGGTCAGAGTTCCTGATAGCCTGATTAATATAGAACTGCTTTTTTTTGGCTGGAGAAACACGTTTAGCAGGAGAGCTGGGTAGAGATGAGCATCGTGGCTCATTTAGGCTGCAGAAAAATAAGACATGTTACAAAAATCTCTTTAAAAATAATTTCATAAAATTACTTACTCAAACAATTTATTTATTAATCACTGATCCGATTAGGCAAGTAAAAAAAATGATGTGATTAATTATATATTGGTCTCAAATGCAAACATAAACCTGGTTCGTGTGGACTTATTATTTGTGTCAGTGGACTTAAATGTCTTGCACAGTGTTGTAGTGAAACTACAGATCCTTCTGTAAAGACCCACTGGAGTGCTTTTATTTATAGCTCTAGCTACAGGCCAGATGCTTCATGGAAATAGGTCACAGCTTATCGCTGCAAAAACATATGTACATTCTAGCTATCTTACAGGTTTATTCTATTATCTATCTATTTTAATTGCATTTGTTGGGAAGTACCTACCCTTGCTCACCGAAAGAGAAACCAGTAGCCAAAATCGGACATTATAGGAAATATTAACAATGAGCCTAAGAAATGAAATGTGATATATTTATATATATATATATATATATATATATATATATATATATATATATATATATATAGAGAGAGAGGAGAGAGAGAGAGAGAGAGAGAGAGAGAGAGAGAGAGAGAGAGAGAGAGAGAGAGAGAGAGAGAGAGAGAGAAATGACGGCCAGACAATCAGCTAAGGTGCTGAATATTAATTTCTATATCACTTACAATAAGAACACCTTGAAACTCTTACTATTATTACATCATTTATATAAAACAGTGGGTGAAAAAGACGCTATAGACATATGTAACGTTGTAAGGCGTGCATAAGTTAAGCTTATGAGCTTCGCCGGCTAACAAAAACAACTGACGTGTATGTTGTGAACCAAATAAAATAATTAGCTATAGGCTACAAGCTACATGCTAAAAAAATGCACTTACATTATATCCTGTTCCTCATTGTTATTGCTATTCAACACAACCATCGCACAGTCTTCTCTCAAAGAAGCACCACAGACACAAACAAAACAATTAGAAAATGGCCAGAACGGAACAGCTAGCCGAGATGGCTAAAAGCTAGTGACAGAGAGTGTGGGTGGAGTCTGTGGGACCATGCAACCATGACAACCAATTCAGCCAATAAATATCCTTCAAACGCTTCAACTCTACCAGAGCCCATAGATATTTACATTAGATGTCGCCTGCCCTGTTGTTGTCTATTGGATGGAATACGTCAATGGAGCCGCCATTTTAGTACAGGGTAGCGCTCCTTTGAAATGAATGCGGGACCAAGCTGCAGTGGAGGACTGTGCCCACATATACACATATATCTATGATCGGGAGTTTTCCCCGGTGGTCAGTATGCAAATATATTTTTTATTACGAAAATTATAATTTTACATCACTTTTCTATATTGATGGATGTGCCCGCACGGCCACGGGCATTGCTGACAAAGAGTGTGTGTTTGTGTGCATGTAAATGTATTATCCTCCCTCCTGTTATATTTGATCTAATCCATGTCCTGAAACACACCCCCCTCTCCTGCTTTCACTTCTTATTCTGACGGAGGGAGCGATTCGTTTGTAACGAATCTCCGTTATGAACGACTTGTTCACTTAGCCGACAATAATACAAGTTTCTCGCACCGCAGCATCTCGTCATATTTCTTTTGCATTGTTTGCTTATTTTATTCAACAAAACTAGCATAAGCCCAGTATTTAGTGCGAGTTGGTACTACTTTGCCTGAAGGTGAATGCAGTAAATGTTTGTATCATCAATAACGTGAGCACAAAATTTTATAACATAAAAACGTTAAAAACGAAATATGAAACGTTCTGCCTTTGTGCTTTGTTTACTTTGTTTGCACGTTACTACACCCGTACACAGCGCTAAAGTCCAGCATCTTCACGTTGGCACACGGTCTTGACTAGTGCGGTTGAATAACATTTGTTCTGAGAACACTGTACAAATGTGGCGACGCTATTGACGCACGCTCAGGGTCCGTATGCAATATCTAGTGTATATATCTATGTACCAGAGCCTTTGATCTTTTTTATATTTTTTTTATTGACACTGGACTTGACATATTATATTATATTATATTATATTATATTATATTATATTATATTATATTATATTATATTATATTATATTATATTATTATAATAATATGGCCTCATGGGAAAAGCGAATCTGATACTTACTTTCAAGTAAAAAAAAAAACATTTTTATGCTTATTAATATTTTTATACAAATAACAGATTTATAAAATATTTTTGATTGGTCTTTTAGCAAAGACAAAGATCCATTTTGTGTCAACAGTTGTAAAGCCTCAGCAGTAAATGGTCAAAATGACAGTGGGGAGAAATGTACGGAGCAATTACAAAAAGAGAGATTTGTCATTGCATTTAAAAATATATAATACTTTTCATAGCATTTTTACATATGCACATATGATGCACTCTATACATATGTACACATAATACACTCTATACATATACACTCCATACACATGATATACTCTATGCATATACACACCATACATATCCACACGATACACTCCATACATATGCACACATGATACACTCTATACATATACACTCCATACATATGCACACATGATACAATCTATACACACACACGATACACTCTATACATATGCACACATGATACAATCTATACATGATACACTTCATACATATGCACACGATACACTATACATATGCACACATGATACATTCTAAACATATACACACATGCAACACTTCATACATATACACTCTATACATAGGCACACATGATACACTACATACCATACATATGCACACATTATACATTCTATACACACACAAGATACACTCCATAAATATGCACACATGATACATTCTATACATATACAATCTTTACATGATACACTTCATACATATGCACACGATACACTCTATACATATGCACACACGATACACTCTATTCATATAAATGATACATTCTATACAAATACATGATACATCTCGAGACTGGGATAGAACCCAGTACATATGCACACTGATATACATATACTCCATACATATGCACACTGATATACATATACTCCATATATATGCACACTGATATACATATACACACATGATACACTCTATACATATGCACATTGATATACATTTACTCTATACATATACACACATGATACACTCTATACATATACACACATGCACTCTATACTCTATACATATACACACATGATACACACTATACACATATACTCCATACATATGCACACTCTATACATATACACCATACATATGCACACATGGTACACTCTATACATATGCACTCCATACATATACACACGATACACTCTATACATGATACAGTCTATACATATGCACGATACACTCATGTCGGGTCTGGGATAGAACCCGGGTCTCTGGCGTGAAAGGTGAATCACGTAACCTCTGATCTACTGAGCTGTACATGATACGCTCTACACAAATACATACATGTGATACACACTATACTCCATACATGATACAGTCTATACATATGCACTTTATACATATGCACACATGATGTGACGGGTGGATGATTAGAATGAAGAAGCGGATTCGGGTGACATTTGAGCTGATCTGCGCATCTCTAATATGCACACATGATACACTCTATACATAAACACACATGATACACTCTGTACATATACACACATGATACACTCTATACATATGAACACTGATATACATATACTCCATACATATGCACACATGATACACTCCATACATATGCACTTTATACATATACACACATATACTCCATACATATACACACATGATACACTCTATACATATGCACACTGATATACATATACTCCATACATATGCACACATATACACACTGATATACATATACTCCATACATATGCACACATGATACACATTACCATACATATACACACATGATACAGTCTATACATATGCACACTGATAGACATATACTCCATACATATACACACATGGTACGCTCTATACATATGCACTTCATACATATACACGATACACTTACATCGATCTGGGATAGAACCCGGGTCTCTGGCGTGAAAGGTGAGTCACGTAACCTCTGAGCTACTGAGCTGTACATGATACGCTCTGTACATATGCACACTGATATACATATGCACACATGATACACTCTGTACATATACACACATGATACACTCTATACATATACACACATAATACACTCTATACATATGCACACTAATATACATATACTCCATACATATACACACTATACATATACACACATGATACAGTCTATACATATGCACACATGATACACTCCATACATATACACACATGATACAGTCCATACAGATGCACACTGATATACATATACTCCATACATATGCACACATGATACACACTAATATACATATACTCCATACATATACACACATGATACAGTCTATACATATGCACACTGATATACATATACTCCATACATATGCACACTGATATACATATACTCCATACATATGCACACTCTATACATATACACTCTATACATATAGACATTGATATACATATGCACACTCTATACATATACACTCTATACATATAGACACTGATATACATATACTCCATACATATACACACATAATACACTCTATACATATGCACACTGATATACATATACTTCATACATATGCACACATGATACACTCTATACATATGCACACTAATATACATATACTCCATACATATACACACATGATACAGTCTATACATATGCACACATGATACACTCCATACATATACACACATGATACAGTCTATACATATGCACACTGATATACATATACTCCATACATATGCACACATGATACACACTAATATACATATACACACATGATACAGTCTATACATATGCACACTGATATACATATACTCCATACATATGCACACTCTATACATATAGACACTGATATACATATGCACACTCTATACATATAGACACTGATATACATATACTCCATACATATACACATGCACACTGATATATATATATATATATACTCCATACATATGCACACATGGTACACTCTATACACACTGATATACATATACTCCATACATATGCACAGATGATACACTCTATACATGATACAGTCTATACATATGCACACTGATATACATATACTCCATACATATGCACACATGATACACTCTAATATACATATACTCCATACATGTACACACATGATATAGTCTATACATATGCACACATGATACAGTCTATACATATGCACACTGATATACATATACTCCATACATATGCACACATGATACACTCTGTACATATACACACATGATACACTCTATACATATACACACATAATACACTCTATACACATGCACACTGATATATATATACTCCATACATATGCACACATGGTACACTCTATACACACTGATATACATATACTCCATACATATGCACAGATGATACACTCTAATATACATATACTCCATACATGTACACACATGATATAGTCTATACATATGCACACATGATACAGTCTATACATATGCACACATGGTACACTCTATACATATACACACATGATACACTCTATACATATGCACACTAATATACATATACTCCATACATATACACACATGATACACACTAATATACATATACTCCATACATATACACACATGATACAGTCTATACATATGCACACTGATAGACATATACTCCATACATATGCAAACTCTATACATATACACACTGATATACATATGCACACTCTATACATATAGACACTGATATACATATACACACATGATACAGTCTATACATACGCACACTGATATACATATACTCCATACATATGCACACATGATACACATATACTCCATACATATACACACGATACAGTCTATACATATGCACACTGGAATACATATACTCCATACATATGCACACTCTATACATATACTCACTGATATACATATGCACACTCTATACATATAAACACTGATATACATATACTCCATACATATGCACAGATGATACACTCTATACATATGCACACATGATACACTCCATACATATACACACATGATACACTCTATACATATGCACACTGATATACATATACTCCATACATATGCACACATGATACACTCTATACATATGCACACTAATATACATATACTCCATACATATACACACATGATACAGTCTATACATATGCACACATGATACACTATACATATGCACACTAATATACATATACTCCATACATATGCATATACATTAGCCGACAATAATACAAGTTTCTCGCACCGCAGCATCTCGTCATATTTCTTTTGCATTGTTTGCTTATTTTATTCAACAAAACTAGCATAAGCCCAGTATTTAGTGCGAGTTGGTACTACTTTGCCTGAAGGTGAATGCAGTAAATGTTTGTATCATCAATAACGTGAGCACAAAATTTTATAACATAAAAACGTTAAAAACGAAATATGAAACGTTCTGCCTTTGTGCTTTGTTTACTTTGTTTGCACGTTACTACACCCGTACACAGCGCTAAAGTCCAGCATCTTCACGTTGGCACACGGTCTTGACTAGTGCGGTTGAATAACATTT